>CM063501.1:2300792-2348292 GCA_032207245.1 Pardosa pseudoannulata
TGGAAGATTTCCGCCGTTCTAAAAATAAAAATGTTTAAAGTGCAAGAAAAAATAAATTGTTATTATTATTATTATTATTATTATTATTATTATTGGATAATCATTTTAGATTTGCTAATTTTTGTATTCAAGAGAAAAACATTTATTTTAATGCGGTCGTCGGTCTACGTATGGTAAGGTCGATGGAATAATTTAAATGTTCTTTTGCCATTTAGGATTCTTATTTGCATTGAGTTCAAGCGGCGTTCCTTCAGTGGTAGACCATCCATCAAATGGCCATGAATGGGGAAGGGGGTGGGGGTCCGCGATGCAAATTTCGAGATGACTCATCTCGTCCTCTCTCCCTCCCCTTAATTCGATTTCGCACGGGCGGACAAGTTTTGTTCTTCCCCCTATCCGGCTCGTAAAAGGACAAGTCCAGAAAGAACACTACGAGTCACAAAAATGGAGTATTTTCGTAACACTAAATCTATTGCAATATTTGCAATACACTTTTAGGACTAACCTAAAATGAAACAAACCAATATTTTAAAAGAGCAGGGGAGGGGACAGGAAATATCACGTTACGGGAATACACCTAACCAACGTTATGCAATTGTTACCAATCATAAGATTGTTTTTCCTCAATATTAAACAGGGGTGATTTGTGCCTTTATATTATAAAAACTAAGGAACACGAATAAAATTCTTATCATTTCGTGATCCAAAACCCGGAACTAAAATGAATTTCTTTACATATAACAAATAATTGCATGCTACTGATATCACATTTAAAGTATTCTTAGTAAATTTTAAGCAGTGATTTTAATTGTAAAACATTTGTAGCAGTGACTGCTTTAGTTTTTTAACAATTAAACTAAAAAACATAGCAAAATTCTTTTCGAGAATCTCACTCTTGGATGGTACACAAATGAGCCATATTAGGATTGGATTTTAAAATCTTCAAATACATTTCACTGACGATAAATCTGCTTTCTGGTACAACTAGACACAGAAATAAAATATTACCCTCTTCCCGAAAAACACTGAAAAGGGAGTGTTCGAAAAGCCAAGCTTGCGCAAATAAATCAATATCCAGTGGAAGGTGAAAAGGCCCCTCCACACTATGACCCACTGCAAACCATTACTATCATCTGGAGGGGGTATGGTTTATTGTGGTCGATGGTGATAGACGATAAAATAGCCTTGGCGAACAATGGCTTAATATGCGACTTTTCTCCAAAGATCAAAGGCAGCCAGATGCTCTACTAAAATGCGCAGTAGACCCCTTGGACGAATCCACGTGTTTGGTTCATTTAGTGGTCCAGCGTGTGGATGGAACCCGTGAACCATCGTTCGAGGTCACCATCAGGAAGTGGTGAACAATTGGTCATAGTGTGAAGGCTACAAAAGATTATAGTTCACCTCTTCTCTTCTATCTCTCACGATGACCGAAAATGCTGACTGCAGTACTATAATAGAAATAAAATATAATGTAGCCTCCCCACTATGGCCAATTGTTCACCACTTCCTGATAGGGACCTTGAACGATGGATCACGGGTTGCATCCACACGCTGGACCACTAAATGAGCTAAGCACGTGGATTCGTCCATAGGATCTACTGCGCCTTTTAACTGCGCATCTGGCTGCGTTTAATCTTTGGAGAAAAACCCCCTTGGCCGACGATGGCTTCCATCTTCCGACAAGGCTATTTTATCGTCTGCAGCCATCGACCGCGATAAACGATACCCCTTCCAGACGGTGGTGATGGCTTGAAGTGAACCATAGTGTGGATGGGCCTTAACACTCTGAAAAACAACCAACAGTCGCTATAGTTCGTCTTCGCAAAACTACGCTTGAGCAAATCAATCAACATCCAGATGAGGTTGCAATATTTTAGTTCAGAAAATCACCTCTTCAATGATAGGAAGTAAAGATTGTAACAAGACACAGAACTGAAACATTAACTTAGTCCGAAGAAACACTGACAAGAGTCGAAAGAATGCGTCCTCGTAACGCTAGGTTTGCGGAAATCAATCAACATCCAGTTGAAGGTGAAATATCAACAAATCCTCACTCCTCTTCTAACCCTCACAACAACCGAAAATGCAGAATAACAAGACAAGATTACTCTCCTTCCGACAAACACCGGTAGGAATCTCAAGAAAATGTCTTCGAAATGCTACGCTTGCGCAAATCAATCAGCCTCCTTTAGGAGGAGAAAACTTTTAGTTCCGCAATTCACCTCTTCTCTTCTACTCCCACTCCCGCCGATGACCGGAAATACTGACTGAAGTTCTATAATAAGGCACAGAATTAAAGTAATACCCCCTTCCCAACAAAAACAAACAGTTGCAAGAATTGTTTGAAACCAAATTTTTATCCCATCACTTATAGATCTGTTTTCCTTTTCAGCGTTTAATGCATTAACCTTGTTTATTTATTCATTCACAGTCGGTTAAAAACAGGCTCTCAACTAACTTCCGTGTAGTTTACCTCCTCCTATTATAAAGGGCGGTTATGGGGCTCCTTAGCCGGAAGGCTTTATCCCCGGTCGAAAGGTAAAGAGTAATCGAGGGAGCATCTGTTAAGTAAAAATAAAGTTATACATTTAGAAAGGAGTAGTTTAGATGCCGGTCCTTAAAAAGTGGGTAAGAGAAAAACGTAAGGGCTGATGTGAAATCTTGAGACCTGTAAAGACTCAAAAGAAATATTAGTACCTTGAAAAGAAAATGTGAGATTAGTAGACACAGTTAGGTACACTAGATGGAGTCTTACGAGAGAAATAAACATCAAACACTCTTAGGTACAATATCTGCTCCATAATAAAAATACACATAAATATTTTTTTCCGTGTAGTTTACCTCTGTTTAAAGTTAATATAAATTAAAATTACTAGTATTTTTTCTGGTTGACACTAATTGAAGAGAATTTTTTTAAATATTTTTATGTACTTTTATTTTTTAACATTTTTTATATAAAAAATAATTTGACCATTTAGAAAATTATTTATCAAGCAAGAATGCTCGGCCAATCGGTGTTTGCCAGATATATTTATTTTGAATCGACGAATGGTTGCCACGATATGTATAACTAACTCTCTGTCTGCATATGGAAATTCTCTGCAGCTTGCTCTCTGAGCATGTTTCTCGGTAGGCTTCTATTTTCGGTATACTTGTTTCCATGTATAATTATGACTCTTAATCGCTCTGTATGTTTGTTTCTCTTTGGAGATTACATCAGTTTGGGTCAATCCCACGTAACACCTTTCCTGACTCGACCAGTAATGGAGCTTTCGTTGGTTTTCTTCAAGTCAAAACTTTAAGTAATGAAAGGTCTTTTTTCCCAAAGCGTCAAGCCGAGCCCTAAATTATTAGTTTTTGTTCACTTTAAATAATTCAAGTTTTCTTTGCCAGAATTCTTAATCGGTATTTAGATGTTTATGTTTTAAGGGTTAACAGAAGTGGATGTCACTCTAAACCTTTTTGTTTCTAAAATCATTAAAGTTCGTCTGTCCTCTAATTTATGAAGCTGTTAGACCTAGAATAGATAGAGGTATCTATATAGAATTTTTGATGAGGTAAGGTTAGCAAAATTCAAAGCCAATAAAGTTTATCTTCTCCTAAACTATTGATCCGATTCTAAAATAAATTGGCATAAATACGCTTCATATCACAGCAAAAAAATACTGGCGTCTTTACAGCACTCCAAATCCCCCCCCCCTCCTTTCGAGCGTTTAATGCCATTTTTTCAAGCCCTATTTTCCCCGGTTAAGAGCAGGCGATTAAATTTATTACATAATAAATAGGTAAAAATCACATTTTCTTTCTAGCATTATGACGTTATTTCACCTCCTTTAATCATTTCTTATTTTAAATTATTTAAATATCGTCTGCATGATTTTCGTACGTTTTATCACCGAACTTAGATATGACATAAATAATTTGCTTTCATATTGGCTCAAATAATAGATGAGGTACATATGTGATCATTTTAAATGGAATCATCGATTATTTTTTGTTTCAATGAAAATTTTATCTCCGTTATTAACAACAAATTCTTTTCATAAAAGTCGAGGAGTCTATTTCATGGACTCATAAATATCTAGCGTTTAAGTTATAAATCTTTGAAAATGAAGAAGTTTGTTCGTTTATGTGTTTGCTATTTATGCATCACCACACGGTTTGACTAAATGAATTCAACATGATTCTAAACTGCATTCACAGTATCGGGAGAGTTTAGAGGAGTATGAAGATAAACAAATTATTGAGCGTGTACAAGATAATTCTCAGCCAATAAAGAAACCATTTTTTGACCTGCCTCATAGGGTACTTTGCAAGTATTACACTTCAGCACTGCGTTATTGACTTCCAGGTGTTTTTTTTTTCACTCTGTTAACCCAATGCAATTCAAATTAAGTTAGCTTTGGAAAAAATTAGAGTCCAGTGATTCAATATCTTTTAGCCGATTGCTTTACGCTCATTCGGAGAGGTTGTAACTGACGATGTCACCTTCTACTTCAAAATGAAGAACGTAGTTGATTCACGATGGGTGAGAACAGAGTTGAACACCACTCTTGGTGTTTGCCAAAGCTGGAAGTCTCAAATTAACCCTTAAATGTCCGATTTTTTAATGACTGAGTAAAAATTTTTTTGCTGTCCCTTTCTTAGATAAATAATGGGGAAAATACTTAAAATAATCATATTTTGTTTTAAGTGTAGTTTACAGTTTAAAAAATGGTTTGTTCCCAATCGTCAACACTGAGATTTAATTGAAAAATGAATTTTTCTTCAGAAAGTTTTATAACATTAAACACACATGAATTTTAATAATAATGTCAATGAATTTCTACAAGATGTCTTTAAAAGTAATAAGGCAATCTCACGCAGCAAGGCACATCTCAACTTATGACAATTCTGGCTTTAGTTTTAAACGGAAGGGCTGTTTATTGGTTGCCTATTGGCTATTGTAAACATGAAAATGAATGGGAAGGGCATTATAGTAATTCGTGACGTTGCGACAAATTACTGTATTAACTTTTATTGAAAACATAAATTTTATTCCCAAACATTACAAAATCAAAGTGGAATTGTTTACTTTATCATATTTGACAATATGAATACAAATTATCCACTAAAGTCTTTGTCACAATCTTGAGTAAGACATAAATTTGACTGTATATACATTAAAAAAACAAACTACAATTATAAACTATTACAAAAATAAACTACTCCTATTGAATATAGCAGAAAATTGTGTAATACTTTTTATTCGCTAAGTGGAACTTTACGTTTGTTGTTGTCAAATGGCAACAAACAGATAAATATGATTACAACAACTATTTTACAGTTAAATATCCAAAGAAATTCGTAAATATGGGCTACATACGTTACCTTTTCATGTAATAAAAACAAAAGAGTGTATTTTCAAGCTTCCAAAAACGCACAGGATAAATGAATCTGTCTCTTATTATTAAAAGAAGTAAAGGGGCCATCCTATTGTTTAATACTGTGGTGTCCAGACTTTGCGACTCCATGGTGAGCCGCCGACTAACACGCAACTCTACAACTCAACTCTAACGCACGCGCAAAGCTTACCAGAGACAAAGAGTTGGATCGGTTGGACGAGGACTCTCTCGACCAACGCTCTCGCGCGTATTTCTACTTTTTTTTAAGTGTGAATGAATAAATGTTTATAGAGTTAAATGGAGTCAGTCATCATTCACCTTAATACCTTCAGTATGTATTTTACTGGCAACATTAGGTATTAGAGCTTCAATATTATCCCCTACATTATAATAGCTTAAGTTATACGTCCGTCTGTCCACGAATTTATGCAGCGGTTAGACCTAGAATAGATAGAGGCATCCATATTGAATATTTGATTAGTTAGGGTTAGCAAAATTCAAAGCCAGTAAAGTATATCTTCTCCTAAACTATCGATCCGATTCTAAAATAAATTGGCATAAATATGTTCATATCACAGGGAAAAAATACTGTCGTCTTTAAAACGTTCGAAATCCACCTCTTCCCCCCTTTTCGAGCGTTTAATGCCATTATTTCGCGTCCTATTTTCCCTGGTTAAGAGCAAACGATTAAATTCATCGCATAATAAATAGGTAAAAATAACATTTTTTTTCGCATTATGACGTCATTCCATCTCATTTAAACATTTCTTATTTTAAATACTTTAAATATCGTCTGCATTATTTTCATACGTTTTATCGCTGAACTTAGATATGACGTAAATGATTTTCTTTTAAATAGTAAATCAGGTACATGTGTACCTTATCTATTATTTAAAAGCTAATTTTAAATTGAATCGTCGATTATTTTTTGTTGTAATGAAAATTTTATCACCGGTATTAACAACAAATTCTTTTCATAAAATTCTAGGAGTCTATTTCATGGACTCATAAATATCTAGCTTTTAAGTCATATATCTTTGAAGAAGTTTGTTCGTTTGTGTGTTTATTTTTTATGCATCACCACACGATTTGACTAAATGAATTCAACGTCATTCTAAAGCGCATTCACAGTATCGGGAGAGTTTAGAGGAGCATGAAGATAAATTATTGAACGTGTACCAGATAATTCTCAGCCAATGAAGAAACCATTTTTTTTTAACCTGCCTCATAGGTTACTTCGCAATTCTGGAAAATTAAAAATGTTTACTGATCCCGTTCTATGACGGGCTATATGTTAGTTCTTAAACGGGCTTCGGACATTTTGTGTAATGCGGTGCAAAGGTCGCTTTGTATTCCTGAAATGAGTTCGGTGCAGACCCGCGAAAACAATCAATAAACACGAGGTCTCTCTCCCCAAAAGAGGAAGAAAAAAAAATTAAAAAGAGAGCGAGAGAACGGGCGCCATCAATTTGTTGTCAAATGCAATGGGGAGGCAGGCGGGGGAGAAAAGCACAATGTGTGTGTAGAGGCACTTAACAACCCTACCCTGAACGGGGAGATATGCACTTTTGGGCCTCAGTCCCAGTTCTGGACTGTTTCTTATTTAAGGACCCTTAAACCTTCAAAATATATTTATATATATGTTATAGATTGAGATTTCTACGCATTTTTTAAAAACGGTTTTGATTAAAAAATATAAAAGACACTCTAGTGTTTGACAGTTGTTTACTTATTACTACTTTCAGCATGATTTTTCTTAGGATGCAAAATTTTTATGTTGTGCGCAATATTTCTCAAAACCTATGGAATATTTTTGCACTATATTTTCAGAATTTCAATATCATGATGTCTTCTTGTAGTTCAACTACAAATATTGCTATGAGAGTCCCCCCCCTTTTTTTTGTTGTTTTAGAGCGGTACGTAGTACGTGTCAAAATGATTCCCCTAAAAGTATAAAATTATAATCATGTTTTAAAAATATAAAATCGGCTTAAACATACGGTTTTAGTTAGATTCCATTTTAGAAGTCTGTTCTGCATTAAAAACTTAAAATTTAACATTTGTGTGCAAAATATTTCTCTTAAACATGCGCGCCAGTAAGAACAGTTTTAACGAACAAAAAAATCAAGTTGCGTACATCAATGGTTTTAATATTTGTTTTAAAAATATTATCGTTTGTCATTAGCTTTATCTTAATTTTGTCCTCTTATTTTAATTTTTTCCTCAATGGTTTTAAAATTTGTTTTAAAAATATTATCGTTTGTCATTAGCTTTATCTTAATTTTTCTCTCTTTTTTTTAATTTTTTCGTAAATGGTTTTAATATTTGTTTTAAAAATATTATCGTTTGTCATTAGCTTTATCTTAATTTTGTCCTCTTATTTTAATTTTTTCATCAATGGTTTTAATATTTGTTTTAAAAATATTATCGTTTGTCATTAGCTTTATCTTAATTTTTCTCTCTTTTTTTTAATTTTTTCGTAAATGGTTTTAATATTTGTTTTAAAAATATTATCGTTTGTCATTAGCTTTATTTTAATATTTCTTTTGTAGTGTGGCAACTTTAATTTTTAAAAAATATATTATTTTTCTAAGTATTTAAGGTTAGTTTATTATAGAGATATATAACAGATTTCTTCATAAAAAGTGTCAAATATTTTAGGACAACATAAGAGAAGTTCTAGATAATCAAAAATTAGAAACAAAACCATGGGTTCCTTATGTTTAACAGTCCGTAACAAAAAACTGACAATGGATTCATTGCCGTTACCCCTCCTGCGATCGATTTTGAATGGGAGGCCTACTTTGCGGGATGGGTCCCAAAAACTATTTTCTCAAAATGGTACGGAAATAAATTTCACGATTTTTTATAATTCTATACTCATACAAATCTAAGAAAATAGAATATTGAAGAATCTGTGCGTATGTGAAAAACGGTTCATTACTAATCTTCCAACAAATCTGGAGATATCTGTTTAACTGCAAAATGCCAATACGTAAAAAATAGACAATACATTAAATTGGGCCTGAACTGTGTGAGAAACTCAATGATTCCATTCCAGTTGTCTTTTCTTTTCTAACTCTATATAGTTTTCGATATTGTTGTTGCGTACATCAATGGTTTTAATATTTGTTTTAAAAATATTATCGTTTGTCATTAGCTTTATTTTAATTTTTCTTTCTTATTTTAATTTTTTCATCAATGGCTTTAATATTTGTTTTAAAAATATTATCGTTTGTCATTAGCTTTATTTTAATTTTTCTCTCTTATTTTAATTTTTTCATCAATGGTTTTAATATTTGTTTTAAAAATATTATCGTTTGTCATTAGCTTTATTTTAATTTTTCTCTCTTATTTTAATTTTTTCATTAATGGTTTTAATATTTGTTTTAAAAATATTATCGTTTGTCATTAGGTTTATTTTAATTTTTCTCTCTTATTTTAATTTTTTCATCAATGGTTTTAATATTTGTTTTAAAAATATTATCGTTTGTCATTAGGTTTATTTTAATTTTTCTCTCTTATTTTAATTTTTTCATCAATGGTTTTAATATTTGTTTTAAAAATATTATCGTTTGTCATTAGCTTTATTTTAATTTTTCTTTTGTGATGTGGCAACTTTTGAAAAGAAAGAATAAGTTTTTCTGATTAAATTGGAGTATTGTAAGATAACGGAAAGTATATCTATGAAAATAAAAGAAATATTATGGTATTTCTTGTCGTATTTCCATGAAACCGTCTATGTCATGCAGTATTTAAATAAGAAAACAAAAATTGTAATATCTTATTTTGTTATCAATATCTAAAAACGAATGCATCTAAATTCAGTGTGCTTTTAGATACCTATTAATCGGCGTCAGGTGTGAAGCAATTTTGGGATGACAGCATCTATAATATTTGCAGAGCCATCCTTGTCCCCAAAAAATGAAACGTCCATAATTTGAGCGAGACACCATTTTGAAAGCGAAGGTGACGCAAGCCCATACGCGTCATCGCGGAAAATGAGTCACCTCTCAAAAGTTCTTCTTTTCTCGCTCAGCCGTGCACCAATAAGTATTTAGGGTTCGCCTTTTCACAGCTTCGGGGAGGGGGGGAGAGAGAAAACTTGGATTCATTTTGACCCAAAAAAATCCGAGGATAAGGAAAGAAGCCTCTCTAATCACCAGAACAGGGAACAAACTGAAAAATTTAATGATGATTTCATTACACGGTGAAAAAGAAAAAAAAAGAAGGATTTTCATGTAATGTATCAAAATTTTTAAAATTAAAATACCTCTCCTTCTCATGTTTTCATATCTATTTTCCCAGCCACAAATATCTCAGAATTCAAAGGACTTGAATTATTTTTATCAATCTCCCTAAGCTAATTCGGTAATAAATGCTGTCCACTCACTGTCATTGTGAAAATGGTTCTAATTTCCTTTCTGACTATTAAATTCGCTGACTAAATTTCTCTCTCATGAAAATATCTTGGCATTTTCTCTAGCTGTGAGGCGATAACAAAAAAGTGTTTAAATCCTTTTGTTTAATCAATTGTTTAAAATCCTTCATTTCTAATCCCGGAAAGACGTCTATTATATAGAGTCTTAAATAAAGTTGGCTGTTATGATTGACCGGGCAATTCAAAACGTAAGTTCAACTGTAACTGCCGGACATAAATTCCCCACGTTGCGTAATTACCCAAAAATAAATGTTTTTCTGACGTGTCATCTTTGTTATATTCTTTTCGCTCCCCATTTTCTGATTCCAAAGGATAGTTTTAGGAAAATTTCGGGGTAATGGGATTTAGTTGGACGGATCGGAACTAATCTCCGGCGACGCGGCTGGTCGGCAGAGCGAAACAAACCCCGAAATCGTTCGATGCACACATAGACCCAAACACTAACATTCCTTTGACCTCCCTTTTTCCTAATAGAGATTTCACGTCCAGTAACACTCAGTCGTAAATATATAATCTTTGATTTAGGAAGAAAATTGTTCGTGGCCGTTCTTTTTTTTTGCCAGTTGTCTAACACAAATAATCGGTCTCAGAACTCTTAAACATAAGGAGACGATAATTTTCTTATTGCTTGCCACAACTTTTTTTTTACTGGCAATTATAAACGCTGAAAATTACTTCTGCAGAAATCTGTTATATACCTCTTTAATAAACAAAACTTAAACACTTATAAAAACAATAAAAAATATTTTTAAAGAATAAATATTTATGACTTCTCTCTCTTTTTTTTTTTAATTGTTCTCACTAGAGCATGTTTACGGCAAATACTTTAACGCCGAACAATAGCCGAATAGCAGATAGCTGCTCTTCTAAACCGGAGTTCGCAGGTTCGAATCGCGCTAATGCCATGGATACTCGTGCATGGAATCTGCTTTAAACAGTCTCATTAGCCCTCGTGTGCAAAGCAATCGGTCGTAGCCTTCCAAAACCTAGGGGTAAATATTTTGCACACAAGTTTAAATTTTTAATTAAGAACATGCATCTAAAATGGAATCTAACAAGAAAAAAAAAACCATAAGTTTCAGCCTATTTTACATTTTTAAAACATGTTTATAATTTTACTCCTTTTTGAGAGGTCATGTACTTTTTTCTCTAAAACAAAAAAGTCTAGTCTAATAGCAATCAGTTTAGTTCAATTAAAAGAAAAAAATCATTCTATTGAAATGCTAAAATGCTGAAATGTTCCTAAGTATTCGATAGGTTTCGGGAAATGTTGTGCGCAACATTCGAAATTTGCATTCTGAGAAAAATCAACTAACTATAAGTAATAAGTAAACAACTATAAGCACAGAAATCACTAAAGTTTCCTTTATATTTATAATCATAACTTTTAAACGAAGCGGAATTGTTTATGCCTTTTTTTCAAATGCGTACAACATTTCAATCTATAACATATATGTATATATACAGGGTCGTAACTAAGGCGTGGCAAAGGTGGCATTTGCCAAGGGCGCATCAATCTTAGGGACGCCGCACCATGAAGAAAAGAGGGTCTGAAAGAGGACGATTCCCTCAAAGAAGAATTAAAGAAAAGTAGGGAAAAAAACTTTTCTTATTATAAATTCCAATGTGTTTAAAAATAATTTTTTATAAATTTTCTTATTTTTTAAAATGCTTTTTATAGATTCTTACAAAATGTTTACCTAACACACCTAATATGCTTTAATATAATTTCGGATATTCGAATTCAAATGTTGAATTTATTGAAGCTATTAAAACTAAATTTATATTTAGAAATTTGCAATTTTTTAAAAAAAATTCAACATGTAAATAAAAAATAGTCCCCTCAAATAAACTATTCAGTTTATCAGCAAAATAATACCCTCAAAGTGTTCGAAAATATTTTTAGGTGAAAAACAGAACAAAAAATTAAAATTAATATTCTAGGAACATTTTAAAGATAAAATATTTTGTGAGTTCATTTTGAATACACACACACATATATATATATGTGTGTGTGTGTGTGTGTGTGTGTTAATTATAAAACATGTTTATGTATTTTATCACTATATTTGGTGGTAGGAGCGCAGACCAGTTTTTTGGCACTGGCGCTAAAGGATCTAGTTACGGTCCTGTATATATATTAAAATATATATATATATAATATAATTATATAATATAATATTTATAATTATATATATATATAATATAATATTTATATATATATAATAATTATATATATAATATAATATTTATAATTATATAATATAATATAATATATATATATATTTAATATATAATATATATATTATATATATATATAATATAATATATATACATATAGACATATATATATATATATATATATATAATATATGTATATATATATATATATATATATATATATATATAATATATATAATATATATATAAATATATATAAATATATAAAATATATATATATATATATAATAGTATATATATATACATATATATATACATATATATAATATATATACATATATATAATATATATATATATATATATATATATATATATAGATATATATATATATATATATATATATATACAGAAAAATCTAAAATTTCGAAGGTTTAAGGGTTCTGAGACCTCTTACACATTTTACAATTCCATAAGAGAGTGAAATTAAGGAATGAGCATACAGTTAAGTGGAAGTGCAAGTAATAATTCTAACATAAGATTACCCACTATATAATAATAGCCTAAGTTATCTGTCCGTCTGTCCTCATATTTGTGAAGCGGTTGGACCTGGAATGGATAGACGCCTATATACTGGATTCTTGATGGGTTAGGATTAGAAAATTCAAAGTGAGTTAAATTTATCTTCTCCTAAACTATCGATCCGATTCTAAAATAAATTGGTATAAATACGCTTCATATCACAGCGAAAAATTCTGTTGTCTTTAAAACGTTCGAATTTCGACCCTTCCCTCCTTTTCGAACGTTTAATACCATTATTTCAAGTCCTATTTTCCACGGTTAAGAGCAGGTGATTGAATTTATCAATTTATCACATAATAAATAGGTAAAAATAGAATTTCTTTCTAGCATTATGACGTCATTCCATCTCATTGAATCATTTCTTATTTTAAATTATTTAAATATCGTCTGCATTATTTTCATACGTTTTATTACTAAACTTAGATATGACGTCAATAATTTTCTTTTAAATAATTGATTAGGTGCGTATGTGATGATTTTAAATTGAATCATCGATTATTTTTTGTTGCAATAAACATTTTATCACCGGTATTAACAGCAAATTCTTTTCATAAAAGTCTAGGAGTCTATTTCACGGACTAATAAATATCTAGCGTTTCAGTTACATATCTTTTGAAAATGAAGAAGTTTGTTTGTTTGTGTTTGTTTTTTTATACATAACCACACGGTTTGCAATCGATTCGCTTAATTTTGGACATCATTCATATATACCAAGTAATCACTGTCAATATGAAAACCTCTGCTGTCCAACCTATCACGTAATAGAGCAATATAATTAAAGTTGGCAACTAATATACGGTCAGTAAAGATAAACAAATTATTGAGCGTGTACCAGATAATTCTCAGCCAAAAAACAATCTATTTTTTTAACCTGCCTGATAGAGTACTTTGCAATTCTGGAAAATTAAAAACTTTACTGATCTACGACGGGCTAGATGCTGGTTTTAAATAAGAGGATTTTTTATGATAATAAAGTGTCAACGAACGCACTGATTTCATCGTATGAATTGTTCCGTTCTGCCGAATAATGTCCGCAGATCCTCTTAATTTATTATTCGGCGACATTCTAATTCTTTTTATGGAGCACAAACGAAGAGAATGGTTGGAGTAGCGCAAGTGGAAAAGAAGCGCATCGGTGCATGGCCCCTTTTGGGTTTAAGGGAGGGCGCTGACATGGTCACGGACGGAAGCGCACACATTTTAAAACCAAAAAAATCTCCAAAACCAAGAGATCGCGAGTCACAATTTTTGCGACACAACCCATTTTATAGGATGTTATTTATTAAAAAAATTCATAGCTCATCCAAGTTACGAATTCAAAACGTAAACAATTCTTTTAACTCCAATTCGATCTTTTCGGACGTAACCAGATTTCAAAGTTTGAAAACCTATTTAGTGATGTACTACGCCCTTTTAACAGGTGACTTTTCCTCGCAATCAAAAACCTTGACATTTATATAATTTGTCATCCAAAACCACAAAAGTTAATAGCATATAACAAATAATTGCACGTTACTAATACTAGGCTGGATGCATTGTTAGTCCATTTCAAGCAGTGATTTTAATTATTAGTCCGGTGACTGCTTTAGTTTTAACAATTAAAATGAAAATCTTCTTTTGGAGAACGTCAAACAAATGAGACTTCTTAGAATTGGATTTTTAAATCTTGTTTATATGTTATTGACGATAAATCTGTTGTTTATGGTATATAATCAAACACAGAAGTAAAAGACTCCAAGAACGTTTATCAATAAGCACCCGTTCGAAGGTCAAAGCTTATAGTTCAGCAAATCATACGATGACTGTAGCAGAATACTCGCTCTGCAGGTGAAACACGAAACACAAGCGATAACGAAAGTCTGTTTAACTTCTTTTAATTTTTTTCTTGTTACTTTGAATCGAAACAACCATAATGGAACCCAGATTTATTTTTCCGACCCTTCATTAAAGTAACAAGTCCGATGAGACGCCAAAGCATGATGGGACGATCGAAATGACTAATGGAGCTCAACGGAAAACAAGTGTCTCATTTTTGTGGAGGCAAATCGTTTGGTGTAGAATTCTATCAAACATCATTGTGACAGAACAACTTCTTCCTCAACAACGATCATTTTTAATGGATTAAATTATAGGGTAACAATTGAGGATATAATTTACAATCCGGGTACAAAATGGTCAGCAGAAGTAATGATAACAATAAAAAATGGACCCTTCATCCAAACAGTTTCACTGCACGCATTTTTTTTTTCTTATGCTCTCGGGAGTTTCATTTCATCCCCTATATAGTGTAGACTGACATCTCAAAATTTTATAGAATTTGCTCAACAGATGGAGCTAGATGTGATATCGTGAGTTAGAGAATGTCCTGGATTAGGTATGTAGCGAGATGTGAAAGCGGCAGCGCATGTGAATAAAGGCGCTTCAAAAATATGTGGTTGTTTCAATGTGTAAAGAAGAAAAGTAAGAACACCACCGTTTTCCTAACAATAGGTACATCAAAACTTTATCAAAATAGGGCCGTTGGTAAGTTCACTTAACACCATATTAGAGCCATTACATTATGACCACTCGCCATTGGCTCGCTCATGAACAAAACCACTGCGACTGATGTTGAAGTATAGAGAGCGGCTATGCGTAGTCGTTCCAAACATAGCGCGATTAGTAACATAAGCAGTCGATTTATCGGACTGCGATAAAGGTGAAATCGTTTAGCCTGCAAACATCAATATCGGGGACGGTGCCGTGAGTGGGCTGTTCACATGCAGTTGTTGTGAGCATGTGACGAAAGGGGTGTATGGAAGGTGAAACGAACATCGAACAGCGGTGTGTAGGCGCTTGGATTCTAGAGGAGAGTCACGATTGTTGCACATTGTCCTCAGAGCTGTAACAGCCGAAATCACCCCCAGCTACAACAGTGGCTACCCAGACAGTGTTTCTCAACACACTGTGCAGCGTACGTTGCTGCACTTGGGCCTACGCAACCTGAGGCCGAACAACGTCATCACCCAACGGACCAAAAAAACATCGAAATTGGACATCAGGTTTGGTTTGGTTTGGTTTGGTTTGGAGTGCTACGGTCTACTTTTTTCAACACGAGGACTAATGAGACCGGCACCTACAGCTTAAAGCCGATTTCGAACGGCTACGAACATCCATGCCATAGTGGGATTCGAACCCACGAACTCCGGTACCGAAGGCCAGCACCCAAACTAATCGATCATCGTTCGGTAAATTGAACATCAGAAGAATGGAAGAAAGTGGCATGGTCCGACAATCACATCGACGGACGCTTGTGAATACACCGATTTAAAAAGGAAATCCTGGCTTCCGGAGGCACAGTTGGACGGAGACAAGCCGGTGGCGCGGGCAGTGATTTCATGGAGCATATGAGGACTCCTAATCCCATAGAACAATCCCTGGCGTCTGGCCAGGTTCACCCGTTCTTGACAACAGGTGGGGGATGTCATAAGGATCGAATCGTTAGGGAGTGGTTCGAGGAATATTCCAGTGACTTTCTAGTCGTGTCTTGGCTTCCAAATTCACCTGATATTAATCTAATAGAACATTTGTGAATGAAGCAAAATTCGTGCTGCCACTCTACCCCCTCGCCACGTGCGGAACCTGTTGTTGAACGCTTGGTACCAGTTACCTGAGATTACCTACTAGCACCTTGTGGGGTCCATGCCACGCGGGTGATTTTAAGGGCTATAGGTGATCCTACATGTTATTAATAGTGTGGTCATAATGTAATGGGGCGATCGATGGCCGAATGGTAAGGGTACTGATGTTCGTGGGTTCGAATACCACTGTGGTATGGATGTTCGTAGCCGTTAGATTCGGCTTTAAACTGTAGGTCCCGGTCTCATTAGCCCTCGTGTTGCAAAAAAGTATACCGTAGCACTCCAAGCCAAACCATAATGTAATGGCTGTTTGATGTATATATTGAATGGACATTTGCATACATGCACACACAGCACACCTACTAGCCCTTTATATATATATATATATATATATATATTATATATATATATATATATATATATATGACATGGACCAGTGGTTATGACATGAAAGACACATTTCATTTAATATATAAAAACTTCTTTATTGTAATCCTTCTGTCCATGGCTATGCTATTTAGATATCCTTTGTTCACATTTTGCACCGAGAAACGTGGAGGATGTTATCAGCCCAATTTCCCGCCTAAAAGGGAGTTTTTGGCAACGGTTACCTAACCAAAATCTTCTTGTCTACTTTCGCGTCAGCTTCTTTACTGTGTATATTTCCACTCGAGGGTGTGTCTTTCTCCTATTGCGTTACCGTTAATTAGTTCTAATTATTTTTAATCATAACTCGCTTAATTCTTAACTCCCATTTTTGAACCTGACATATATATATATATATATATATATACATACATACACACACACATAAAATATTTTTGTCTCTAAAAAATATTTTGTATGTGTGTGTATATACACACAAAAAAAAAAAAAAAAAAAAAAAAAAAAAAGAAATTGGAAATTGTTTCCGTTCCAGATAAGGGAAGGCTTTGCATTATTGATATTGGGCCCAAAACTATCGATTGATTTGAAATTTGCAAAGCTTTCTTAATACATCTGAAGATGTCTTCCATCAAATACATGAGGGTCCATATGATTTATATCTGCGATTTGTAAGAAATATTTCTCCTTAAGATTGAGTCTTGCGCCAACAACAGTCGTAGAAAATGCGTCATCTGAGATGCCTTCCAAAAAAACTGCCTAATCCAGAACAAACATGGAAGGAAAACTTTGCCTCATTATTTATTTTGCAACAATCAATAATTTTTACACAACCTTTTTTCCTTTGTAACAGGAGGAGACTAAAAACACAGGGACCTACACCTTAAACATTTTTAAACCTTCAAAATTTTTGATTTTTCGAAAAATACATATATTATAGTTTGAAATGTTCCACGCATTAAAAAAACATAAAAAATTCCGCTTCGATTAAAAGTTTTGATTAAAAATATAGAAGACTCTCTTGCGATTTCTTCGCTTGGCAACGGCTCAGAAGGCTAATTTTTGATGTTGAGCGCAACATTTCTCGAAACCTATCGAATACTTTGGCACAACATAAAAATGTTGTGAATAGAAATGATGTTTTCTTGTCATTCAACTAAAATGATTGGTATGTGAGTTTTATTTTTGGTTTCACAGAGGTAAGTACAAGTCAAAATGACCTCCTCCCAAAAGGGCTAAAATTATAAACATGTTTTAAAAATATAAAATACGCTTAAACTACTGTGTTTTTTTTTTAAATTCGATTTCATTTTAGAAATATGCTCTACGTTAAAAAACGTTTAACATTGCGAACAGTTTTAACGAACAAAAAAAATCAAATCATAAAATATAAATGTTTTAAATGTTTTTTATTATTTTCATAAATTATTAAGTTCAGTTTATTAAAGAAATATATAAGAGATTTTTTCAAAAAAATTTTTCAGGCATTTTAGTGTGAAATCAAAAAAGTTGGGGCAAGTCGACATGTTTCGTCACGTTGAAAATTATAAACATGTTTTAAATATATAAAATGCGCTTAAACTAGTGTTTTTTTTTTATTGTTGTTAGACTTTATTTTAGAAGTATGTCCTTCATTAAAAAACTTAAAATTTAACATTTGTGTGCAAAATAATTTTTGTAAACATGCGCGCAAGTACAAACAGTTTTGACGAACAAAAAAAATCAAGTCGTAAATATATATATATATATATATATTTAAATGTTTTTTATTATTGTCATAAATATTTAAGTTTAGTTTATTAAAGAAATATAAGATTTTTATAAAAAAAAATTTTAGACATTTTAGTGTGAAATAAAAAAAGTTGCGGCAAGTGGAAAAGGGATGAGAAGAAAATGATGAGATTCGGCTTAAATTTCTTTTCTTTGTGAATGCGTCTTATTAGAGTTCGTCTGAAGTTGCTCTCCTACGTTGCGACCTAACCTCCAGAAATGGGTCCTCGCTGTTTTAGAAGCGGGTATACCTACTTTATAGGCCTCACTTAATCCCAGATTGGTTTATCTCATCTGATTCTACTAAAATTCAAAAATATTTTCATTTTCATTGTTTAATAGTTTTTTCGCTGAAACGCAACAGACAGGGCGGCGTCTCTTAAAAGGAGGAAGGGGGGTGAAACTACTAGCATACATAACTTGAAATAATTTACCCGTAGGAGAAAAGAAATATATAGAATAGGGTTGAATGTTCCCATTTATCATAACGCATTCATTTAAAATAAAGTTTACAGCGAGGTTATTCAAAAAGAACAAATATAAACATCACTCAATACTTTTCCAAACGATAAGTGACAACGGAATAAGACAGGATTAAAAAAAAAAAAAAATGGCGCAGCTGCTTTCCGAATTCGAAATGATAAAACGAAATAAATAGATTCGAAAAGCGATAACAATTTCCTTATCTGGAAACGTTATCCGATGAATCAAGTTACGCATTTAGAAAAAGAAAATGTACCTAGATTAAAAAACGCGTTCTATATCCTGGAACATTTGACATGTCAAATAACGTGGGCCGCAGATCCTTTTATTATAGGACCCCAAACAAAGAGGTTCCTCCTCATTTAGAAGGAGGAACCCACTTGGAGGTCGTGGCGACCACGAATATATTTGACGTGCCCATTAATGAACACGGAGGATCTTTAGTTAGTTTTTATTTCGACTGAGCTTAATCTCAAGAGTTCTAAACGTTCAAAATATCCATTTCTTTTTATAACTGTTTATATTCTTTTAATTTGCTTCTGAACATATTGAAAAAAAAACCACTTTTAAAAATTCGCAGTCGATCTCGAGGTATAGACAAAACAAAGTTCAGACATATCCGGAGCTTATTTTCATAGATACGGCAGCTGATCTAAAAATATTTAGAAGATTTTTTCCCCAAAAACTATAATTTTCACTATAATTTTTAGCTAGGAGCTATAATATAAATCAGTTCTATCAATCAGATTGAAATTTTTCATGTTTGAATCTATAGAATTAGCATATATCCCGTCATTTGATGGGATCAGTAAAATATTTAATTTTCCAGAATTGTAAAGTACCCTATGAGCCAGTTAAAAAAAAATGGTTTGTGTTTTGGCTGAGAATTATCGGGTGCACGATCAATAATTTGTTTATCTTCATACTCCTCTAAAGTTTCCCGATACTGTAAATACAGTCAAACCGTGTGGTTATGTATAAAAAACATACACACAACTGGCTGAGAATTATCTGGTACACGCTCAATAATTTGTGTATCTTTACTGACCGCATGTTAGTTGCCAACTTTAATTTATCTTGTCATATTATGTGATAGGATGGACAGCAGAGGTTTTAATATTGACAGTGATTATTTGGCGGTATAAATAAATCATCTCCAAAATGGAGCGAATCGATTGCAAACCGTGTGGTTATGTACAAAAAACAAACACACAAACAAACACACTTCTTCATTTTCAAAGATATATAACTTAAACGCTAGATATTTACTAGTCCGTGAAATAGACTCCTAGACTTTAGTAAAAAGAATTTGTTGTTAACACCGGTGATAAAATTTTCATTGCAACAAAAAATAATCGATGATTCCATTTAAAATGAACCCATGTGTACCTAATCTATTATTTAATACAAATGTGAAAGAAAATTATTCACGTAATATGTAAGTTCATTGATAAAATGCATGAAAATAATGCA
Source organism: Pardosa pseudoannulata (assembly GCA_032207245.1). Lineage (NCBI taxonomy): Eukaryota > Metazoa > Arthropoda > Arachnida > Araneae > Lycosidae > Pardosa > Pardosa pseudoannulata. The sequence continues at coordinate 2,321,112 of CM063501.1, forward strand.
GACGATATTTAAATATTTAAAAAATAAGAAATGATTCAATAAGATGGTTAAAGGAATGACGTCATAATGCTAGGAAAAAAATGTTATTTTTACCTATTTATTATGCGATAAATTGAATCGCCGGCTCTTAACCGGAAAATAGGATTGGAAATAATTAAAAAAGGGGAGAAAGGGTGGATTTTGAACGTATTAACTGTGAATGAAGCATATTTATATCTATTTATTTTAGAATATGAACGATAGTGTAAGAGAAGATAAACTTTACTGGCTTTGAATTTTGCTAATCCTAGCTCATCAAGAATCCAATGTGGATGCCTCTATCCATTCCAGGTCCAACCGTTTCATAAATTCGAGGACAGACAACTTAGGATATTATTATATAGGGTATGAATTAATATTTTGTGGAAATTTTAATATTTTCAATATTTTTTTTATTACAACGAAAATAAAAATTGTATCTTTATTCTTTTTTTAAACTTTGGTTTAGTTTGGTTTGGAGTGCTACGTTCTACTTTTTTGCAACACGAGAGTTAATGAGACCGGGACCTACACCTTAAAGCCGATTCCGAGAGGTTACGAACATCCATGCCGCAGTGGGATTCGAACTCACCAACTCCGGTACCGAAGGCTAGCCCCCTAACCCATCGGCCTTCGTTCGGCTTTTTAGCCTTGAATTGTTTTTTAAAATAGTTATTAATTACATTATAATTTGAATTTGAATTCAAATTATAATGTAATTCATTCATTCTCTAGAGTATGCCTTTCTAATCGATTTAATATCAAATTAAGATTTAGAAGTTAATTAGTACTAAACATACTTTAGGACAGCAAATGGTGTGTCCAAAATATTTGTTCTCTTTAATATATTGTACACTTTTTATTTTAAAATAAAAAATGCTTATTAATTGAAAATATTAAATTTGGAAATGCTATTAAAAAACTGGTATTTTTTTTAAATTATAACAATATTATATTGATAGTCGAAATAGGACGCTTTTGAACTGTTGCGTAGCAGTTGAAAAACCAAAAATGTGGATTTTATTATATTTTTAAGCTCAGTTTTAGAACTCGATTCAGCCGTTTAGGACGTCATCAATGAATTGGTCGAAGCATCAATATTACCAGATATCTTTTATCTGGTTGGGATATCATTTACCGAATGCCATCATTCGTGGTGATACCGACGGTAGAAGCTTTTGATGGCGTCATCACTCGCTTTGTACCCCAATAATTTCATAAGCAAGTGTTTATAAATCTGTAAAGTGTCTACAAAGTGATACCGAGTAATTTTTCATAGTCATTTGTAGTCCATTAAAAAGAAGCTAGTCCAACGTGGAACATCAACTTTCTTTGGGACTGAACATCTCTACCAGACGAGAGATTATGACGTAAACACACTTCTTGTACAAATTTCACCCGACAGCGAGATTTCCGTGAGATCAGCAAGTGCTGTTAACAGTCAGTGTTGATCAAGTTAAATTATTCGGGTTAGCTCAAAAATGCTGCGAGAGAATCATTTATTCCAGAGTTTGTTTTGGGAGACTGGTAGAAAGAATCCAAGTCATCGAATACTCCTTTAAATAAGACATTATACGACTGGGAAAATAAATATGAAAGATTGAGAAGGGGAAAAGAAGAATTTTAGAGAGATATTTTAGATGGAATAATTTTGATATATTACATATACGTATGTATGTCACGAAGAAACAAGCTTAGGGATAAATTAACACTAAACATACCACCACTTAATGCATACCTATTTCTCCCATAGCCGGTCAAATGACCGGACTTTATTTTTTCTGATTATAAATGTATGAAATATGAAAATTGGAAGGAAATAGACAAAGAAACATTATTATGATTAAACAAAATTGTAGATTGTCAATTTTTATGTATTGCAGACACAAAGAATAAGAATTTTTAATTCATTTCCCCATCGTATTTTTTACATAAACCTTATGGGTCATTTGATCCGTTATATGGTATGTTTAGTGTTAAAAAGCCATCACCCAATTACAGTGTACCCCGCTTAATGTAATCAGTTTGGGACACCATGATTTTGATAACAATAACCGACTGATAACAGTAACAGATACAAAATTCGATAAATTTACTTTCCCTTTAATTCACACGTACTAAATTTCAAAACAAAATGGAAAAACACACCTTATATTATCCTGCATATATGTATATTATCCTTTAAAACATAAGAATTGTATGCATAATTTAAAAAAATTGATCCATTGTTGAATGTCTTCAATTTTTTCTAAGAACTCATTGATAAATTGTTCGTTATCATGATCAACCTGTCGTAGCGATTTAAAATTTCGATCTTTTGTTTTAACGTTCAATCATTCCGCTTTTTGGCTTCCCTATCGACAAACTGCACGGAAGCGAGCAAGGCATAAAATGGGAATACGTTATTTCTCAGTTCCGATAAGAATGGGTTGCCTTCTGCTTATCCGACAACCACTGACCATCAGCAGGGTGTGCGTATTTCTGAAAAACTCCAGAAACGTGTAAAACCCCATTCCTTTGTTTATTCCCTATTTTCCTAGGTGGAAGAAGCTTGGTTTTGGTTTGGGGTGCTACGGTCTACTTTTTGCAACACGAGGGCTGATGAGACTTAGGGAGTATTTTCACAAATTCAAACAACAGCGAAGGAAAGGAGAGATTGGGTTCCTTCTGAATCCATTGTGAATACTCCTTTTCCAGTTAAAACGAGGTTCGAAAGCGGATAACGTTAACCGATGTAACGATCCCATAAAGATATCATTTTGACATACAAATGAAAAGAAGAAATCGGGACCCAGTGATTTCGATAATGGAGATTTTAACTCCACAAAAAACGAATAAGAATAAATAGTAATTATTGAATGAGATATGAGAATGAGTATGATTGATATGAGAAAGGTAATTACTTACCTCCTCCCATATTCCGGATGGCAAACTTTCAGCTCAACACACACAAAATCCATTAAAAAATATGACTACGGTATTAGATTTAGAATACGGTATCTTAACATAGATTTAATTAAGAATAACATAACAAATAATAACAGAAATTATCTAATTCGAATACAAATATTTTAGTATTAAGCTTCCGGTTCGTATGGAAGCGACGAATAGTTCTAATACGAATAAAAGTTTTTTCTGGACGCCACGCTTCCCACAGCTTAGCGTTTTTATTCTGTTGCCACTGGAGATTCAACAGATAACAATAAGCGATTCATAACATTAACCGCGATCACATTAAGCGGAGTCCAATGTATTTAATTTTCTATAAAAACTCTTAGTCGTGAAACTGGACTTTTATGGAGAAGCAAAAACGCATCCCTCGACCGACAGGGCAGCAGCTCTGCATAGAATGATCTAGGAATAGTCCCATTGGCAGCCAATGTCAGCCCTACCACTTGATCTCGAATCAAATCTACCACTTTATGCGGCAATAGTGCGCTTCAATCATTTAAGACACAGGCAGAAGGAAAAGTGAGGAGTATTTATTCGGAAAAAAAGAATTAAAGTCGGAGAACACTCCTCTATTTGACATGTGATGAGGTGATGGTGCCACAAACTGAAAAAAAAACCCTGAAATTTGTATCATTCATAATCAATTAAAAAAAGTTAATTACATGTAACAAATAACTACATGTTGCTAATATTAGATCGAATCTATTGTTAGTCAATTTCAAGCAGCGGTTTTAATTATTAGATCAATTACTATAACCAGACACAGAAGTAAAATATTTGAGAAAAAACGAGGAGGAAAATGAATAAAAGAGAGAAACTATTAAAAGTAATATTTTGATTTGTATCCAAATATGAAATACACAAGAAACAAAATAATTTTTATTAATACTGTAGCAGGTACAATGGCTCACCTCTTTTTTTACGATAGGTGGCGCTAAGGGAGCCATCTAGTTTGTTTTTCAGTGTGTGCGTTGTATATGCTGTTGTTTTTTGTACTGTGTTGTGGAACATAGCGAACGAAATAAAAATGGTTCCTAAAAATAGACTAATTATTTCGCAACGCCTTTTCGAATAAATGAGTCTCGTTTTTCTACAGTGGCCCCACGATTCCAATCAGAAGTATCTTCAATATCTTAATTTGCAAATCACCTCCTCCTCCCCTTCCCCAATACACGCTCTGCAGCTGAAACACAGGCGATAATGAAAGTATTGGAAAAAACCTTTTTTAATTAATTAAATAATTTATTTTTTCCAAACTAACTTGGTGGTAATGAAGTTATGCTTATTTCGAACCCCCCTCCCCCCTCATTTGACATTTTATGGCTGTGCATTGATAGACGAGGAGGGGAAAAAAGGAGATATCTCTCTCTTTTAGAGGTCATAATATCTTGACGTGTTTGGTAGTCTTCGAATGCCCCCCATCTTTCTTCTCGAACGGAGAGTCAGCGCGCTTGGGTCGGAAATAAAGTTTCGAAGGTTTTTTTTCTTTTGTGTCGCCCCTCTATCGACGTTCTGAAAGGAATGTTCGGGATAAAGAAGAAAAGCATTTCCTAGTCGAGATGAGTATCTTAAAAGCCCGTTTGGAATGTCCTCCCACAACGCGAACATTCCCCGTTTTGAAATGGAATTCGACTTTTTTGTTCGAAATCTCTCTACCAAGGAGATGGCGTTTTATGAAATGCACATACATGACCCCCCTGTGGGTCACATATCTTGTTTTTGTTCTCCACTTCCATAAGACGAATTTCGAATCGACTAAAAAACGATCCACTGAATCGAGTTCGATTGCTATGTGCATGGACGTAAACAAATCCGAGTGGTGTCTACAACTCAACTTTTTGAAGGTAAAACATGGCGAGGGACACGCGTTTCATTTATTTGAAGAAAACTAATTTTTCTTTGTCTATGCGAAACATTTTTGCTCTTTAGATAAGAAGGGCTATGAATCCAAACTAAGGTTCATTAAGGAGACATAGTACCTTGTGAGTCTTAAAATATTCACTACAAGTGCCTTTTCTCAAATTTATCATAAAATAAAAAATCTGCTCTTTTAAGAATAAGTATTTTACTACTTTCTTAATAAACAGAATTCTTGAATAATTACATTTTAAAAAATAATTCTTTTTTATGTAGTATATATTTGAAGATAACATAAACCAAAGAAAAAAAAATTTTTTACCCATGATACATTTTTGGAATGTGTATTAGAAAATAAATTCTTATACAAAACTGAAGAAAATATCTTTTTATTCTGTTAAACTAAAATTTTAAAAGATATTTGACTTTTTGATATTGAAAAAAAAAATGAAAAAAACTATTAAGAAATGTTTAGAAACTTTAAGAAAATTAAAAAAAATTTCTCTTATATGCTATAAAATGAAATATATCGCTCATACTTTCGCTGTTTGTACATAACAAAGTACACTAGAACCTGGATTTTCCGAACCTCGGTTAATCAAAACTCTCGTTAACTGAAGTCAGTTTCTTCACTTTTTTTTTTCACTTTCTACTGTCATCCAAAATTTTCTCTTTACAAACACGCATTTTTTAAGTTTTTTCCCCAGATTCATTTTGAACGCAAGCCGTCCTTTCCAAACAACGAGTGCAGATCAATATTTTGGAATTCCTTTTTTAGAATTCCTTCTCGGCATGAGTGTATTCTTCCCCACTGTCAAACATCCCTATTCTAAACAAAAACACACCCCTTTTCGAAAAATTTGGAAGGTCATACTGCCCACAATCGAATGTTGTTGCACCCTCTGATTGCCAGCAAGTGCAAAGAACTTAACCTCTTTTGTCATCTCAAGAACAGAGAAATGATCATTGCAGCAGAACTTGAAAAGGAGGATGAGTCACTTATCCTTCCACTTAAACCATGGTAAGTTTTAGAAATTAATTTATTTTCGTTTATAATTTGAATTTATTTAACAGTTAAAATAGTCGTAATAACAGTTAAATCACGGTACTACAGATTAATCTAGATGACTTTTGATGAATTCTCGATTATTCGAAGTACGTTCGGTCCCAATGACTTTGCATAGCCGAGGTTCTACGGTATACCCCGCAACTGGAAACAAAGAGTTGAGATACACCCAAGTGCTGCTGGCGTGTCCTTCAACCGCAGGGAGACTGTGTTATTTATTCACAATAGCATTCAGTTTTCAAAAAGTACCCATTCCTTTTCAGACACTGTAATAATTCATAAAATATAATAGCATATTACAATATCGAATAGAAAAATATTAAGACAACTTTAATTTCTCGCTAGTCAAGGTTTCTTACACAGTTCGGGCAACTTTTTTTTTTTTTTTTTTTTTTTTTTTTTTGTACATATCGGTATTTTAACCCCTTCCAGGTTCATTTTATTTCGGGATTATGGGTCAAAAAATGTCAATTTTTTATGCTTATTTTCATACATACATAGCTTTTTAAACATAATAGCATCATTCGCATAGAAATTTTTCTAAAAATTAATGTAAAAAAATCAATTTAAATAAGGTTACTTGTGTAGTTGGCTTTCTGTACGGCAGAAATCATTAGACTTTGGAGTCCATTCACACTAACTATAAACATAAAGCTTAGAATTATCTTGAATTTTTTATCTTGAATTAAATTTTATTTATATCCTATGCATTTACATAAATGATTATGAAATTATTAAGCAAAATATGGTCGTGTAGGATACAATCGAAAACATGGTGCTACACAGAGTCCAGCATCGCAATCTGGACAGTAGAACCTTGTTTCTCTCCTTACTTTCTTGCCCCTACTGTTTCTCTTTGAGAAGCAAATAATCTAGTTGCCAGAAAAGTAAACAAAAGCATTCGAAACCATAAAAATCACATGTGAAATAATTCGGGAAAGACTGATTGCACAGTGTAAAATTTCACAGTGCCCGATCTACACCGGTACCGTCGAGAGAGACGGTACCGGATGAGCCAGGATGGTACATTTCGCCTGCCCGAGTTCAGCTAGGGAAAAACCGGAAAGGGGTTAACCCTTATCGCTACGTTGGCTCCGCTGCGGAGCCGTCCGTCATTTGTTCCATAACTCCGTAGGCTCCACTGCAGAGCCTATGAGGCTTCAGATGTCACGGAATCGTCGGCGTTGGAAATTGTTATCTGTAGTTAAAACGTGCTCAGTCTCGCTACTGTTATGATGGAAACATTATTGGACCCATTTTAGGGTTAGCAACACGGAGAAAAATTATTATTGGGATGAGAAGAGAGTGGAGGGATAGTGAAGTTGTGTTAGAAGATATTGTAGAAGACAATGTTGATTATACTTCTGACACTTCAAGTAGTGGTATACTACCAAAGAGAAGACGAATGGTAGTTATTGAAAGTGACTTAGATGAAAGGCACGGAAGAATTAGATATTCCGGATAGAATACATTTTAGTGTATCGCCAAAGATCACTGAACCCCAAATTCCTACAACTATTGTATAGCCGACACAATATGTGAAATCATTTTTCCCAAACGAACTGGTCAATGAAATTATAAAAGAAACCAACACTTACGCAGAACATGTTCTAAAGAATAAAGAAATATCTAGTAATTCTATTTAGCAAACGTGGCGTGCGGTGGAAGAGGGTGAGTTTGGGGCTTTTATTGGAGTCATTATCAATACGGGTACTGTGACTCTTCGCCAGGTGAACCCAGAATGCACATGGGAGATGGTTTCCAAAGATATCCCACCATGGTGAATTACAAAATTTAAAATTGACTTTTTATAAAAAAAACACCTTCTTCACACTCGTTCCGCTGCTAAAATGTACCGGAGTAGGCAGTGGTGCAAAAAAGTGCGGAGCGCTAAGGGTTAGAGTTCAATTTACAGTTTTGTTTCCACACCTGGAAGCTTCGTAATGAACCATTTTTCGAGTAGGCACAAATTCTTGAATATTCATTTTTCACTGATTTGTGTATGGGTGTAGAATTAGGAACAGTGGAGTCATTTTTTGAGACATAAAATGGTTCCAGCGTTGAAAGATGAATTGTTTTTATTTCCAAATCTAAGTCTGCAGATCTTAGGCACGTGAAATTCGGATTGCAGATGTACTTGAATTTCTTATATTAATTGAAAATTTAGAGTTCTGTGAATGGAAAAAAATAGAAGAAATTCAAGATTATTTTCTTTCCAAAACTGTCAGACTTTACTTGGAAACAAAACCTTCAAAAGATTTATATGTTATAGATTGAGAAAAAAATCCTGCTTAGTTCATGTTATGATTAAAAATATAAAATATACTGTGATTTCTGTGCTTCGCAGTGGACACAAAGATGATTTTTTTTCAGAATTAATATTGCGAGATTTCTCAAAACTTATTGAATATTTTAGTACACAACTTCAATTACATTTCAATAGAGTGATGTTTTCTTGTGATTGAACTATCAGTCATATTTTTTGCTTTGTTAAATACATACACACATGCCAACATACAGGCACTTGTGTCGGAACAACAGCGTGGTTTGAAATTTTAACATGCTAATTACAGATTATACATAAGTACATGTAATATTAAAATCCCTTATTTAGATATTTTAATATTAATTTAATAACTTCTGCCTTAAGCCTACTTTTGATTTCATTGCCTTTCACCTTTCTTTTTTGGCCTTTTCTGTTCATAAATTACGTTATTGAGGTTTGCACGGTCATTCTGATTTTTCCCTCCACCCATTTTTCCCACCCTATAGACTTAATCCAGCCTCTGTCTGTACTTCTTTAACCAAAAGTAAACGCATTCTCTCAAGGCTCCTCCAGACTATGGTCCACTGCAAGCCATCACCACCGTCTGGAGAGGGTATGGTTTATCGTGGTCGATGGTAGCAGACGATAAAATAGCCTTGGCGAACGATGGCTTCGGAAGCGGTTTTTCTCCAAAGATCAAAGGCAGCCAGATACGCAACTAAAGTGCATAGTAGATCCTACGGACGAATCCACGCACTCGGCTCATTTAGTGGCCCACTGTGTGGATGCAACCCGTGAACCATCGAAGTCACCATCAGGAAGTGGTGAACAATGGGCCATAGTGTGGAGGCTACATTAGGACACGGGTATTTTTTAATCACATGATCAAATGTGCTTAGGGATTATTGGTAGTCATTTTAGCTGAGAAATCCCTACTTGAAAAGTGTGTGCACGATGTTTTCGAAGGCTTTTGCCAGTTGTATTGTCACCGGTAATAAAACGTGTTGTTATTTTTTGATGAATCTCGCCCATCTTACATATCTTATTGGTTTCTAGATTAAAATTAAATTTAAAATATTTACACAGTAGTAAATTGTAAAAGGTAAATTAAAATTCATGCATTTAAAAATGTATGAGTAGCTTTTTTTAGCTTTAACAACTTCTTTTTCAGAACAGTGTTTCTTATATCAACATTGACCCTGATTCAAATATTTCCAGTTTTCTATCATCAGGGATTCTAGAGTTTGTCTACTCTAATTTCACCTAAATTCGGTTAGGTTTTTCCGAACAGTACTGAAAACTTTTAACATGCAGCATTACTGTGTGAAAAGAGTCATATTCAGCATTGTTTTTTGTAAATATTTGTATTTAATTGCTGGATTGTACTTTTAACTGTTCAAAAGTTTTGTTATTTTCCGCAGAAATCTGAGGAGTTTTCGGAATTATCAAATTTTCTCATTTCTCCGGAGCAACTCCGGAGTAGGTGGACTGTCTATAATTAAGAAAATCCCCCCCCAAAAAATATATATTATAACATGTTTTAAAAATATAAAATAGACTGAAACTTATGGGGGGTAGTTAAATTCCATTTTAGAAGTATGTTTTTCATGTAAAACTTAAAATTTAACATTTATGTGGAAAATATTTCTTGTAGAGATACGTGAGCAGTTTTAACTAACAAAAAATTAAGTTATATATATTTAACTATTTCTCTAGGTTATTTTAAAAAGATTTCTTGACAAAAATGTCAGTGTCGATCTTAAGAGTCCTTAAATTGGAGCCGAGGATTATTAATGGCGAACGAATGAAAAAGAAACGCGGCAATACCAGTGGAGCATTTATCAGTCTATTGAAAGAATGTCTCAACCATTGATATCAGCTACTGAAAGCAAAATATTCTAAAGAACATTTCGAACTTAAATCCCGAGCTATCATTTTTTGAATTCCGTTTCGAGGCAGGTGAAGAAAGTGTTGGAATATTCTGTAAACGGGGGAATCGAAAATGCAAATTGCACAATAGTTGGTGTGTTTCCAAATGATTCTCGCCGAATTCGAAAATTTAGTTCAAGCACTTTACCGACTGAATTTGCGCCATTAAACGAGAGAGGTTTGTTCAAAGGAAGCCGACAAATACTACTGCGATTGTTCCGAAACACGAATCCCGTCGTTCCACATGCACGCATCTCCGTCCATTTTGGGCTCACGTGTATTAGGAAAACGACTTTGGAACGCTTACGTTTAAAAGAAAAGGATCTCGTATCTTCAACAAAACAGAACGATGGCCGAATGGTAGAGCGCTGATCTTCGGTACCGGAATTCGTGGATTCGAATCCCGCTGCTGGCATGGATGCTGGTAGCCGTTTAGCGGTAGGCCGTAGCGCTCCAAACCAAACCAAACCTGTAAAAAGATATCGAAGCATTTGTTCCGTTTGGTTACTCTGTCCTGAAGGAAATCGTTTTACAGGACTGAAACCTATTATTACATCCCGAAGGAAACTGGAAGCAGGGCCCGACTTACAGACATGGGGGCCCAGGACAAACTCGTTCATCCGGGGGCCCCCTCACTCTGCTGTAAACAGGTGGTGACTACGGGGTGATTGTTATATGAATTGAGGCTTAAACTATGGCCTGCAAATCCTTTAAAGTGGACTCACCAATGTAGTTAGCAAAATAAGATTAGTTTAAAATAAAATAAAAAGTTAGGAAATAAGTAAAATTATAAAAAAAGTTAGAAAAAAATCCTGGAAGGTTTGGTTTGGTTTGGTTTGGTTTGGAGTGCTACGGTCTACTTTTTGCAACACGAGGGCTAATGAGACCGGACCTACAGCTTAAAGCCGATTCCGAACGGCTACGAACATCCATGCCACAGTGGGATTCGAACCCACGAACTCCGGTTCCGAAGGCTAGCACCCTAACCAGTCGGCCATCGTTCGGCTAAATCCTGGAAGGTAAAGCGTCTATTAGAATTTTGTAAGTCCTTACCCGAGGAATTTTCCTGCCTCAAACAGAATTGTAGCTGTTTGTTCTACATTTTTTGCTAACACTTACATTTGTGAACTAGCTCTGTAACGATACTGAATAAGTCAAAAACTAAAAGAAGAAATTGTCGATAATTGAAATTCGAATCGAATTTTAGACATGCGCATCCTATTTTTAACTTAGAATGGCAGTTCATTTGGAGCCCCCTTCTGACTGGGGGACCGGGCGCTTGCCCCGTTTTCCCTGTCGGAAATCAGGCCCTGACTGGAAGGTGACCCTTTTAATAAAGTTCGACAATATAAACAATATTTCGACTATATTTAATAAAGTTTCCCCTTTCAAAATAAAGTTCGCCAACACGAGGGACTTAAAGCCATGCCGCAGAGGGATTCCAATCCACCGAAGAAATTCACTAAAAAAATTCTAGAATAAAACATTTTAGGATAGGACGAAACTATTTTTTACCTCAGTCTGTTCGAAACGACTGCTTAGAATGGAATCCAACGTGACCATCGAATTCGGCGCAGTTACACAGCTATACACTACGTGATAAAATACTTAAAACAACAGCAACAAAAATGAGTGTGAATAACGCAAAACAAACTTCTCTCCATTTCTGTACAGTCAGTTGTCACAACCCCATCCCCGACCAGACTTCGTTTCGAATATTACTGGGATTTTGGTTTGGTTTAGTTTTGGAGCTCTACGGTCTACTTTTTGCAACACAAGGGCTAATGAGACCGGGGACTACTGATTATAGCCGATTCCGAACGGCTACGAACATCCACGCCGTAGTGGGATTCGAACCCACGAACTCTGGTTCCGAAGGCCAGCACCCTAACCCTTCGGCCATCGTTCGGCACTGGGATTTTCGTGCAAAATGAATAATGCTGCGTAACACCATTAGAGCCGTTTTCTTTAACCGTTTAAAAACTAGAATTTCTCACCAAAGCCTGATATGCCCCCCCCCCCTACATCTTACCTTTCTCGAACTCGAGAGAGATTTTATTTTATAAGCTGCTGTATCAGTTTAAATACTCCTGACAGTTATACATAACCGAAACATTTTGTGTATATCACGAAATGAAATAATTTATTTTTTTAAATTTTAGAATTCCACTAAACTAATTTCAAGCACATGACAGATGCCTGTGCAATCTAAGTACAGTATCTGATTTTAAAAATAAAACTGTGATATTTTCGAGTCAAACTCGGAGCACCTGTAACATATTTCAAAGTAAAAAGTACTGGTTTAAATGAAGAAAAAAAGACCATTTTAAGTAAACTATCATGTGAGACTTAGTTCTACCAAATTCCAAACATTAAATACTTTTATTCTTAAATGACCAATTTTAGAACTTTCTGTTCGTTCTCAAATCTTAAAAAGAGAAAAAAAAACATATAGGATGCTTTTGGATAAATATAGTTTCTCTGATTTGTTAACCAATTCAAGAGGGAAAAAAGTAGTTAAGATTTTTCCCTCTTAGAAGGTTTTGGTTTGCTCTGTAATGCTACGGTCTACATTTTTGCAACACGAAGATTAATGAGACCGGGACCTAGTGCTTCAAGCCGATTTCGAACGGCTACGAACATCCATGCCACTGTGGGATTCGAACCCACGAACTCCGGTTCCGAAGGCCAGCACCCTAACCATTCGGCTATCGTTCGGCAACCCCCTCTCTGAAGAGATGAATTTGTAAATGGGTGTCACTGATAGGGTTGGTATTTCAATCTTTTGAATAATAGACACATTTAAAATGCTAACACTGCTTCAAAATGTTTTTAAACAAATAAAAGCTTACTTTTGGCTTTAAATTATGGAATAGATTTAATTTATCGACTTTCGAAGCCCACCAACAACACACACACACTCCAGTTTCTCATTAACAAAAAAAAAATTGTATGCCGGGAAACATGAGCGAATTCTGAGATGTACCAAAAAATTAATGTGTATTTTTTAAAATTTGGGGACCTCTACAGTGGGGGGGGGGGCCCAAACTCTAAGGGCCAGTGCCTCGCCGTAATTCAGGCCCTGAACGTCGGATGTTCACAGCTATTAGCATGACACGCGGCTTGGGGGGGGGAAGGAAATTTTCTGAGAAGACTTCGGCTATTCGGGGATCCAGAAGTTTCGGCTATCGTGAGAACGAAAGGGTGAAAAGTCCAAATTGTATTTTTAAATTCTAAAATGAAGCGGAAAACACTTCCAATGCAATTTCTTTTTCACTACAATTGACAGTTACAATAACATTAATTTATAAATGGATTTTAAAAATATTTTCATACCTAATTTTTTTTTTTTTTTTATTCTATATGATGGCCAAGTTACTCTTCCTAATCCCCAGTCCTCCTTTTTCAATGTTTACAGATCGAATTAGGAACTCTGCCACAACAATAAATGCTCTTCTTCAATTACGGGGTCGCACATCCATGGGTGGACGGTTCGAACTTTCGGAACGGCTACAAACATCCATGAACAGAAAAGCAGAGCCCGACCTATTTCTGTAGCCCATATTTAACGGGAACTTTTTTTTTTTTTCCATTCCAACATCGCTCGATACACTGTGGTATTTATTCGAAAAGATTGAAACGCTCTTTAAATGCAGTTTCTTAAACAACCCTTGAGGACGAAACTGACGGTCGAACGATGGCCGAATGGTTAGTGTGCTGGTCTTCGGTACCGGTGTTCATGGGTTCGAAACCCAATCTGGCATGGATGTTCGTAGCCGTTCGGAATCGGCTTTAAACTGTAGGTCCCGGTTTCATTAGCCCTCGTGTTGCAAAAAGTAGACCGTCGCACTCCAAACCAAACGACACCGAAGTGTAGCCCTTAATGAACTAAAGCAGTCGACGTTTAAAACATTTCAAATTATCCAAACCGGATGATCTATTCTTTTTCTAAAATAAATAATCATCCATTTTATTAAAAAGATTGGGTAGTATAGAAAGGAAACTGAAAAAGCGGTTCCAGTTTCAATATTCTGATCGGAATAAACTCAATCTCCATTTTCATTGATTGATTTTGTATTCTCAAATATTTGTGGACGAGAAAAAGGAATATCTCATACGTTTAGTGCTGGTGTTGTCAATTTACTTACCTTCTGTTTCTTACTAAGTGGAATTGAAATAAAAACCTATTATAAACTTTTAAATAACGCTATAAGCTGCTTTTGGAAGAGGACTGAAGTGGAATAGATAGTTGTAATTAATAAATTTCGTGATTCTCTTATAATTGTATCTTTTGGCAACATTCGGAGGTAGCTAACGTAAGCAGTTTTAAGATTTATCATAACATTCTGTCAGAATAAGGAGCATTAAAGATATATATTTTTATATATACAAAACATGTCCGTTAAAGTTATCTCAACCGACTGTTGGCAACGTATTTGAAATAACAAAATAGACTACAAATCAGTTAATAGAACTCACTTTTGTATTTTATCACAAATGGAAGAGAATTCTGGTATACTGAGGTCAAAAATTAGAGTTCAATAGTTTGGCAACAGCCTGGAAGATTACAGTTTCTTTTAAAAAATATATATTCCCGAAATAATAGATGTTTTTGGATGATAATTATTCTGGAACGCCATTTTAACAAAAAAGGGAAGAGCCATTGTTCTCATAGATCACAAAAATGACGACGCCTTCAAAAACTGTGTTCTTAAAACATACTTTGATCGGAAAATTCAAAAATAATTTTTAAAGGAATGATTCCATACTTTTTCGTGTGGAATCATTCATTGCACGAGTCCAATATCTCAAGATACGAATTTGAAAAATCGTTTCATGCATTTTGACATTGAAAACAAAATCGGACAAATATTATTTAGATTTTAAATTCTAAACTATCTGCTTCACTCAAAGCTGGGTAATAAATGTTCCCAAGTAAAGTTTTAGAACCATTATTTTAGATATTCATATTCATAAAAATCTTAAACCTCATACACTGCAAGATTATTGACGAATAGGATAGTTTATTATTAATGGATAATTACAGTTATAACTACGTGTTGCCCGCCTGTGTTATGATGCCAAATTCCACAGCTTTCTCTATTAATTAACGCAACAGTATGTTGTTATATTTGGCACCGATGGATTCAGATATGTAGATATGCACAGCGTAAAAACAGTCTCAATTCCATTTTTAAAAAAAAGAGTCCTGGTGTTCCATAGATTTTCTAGAATATTGCGTTATTTTAGAGGTATTTAGTTGACTTATTTAAAATAAAAATATCAAGATAAAATATAAAAATTATATTTACCAAATAATAAACATATAGTTTATTATATCAAAACCTATATTATCGTCTGCTATTTCGTATTTCGAGAAATATAAGAATGTATTTACGGTATTAAAATGGTAAAAATTAAAGTTAGTTTTTGTATAAGAAATGGCACCTGCAAAATACAAGCACAAATTGGATAGAACTTGGCGAGTTTTGAATGACTGAAAATAAAAATCTCGCCAAGAAAAAAGAAAAAGATTTTCTAAAAAAGATGATTTTAGCGTTTAGAAGAAAAAAAAGTATTTTGACATACATATATATTTTCATAAATATATTTCTTTAGACTTAAATTTTAATACCATAAATACATTCTTATATTTCTCGGAATACCAAATAGCAGACGATAATAATGCCAACGTTGAATAACACTATCAGTTTTTGACGACAACTCAACAATGGAAATACCCGTGGCACAAAATTAAAATGGCATTTTGATCGGTTTTTTGTAAATATCTTTCGAACTCATTGGAATATCGGAACGCGACTGGACTAAATGACTTCGTCGGATCGTTCTTTTGGTACTATCGGCGCCCTTCGTCCCGAGGAGATAGATGCACATACATAGTTACAATCAGATTTTAATATATAAGAGGATGGGAGGGAAAACGGCGAGCCGTTCATAGAACATTGTAGTTGTCGTTCACATACAGAAAATAAGAACAAAATTCTACGTTTTGAAGAGAATCCTACACTGTTGGCAAGGAAAATATTGGTTTATAAATAATGAACTCGAACTCGCAAGCTATCGGTGACTGCCTCGTTCTGAAAATTAACAGCATTTTCGATTCTCTCGAATTCAAAAGTATCGCCCTTACGTGGTTACAGGACTCTTGAAGCTTAAAAAGTTTTCGTTTTTCTATTTTTTTATGTTATTAAACTACAATCTTTTCTGTGCATTTTGGTACCCTTCTTTTTTTCGAAATTCCAAATAGAACTCGAGTCATGATTAAATGTATAATGACGCTTTCACAGTCAAAGGGCAGCATTTGTATCTTTAATTGCAATCTTCTCATTTTCTAAAATTTTAATTTTGCACACTCTACATGAAATATGTTGATGAAATTGGGTAGATATTATTCAGTTTGTTAGCTCATTTTAACTCAAATTAATTGGCACGTTAAATAATTGTATTTTATATTTACATATACATTTAAAAAATATTACTTTTTTAAAAATATCTGAATCTTATCCAGTAAAACAATATTAATCTTAATAAAATGATTCGATTTATGATAAACCCTGTTCTTTTTCATAACGAGTGGCACCAACAAATGGCGACGCCTTCAAAAACTGTGTTCTTAAAACATACTTTGACCGGATAATTCAAAAATAATTTTTAAATAAATGATCCCATACTTTTTCGTATGAAATCATTCATTGCACGAGTCCAATGATTTATTAGAATCGTCTGCGCAGGAAGTAGAAGTTAAATTTAAATTTTAAAATTGGAATCAAACTTATCAATATTTTATAATATTAAAATTTATTTTCTATCGTCTGAAAAAAATATCTTATATTTTGAACAGTTGAAGCATTTGTTGGTAAAAATTTCATTCTAATTTGTTGAGTATGTGAGGAGAAAAAATAAACTGAAAATGTAAATGTGAATTATGTAAAATTGAGAAGTAAAACTCCTTAAGGAATTGGCATTTCATACACTTTCTTTGATCAGATGACACCAAAACGATTAATTCTGTGCAACAACAATATATGGTGTTAAAATTTTCATGGGCCAACACTTTTGTTGTTCCAAACATTGTTATTACAATTAAATATGAAAATGAAAAGAAAATCTGTAAAGGAAATATATTTCTCATTTTTTTTTTTTTTTTTCAGCTAAAAGAATTTGTCTATTCATACTTTATGCAATCGTTAAGGTTGAAAATGACTTCTTTAAATCTACAACAATCGAAAACATTCAAGAATTCAGTTGAAAAGGTCTCTTTTTTATTTTTGGCATAAAATTTCTAATTGACATAAAAACTGAGTAATCAAGATGAATTATAAAACACTAAAACTCCATTAAATTATACTATTTTATTATATTGGTATATACTATATATACTATTTATTATATAAATATATCTGAGAACATGAAAAGATAATCTGTAAAGAAAATATATTTCCCATTTGTTATTTTACTGTGTAGCAATCGATTCAGGACTGTTTTTTTTTCTTTGTCTTTCTTTTTTTTTTAAGAAATGTTATATATCTCTTTAATAAACAAACCTTAAATATTTATAAAAAAATAAAATATATTTTTTAAAAATATGTATTTATGACTTTAGTTTTTTTAGTTCATTAAAACTGTTCTCAGTTACACTCATGTTTACAAGAAACATTTTGCACCCAAATATTAAATTTTAAGTTTTCAATGAAAAACATACTTGTAAAATTGAATCTAACTAATAGAAAAAAAAACAAACATTTTGTATTTGTTAAACATGCTCATAATTTTACCCCCTTTTTTTGGGGGGGGGAGCTTTGAGATATACATACCTTTCTAAAAAAAAAAGAAAAGATATTACTCTTATAGCAATACAATGACAAGAAAAAATCATTATTACATTGAAATGCTGAAAATTTTGTACAAAAATATGAAATAGGTTTTGAAAAATCTTACGTGCAACATCAAAAATTTGTCTTGAGAAAAATCAACTTAAAGTCATAAGTAAACAACTGCCAAGCCCTATAGTGTCTTTTAAATTTTTAATAACTTTTAAACTAAGCAGAATTTTTTATGCCTTTTTGTTTAAACATCTCAATCTATAACATATACATATATATAATTGAAAAAATCTTTTGGAGGTTTAAGGGTTATAAGGTACTGTTAAGATTTTAAATAAATTGCACACAGAACAATGACACAAAAAGAGTTGATCCATAAAAATAATTTATTTACAAAACTGTGGCAAGCATCGTCGTATCAAATATGTAAAAAGACAACTGTGACTTAGTTTTCGTACAAAATAAAGCGTAAAAAATACAAACAAACTGGGTGAATGGAATCAAACAAGAAATGAAGATTGTAATCCTCTCCAACATTCCACACGCACAAAAATGGTATATAATTCATGGACAGCATCGAAATGGAGATTTTACCTCTGAGCTGTTCGGCCTCGAAAACAAGCGCGCATGCGTCATCCCTGCTTGCATAGTTTAGGGCTCCCCCACAAAACGGGAGGCTGCACGCATTCGGAACACCAGCTGAAGAACGTACTTTTTTTTTTATATACATATATATAGAAATGAAGCAGAACGGGTGGTTTATGGGTGGTTATCGCACGCGACATGTACGATAGCAAAAAGGTTATTCAGAAAATGAAATAATAACAAAGATCGAAAACTGTTTTTAGAAATTAAATAAAAAATCTGAGCTCTAAAATATTACTTATTTGACAACGTTAATGGAATTATTAATACTGGACTGCAATAGAATTTTAAACCTCTATTCAAATGTCGTAATTAAAAGTTAATGTCGAATATCGTTTTTAGAATTAAATAAAAAAATCAGAGCTCGAAAACATTACTTGATCCAACTTGCAACGTTAATGAAATTATTAACTCTGGATTGCAACAAAATTTTAAACCTCTATTCAAATACCGTAAAAGTATAACAAAGATCGAAAATTGTTTTTAGAAATTAAATAAAGAATCAGGGCTCGAAAATATTATTTGATCTAACTAGCAATGTTAATGAAATTATTAATACTGAATTGCAAAAGAATTTTAACCTTTATTCAAATGTTGTAGTTAAAAGTATAACGATGATCGAAAATCGATTTTAGAAATTAAATAAAAAGTTAGAGATCGAAAATATTACTTTATCTAACTGGCAACGTTAATGAAATTATTAACACTGGATTGCAACAAAATTTTTAATTTTAAACCTCTATTCAAATGCTGTAGTTAAAAGTATAACGAAGATCAAAAATTGCTTTTAGAAATTAAATACAAAATCGGAGCTTGAAAGTATTACTTGATCTAACTGACAACGTTAATGAAATTATTAACTCTGGATTGCAATAGAATTTTAAACCTCTATTCAAATGTTGTAGTTAAAAATATAACGTACATCGAAAATTGCATTTAGAAATTAAATAAAAATCAGAGCTCGAAAACGTTACTTGATCAACTAGCAATGTTAATGAAATTATTAATACTGGATTGCAATAGAATTTTAACCTCTATTCAAATGCAGTAAAAGTATAACAAATATCGAAAATTGCTTATAGAAATTAAATGAAAATTACAGCTCGAAAATATTGCTTTATCTAACTGGCAACGTTAATAAAATTATTAATACTGGATTGCAAATAGAATTTTAAACCTCTATTCAAATGTTGTAGTTAAAAGTATAATGAAGATCGAAAATTGGTTTTAGAAATTAAAAAAAATTAAGAGGTCGAAAATATTGCTTTATCTAACTGACAAAGTTAATGAAATTATTAACACTGGATTGCAATAGAATTTTAAATTTCTATTCAAATACTGTAGTTAAAAGTATAACGAAGTTAAAAAAAATTGCTTTTAGAAATTAAATACAAAATCAGAGCTCGAAAATATTACTTGATCTAACTGACAACGTTAATGAAATTAACTCTGGATTGCAATAGAATTTTAAACCTCTATTCAAATGCCGTAAAAGTATAACAAAGATCGAAAATTGCTTTTAGAAATTAAATGAAAAATTAGAGCTAGATAATATTATTTGATCTAACTGGTAACATTAATGAAATTATTAACTCTGGATTGCAATTGAATTTTAAATCTCTATTCAAATACCGTAGTTAAAAAGTACTTCAAAATGGAAATCTAATAAAATCTTATATAATACTCCACAGTATGAATTTTGAATGAGGGTTCATTTCAACATTTTAAAATTCAATTCTTTCCATTTGGATGCTAATTATTTCTATGAATTATCACACATATTACACAAATCATTGCACAGAGTTGAAAACAAAAGCCAAACACAATGATAATACAAAATGGCTGAGGTAGGAGACACAATGAAATTTTTTAAAACATCTGATAATGGAAGCAAAAATAAGTGAACTACATACAAGATAAAATTTTTTTTACATTTTTAACAAATTATATTAAGACTAATACTAAACTCAATAAAACTAAAATATCAAGCATTCAAAGAGAAACTGCATACGACTAGCATCACAAATAAAAGATATTTTTCAACCAATGAATTTGAACCAGGGATTATTCCATCAAAAGGTGATTGATTGTCAACTGAGCTTGATTCTTCCTAATTATGACACGTAATAAATAAAAATATGATGGTGTAATTTGGCATTTCGCACAAGATATAGGAAAATGCAATAATTTGGCATTTCAATAAAAGAGGGGACAATCGTTTTTTTGTTCTGGTTTCAACACTGCACCAAAACATGCATTTCTCATTCAAAATCTCTTTTCATTAATAATGTGGCTACGTTTTTGAAAATGGCAAAGTAATTTCTCGGTTACAGAGAATCGTAAAACGGCAAAAACCGTTGCTTTGTATATTTTTATGTAAATAGTACTTCACCAATAGCCAGTTTTTTTTATCTATATAAATTCTAAAGATAAAATGAAAAAATAAGGAGCAATGCTGCAAACATTTTTTAAAGGAATATTGTTGAGCAATTCCTTTTTTTGTCAAATAATCTCATAAAAATTCTGTCACAAGAGATTTTTGGGTTCTACTTTGTCCCCATTTGGTTTTTGTGTCATTACATAGGAACTAAAATACTCAAATATAAATATATGTGTAATGCCCAAGCAAAAATAAAAAGAGAAACAAACAAAAATGTAACACAATAGGTAACGAGGAATGTTTTAGATAGATCGCATTTTCACAAGGCAACATGGCTGTAAAAAAGGGTTTCCAAAATCTCACTCTGTTTGTTCTATGGATGATTTAAGGGGGCACATCACTTTGAAAACTTGTAAAATTCTTTTTTTTTTACATTTTTAAAATTATTTTAAATAAACTCCATTGAAATAGGGCCTATCAGCATTGAATATCATGCTTCAGTAAAAAGGCATTTTCAGTAAAGTGCCTTTTTACTGAAAATGGTGCGCACTGTAAATAGAAAAACTATTGCACACATTGTTTTCAAATATTTACAGTTCAACTCTTTTTCGTTGTTGTTTATTTCATTTAGTATATAAAATATTTTAAAAGAAAACTTTAAACACTATTTAGCAGTTTTGAAAATTCGTTTCTCTAGTGTTATATTTAATGTGGAGAATAGTAATAGTTTACAAAAATACTCACATTATTATCACTTTGTGTCGTTGGAAGTCTGAGCACAGAAATTTTTAAAGCTCTCACTATTCACCAGTTCTTCACCGATTAAAAATAAAGAACAAATGACAAGCCAATAATTGAAAAAAAAGCTACGATAAGCACCATTTGAAGTTTCTCAAAAGGCGATGTGCCCCCTTAAAATAAGGCAATATATTCAGAACAAGAATTGCTGATTAACAGTGTAAAATTTCGTTCCAACAGTTTTAGCAAAAATAGGGTATTTCATTTCTTGGATGGATACAGAGATACAAGAATACGGACTCCAATAGATTTTGTATACTATCATCAGTGTTAGAAAAGGTTATTTACATCGACTCACCGTGCTTCTTACAAAAATAGATGTCATCATAGGGGGTCGTAAGGGGGGTAATGCGGGGGATTGGCGACCAGTATCTCGCAGCCGGACCTCACGTGCTCCATGACCTGCTGTTTGAGGCGGCAGACGTGCTCCTTGAGGCGAGTCACGTGGTCGGTCAGCTCGGCGTTTTCGCCCTTCAGGTGCGCCACCTTGTCCTCGAGGCGGGCGATCCGCTCCAGCTTCCGCCTGCGGCACTTGCTGGCCGCTATGCGGTTCCGGAGCCGCTTTCGCTCCAGCTTCAGCCGCTCCTGGTCCTGCAGGTCGATGGCGCAGGGCACCGTCTGCGGCTCCTCCTTGACGCACACCGGGGCCGCAGCCGACGCAGATCCCCCGTAGTAGCCGGGATAGGGCTGAGGGTATCCGTTGTTGTTGTTGTTGTAGGAGGTGACGTCCTCCAACACTGTTTCGGGCGGCGGAGGCTGGTAGAGGGGATAGGGCGCAGGGGGGTAGCCCTGCTCCGGCTTCTGATACAGGCACTGCTGCTGTTGCTGGAGGCTAGCGGCATGCTGCTGGATGATGAGCTTTTCGAGCTCAGGCGACTCGATCTTGAGCATGTGGAGGTCGGGAGAGGTGAGGAGGGCGTTGCCCCGGGGCTTCTTGGCGCCCTTGTTGTCCAAGTCCAGGGTGTTGGGCCTCTTGAGGGGCCTCGGGGCGCCGTACCTCAGGTTCGAGGCGTCGTCGTAGAAGGTGGTCTCCATGGCCGCTTGGCATCGGGATGGGGCGGCACGACTGGGCTCGAGCAGCACGCACGACGCCGTGGTCACGGTCGGCAGGGGCGCCAGAGAATAGAACGCGCGCGCACAAGTCGATAGGGTGGACGGAGAAAGAACAACTGGCGCTGTCGCGAGAGAACTGCGAAGGAGTGAGTGCGCCTCTACCGTGTTATGAGTCAGCGTCAGGGCTCCCCACCTCTGCGCAAGGGTTGCCAAAACAACGCCAAACTTGGCGAGCGTGAAACGGGATCTCCCTTCGAGTGCAGGTGTGTCAGACAGTATGGCGGCCCGAAACTCCGTTTTGTTTTTCTGCCCACGAAACTCATTTATTTCGACTTTTTTAACGCGGTCGAAAGCAGAACTGAAGCTCGGTTTATTTCGGTTCCTCATTTTGACAATCGTTTTTAATTGAACGTCCGTTGCCACTCGATTTCTTGCTTCCAAACTATTTGTAGAAGGCAGTTGTACATGCGATACACTTAGTCGACCAAACAATAAATTTTGATAGAATTATATTTTTTAAATTTACGATTATATTTTTAGTGCAAATATGAATATACATAAATTAAAATGATTCATTAGGAACTGAACCGATAAGATTTTTCTTAGTTGAAATCAATGAAGGTTCGAAGGTCTGGTTAGAATACGTCGACGGCCGCGAAAACTTGCGAATTATCCCGCATTGAAAAGTTACACTTAAAAATTTACTTTTCAATCATCTATTTTAATATATATATATATATATATATATATATATATATATATATATATATGGGGTCTAATAAATTAATATAGAAAAATGCATACCGAATGATTTTTGAATTTCGAATTCAAAATAAAACTGCTCATTGCATATTCTAAATTTTAGATTTGAAAAGTTCTTTTATGACATTTTTTCGATTCGATAATAAAATAGCTGTGTGCAAGAGCCCACTTAGCTTCAATTTTTTTTTTTTCTCCAAAAAACTATGTTATAGATTAATATGTTCTACGCATTAAAAATAATAAATAAAAAACCCGGTATAATTCAGCTTACTTTAAAAAGTTGGGATTATCCACTCGAGTGTTTGGCGTACTGATATTTTTCACAATGCGCCTACATTTCTCAAAATCGAATGTTTTGGTATAAAATTTTCAGCAGAAGGATGCTTTCTTGTCATTGGATTGCTATATTTCTTGTTTTAGGAAGATAAGTACATGTCAAAATGACCCAAAACATGTTTTAAAAATATAAAGTGTGCTTAAGCTTATGGGTTTCTTATATAGTTAAATTCCATTTGTCAAGCATATTCTTCGTAAACTTAAAATTTAACATTTGTGTTCAAAATATTTTTTGTAAACATGCGCAGAAAGGAGAAAAATTTTAACGAAAAAAAATCAAATCATACCCAGATAGCAAATTTAGTTTGCAGCAAACTTAGAGCATTCTTGCTTTGCAAGCCTGCAAATTTTGTTGCAGTAAGTTCAAAATGACAAGTCTGCAAGCTTGAAACAGAACTGCAGTAAATCTAAGAATTTTCGCTTGTTTCAAGGTTGTCATAACAAGGTTGAATCAGTTTTGCAGCAACTAACGTTGCAAAGGAGGGGTCGCTTTATGCTCCGTCTCACTTGCAGGAGTTTTGCTGCAAGTTTGTCTCTTCAAATTTGTTATGACAAGATATTATCCACAAAAAATCCAACTTGCTGCAAGTATGCATGCGATCTGGGTAAATACATATTTTTAAAAAATATCTTTTGTTATTTTTATAAATAGTAAAGTCAGTTTATTAAATAGATATATAACACATTTCTACCAAAAAGAAATAATAAAAATCAGGTCTTTTAGTATGAAATAAAAATGTTGTGGAAAATCTAAAAGCAGTAGCAAAACTATGAGATCCGTATGTTTAACAGTCCTTAAATACCCTCCAAATTCATCCTCTATCGCGCCCTCTGGTGGTTTCCTTGTCCAATTTTATAGAATAACCCGCTATTATAACAGGACTGCCAGTCCAAAGCCGTTTATTAAAGTTGTCCCGCTCTGGTGTAATGTAGCCGCCACACTTATGGCCAATCGTTCACCAGTTGATGGCGACCTTGAACTATTGTTCACGGGTTGCATCCACACGTTGGGTCACTAAAAGAGCCGAGAGCGCGGATTCGTCCATAGGGTTTACTGCGCACTTTAGTTGCGCATCTGGCTGCCTTTGATCTTTGGAGAAAAACCGCCATGAAGACATCGACCGCCAAGGCTATTTTGTCGTCTGCCACCATCGACCACGATAAACCATACCCTCTCCAGACGGTGGTAATGGCTTGCAGTGGACCATAGTGTGGAGGAGCCTTAAGACAGATGCGCCCACGGCAGATGCCACCTTTGCCACGGCCTAGTTGACAATTCTATATTGCTTATAGTCTCAGTAATTGAGTAATGCAACATTACCGATAAGCAAACTCTCTTAGTACATTTATTATATTGTCAAATTTTAGCTTTTATGTATATAACAACGTCGACTCACATTTTAGAATAAGACGGTGGTAATGGTTTGCAGTGAACTATAGTGTGGAGGGGCCTTAAGATTTCTCACTCATAAACGAATTTGTTTTGGATAGATATGGGAGAGGACTCTTACATCATGTCACGTGATAATGAATATTGGTAATGCTCATTTACCGGTTTCCAGGACATGGGTTCCAAAATTGAATTCCTCTACGAATGACAGCGTGCATATATGTGTGTATGTGTTATTTAGATTAAACAACCACTCTCCTTAATATTTATATAAATAAGAATAACATGTATTTATGTTCCCGTGATTTCATCTGCGTGGAATTGATGCCTAAAAAGAAAAACGAATGAGCTCGAACTTTTTTACGCGGTAAAATATATTAACATTCCTTTATGGCTATTGTACGTTAATTAGCAAAGGGAATATATCCCAGGGCAGCAGAGGTTTTAATTTGCTCGGTACTCATTTTGGAGGTATTCTGTTGCCCAAAATTTGGTGCATCTTCGACAACCGCTTTGTAAGAAAAAACAAATTCACAAACATACATGCAAACTTTTTAACAAATAAATGAAACGAAAATAAATGAAATATTTGCACGCCCTGAAAATTGCGGTTATAAGCAAAGAGTTTCGTCGAAGCATAAAAAAGAATCGATGATTAAATTTAAAATTTAACCATGTATATAAATAATCTATTATTCGCCGAATATAAATGAAAAGGTATCGGACTGAAATCCTGCAGACAATATTTAAATAAAAAATGAATGAATGGAACATTTAAAGGAACGAAGTCGCTGTGCTAGAGAAAATGCTGTTGACACCTCTTTATAACGGGATGGATTAGGAATGTTTTAAAGTTGACAATGTTTTAAGCGGGGACGTAATGTATATTCAAACCAAATATTTTTAGAATAGTCTTAGAACAGAAGAAGCTATGGAACGTAAAGATATAACTTTTATTTATAAGATACTAGCTGCTTCGCACCCAGCTTTCGGTCTGGGTTTTAAAATATTTCGATGAAAGATTTAGAACCACTATTAAAGATAATAAGACGTATTGATAGAAATGCTGAATAAATCTCGTATGTTTCAGATTGTTGACGATTAGAACAGTTTATTAATAACCGAATGTCCAGTAAGTGCACTGTGTTCCCCGTGAGCCGCTGCATAATAATTCCCAATTCCACGATTTTTTTTATTGTAGGAGTCAAATTTCAAAATACTGTGGAGAGTAATATATATGTACTGTTCTGAATGGGATAATTCATTTCCGAGATTAAATGTCTTTTAGTACTAATGTTTTGCATACATAAAAATTGAATTTTAAACAACAAAACCTATCACGAAAGCTTTTTTTTTTTTTTTTAAATGGTAATTGTGAAATAAAAACAAATTTGACAGAACATGGCGAATTTGTAATTATTGAAAATAAAAATCACGACAACATATAACAGAAAAAATAATAACTTCTTAAAAAATTTGAAAAAGTAAAATAAAGATTTACATATTTTGATGAAATAAAAAATTTAGCTATTAAAAATAAGATGATTTTGATACTGGGATATTTCAAGGAGAAAAAGTTATTGCGTATGACAAATAGTTGTAACTATTGGCAATAAATGGCACCACTCATTACATGTTTTAATTAATATATTTTTAACTGATTCTAATTACGATATTTTAATGGTGGAAAGAGTATAAGTATTCAGCGGGTTGGGTGAAGTAATGCCTTCAAATGTATTTGTGTTTATAAAGGCATTTATTTACACTCGAATTTTAATGGTATATATATACAAATATGTTATAAAAAAATATATCTAAAGTAAGGTCTTGAAAAATTCAAGAATATAATAAATCACAAATAGAAATACCAAAATGTGCCGCAGTT
>CM063501.1:2353292-2378292 GCA_032207245.1 Pardosa pseudoannulata
TCACTATGCTAGAAATATTTATAAAAGTTATTTCGCTCTAGAACAGAAAAGACCGCAAACGAAACTGTTTAGCAACACATCGCGACTTTACATTTTATTTATTTATTTATTTTGTATTATCTGCGTATTATCTGGGAGAAACGAAATAACTGTAATTTCTATTTTTAGTAGAAAAGGATTTCTTTTGATAATTTTTTTTAACTTTTCTTTTTCACGGACTCTCCGAACACAATAAATATTCCGCCTGAAAAATTTACTTTTCGAAATTGGATGCAGATATCTCTTTTTTTTTAAAAAAATTATAAGAATAAAATTTCGACGATCCATTGAAATTCAGTAAAACAATATTTGAAATTAATAATGAAATATTTAATAAATTTTTAAAAAATAAATACAGCAACTTAAAAATTACATCATAGTTTTTAAAAATACAAAGACAGTTCTTTATCTGACATTTAGATTCCGATATTGTAGGGGAGAGTGAGGCACCTTGGGACATAGCCCACGTTGGGACACCTTTATTTTCAGGCTATAATTTACAACCAGGAATTAGCTCTCATATGTATTGATAGATGGCCTTCCTATTCACTTCTCAAAGAATTTGATGAAGATAGTGCTTATAGGTAAGGAACAATTTCATTTTCTTTGTTTTGAATAACCCAAAATTACATCAAAGTGCATTTTAAAAAGTAATTTTTTTGAAAAAAAATTAAAATATTTAAAAAACGTGTATTGTTATGAAAGAAAATTCATTTATTATTATTTCTATGCTAATAAATAAATTGTACTGTTAAGCCTAACTGCATAGTAGTTACCAAAAAATACTATGTAAAATGGGACAAGTTGGGACACACATAGCTGGGGCATCTTGGGACATTTTAAAAAGTGTAAACAAATATCAATTCAAGCAAAATAATTAATAATTTGGTGCGTAATTTTTAATTGATTTAACATGTGAAAATATTAATTTATTAATCTCTTTTTTCAGAAAAAAATGGTGAGAACAAGAAAAACAAAGTATTCTGCTGTAAATGCTAATATGCTTGAATCAGCTATAAATATAAGATTTGTTAAAAAATGTATTAACTTAAACAATTTTCAGCCATTTCTCTTTTATAACAGTTAAAAATAATTTGAACAGTATTTTGTATTTGTTATTTAGTGTCCCAACCTACCCCATACAGAGGGGCAGGTTGGGACATTGGAAAGATATTTTATTTCTTTTATTACTCTTTAACTAAACGAGATATTAAGTAGGTTTAATGTTTATAAGAAGCAAATATAATGATAATATATGCATGCATACTTATTTTTTTCAATTAGCTTAAAAAAAGTTCATAAAAATGTTTAACTGAGAAGCGTCCCAAGGTGCCCCGGTGTTCCCTATATTTTAAACAGTTTCATAAATTAGACGTAGTCTTCGAAAAAACTGCACACCGATCTAAATTGCAAATCAGTATATTTTCACTGATTATTTTGCCATTTTCACCCCCTGTGAATAAAAAAAAAACATTGCTTTTTGTTAATTTTTTTAAATATAATTTCATGACTAGCATATAACCCGTTATATGACGGGATCAGTAAAAAACTTTATTGACTGTGTGTGAGTTGCCAACTTTAATTTATCTTGTCATATTACGTGATAGGATGGAGAGCAGAGGTTTTAATATAGACAGTGATTATTTGGCGGTATATATGAACGATGTCTAAAATGGAGCGAACCGTGTGGTTATGTATAAGAAACAAACACACAAACTTCTTAGTTTTCAAAGATATATAACTTAAACGATAGATATTTATGAGTCCGTGAAACAGACTCCTACACTTTTATGTGAAAACAATTCGTTGTTAATACCGGCAATAAAATTTTCATTGCAACCAAAAATAATCGACGATTCAGTTTAAAATTATCACATATGTCCCTGATCTATTATTTAATACAAATATAAAAGAAATTATTTACGTCATATCGATCAAACGTGTGTAAATAAGGCATAATTTAAATAATTTAAAATAAGAAATGATTAAATTAGATGGTTAAAGGAGTGGCGTCATAATACTAGAGAAAATATTATTTTTACCTATTTATTAAGTCATAAATTTAATCTCCTGCTCTTAACCGGGGAAAATAGGGCTCGAAATAACGGCATTAAACGCTCGAAAAGGGGGGAACGGGTGGATTTCGAACGTTTTAAAGACCCCAGTATTTTTAGCTGTGATATGAAGTCTATTTCTACCCATTTATTTTAGAATCAGATCGATCGTTTAGGAGAAAATAAATTTTACTGGCTTTGAATTTTGCTAACCTTAACTCATCAAGAACCCAATGTGGATGCCTCTATCCATTCCAGGTCCAACCGCTTCATCCATTCGAGGACAGATAACTTAGGCTATTATTATAGAGGGGATACTTTGGGCAATCAACACGATTCCGAGCATTCATCTTTTGTACCATACGCCATCGAAATGAGTAGAAGATAAGCAGCAATCTATTGAAATATACTGCAATCAAGCAATTGTTGATAAATTAAACCATTGCCAATTGGGAGCAGTGGATTTGACGCGAGTGCTTCGTTATCGGGGAAAGTGACATCAAGTTCAATACTTTTGATATATCCCTATATTATTCCAATAAACTAGTGTGCAGATGGAAGAACAGCCGAGTCATCTACGCCAGTTGTGCGCAGGACAATTTCCGGTCTTGACCAGAGTGTTCTGTTATCCAGATATTGGGATATATTACGGAGACGTGATAATCTTTAAGAACGATTTTTCTGCATGTTTAGGTCGACCTCCCATGCCTCGTTCGACAAATCACGACTCATCTGCATATTTTAGATAGAATAAATTCTAGTCTACAATGTCGAATAGAGTACCGCACTCTCATGTCAGGTTTGGTTTGGAGCGCTACGGTCTATTATTTTGCACACGAGAGTAATGAGGCCGGGACCTACAGTTTAAAGCCGATTCCGAACGGCTACGAACATCCATGCCAGCAGCGGTATACCTCACATGTCAAAGTCCAAATAAATTCTTTTAGTACTCAGTGGGCGAAACCCAAGGGGTTATCCGACTGTTAAATTTTTGGTTTTGGTTTGGTTTGGAGTGCTACGGTCTACTTTTTTCAACACGAGGGCTAATGAGACCGGGACCTACAGCTTAAAGCCGATTCCGAACGGCTACGAACATCCATGCCACTGTGGGATTCGAACCCACGAACTCCGGTACCGAGGGTCAGCACTCTAACCAATCAGCTATCGTTCGGCCCGACTGTTAAATAAACAAAAAATTCGATTTAAAAAAAATATATATATATTTGAAAAGAAATTTTGAACATTTTAATACAATCCGCGCAAAAAAATTTTATATTGAAAGGAGTTGTGAATAACAACGTGTCAGCTGTTGACTAGAAACACATTTAAACTTACAAAACTTGATTTTTCTCAAATTGTGTTTTTTACGTGTAACGCAAAATTTATCTCAAAAAGATTTTAATATTTTTTCATGAAATTTTTACAGGTTGTATCCAATATAATTTTCATCCGTTTAAACCTAAATTTTCTTGTGTATTTTCCCAATTTTTTTATTTTTAATATTAAATTTTTAGTGTTTCAGGAAAAAGTTCACTTTTTTCAAATATTTTTATAAAATAGATATATGTATCCTAAATATATTCATATTTAGGCTCTAAGTTATTTTGAGATACTAATAGTAAGTTTTAAAATATTAATTATAATTATATATTAAATAAAATATTATTTAAAATAATAATAGTTTTAAAGTGAGTTATATTTTTAGTAATCCTGCGCGTTAGCCTTGATAACATTTTTGTTAATAACAGAGTATCTCTTATTTAAAACTTTCTAATAAAACTATTTTTGTATTAATTAAACTATTTTTCAAAAATGAATAAGGTATGTGTGTAAAGATAATAACCTGTTCTAACTACGTTAGAAAATTTGTGTTTGTAAAACTGATAGTTTTCAAAACATGAGAAGTCGAAAAGGATCCATTTTTTCGACTTTTCAGAGTCGTACGAACCTTTAAAATGTCGAATCCTTTAGTGAATTTTCTTTTTCCGACTGAAATTATAAAAGATCGAATTACCTGTCCATCGAACGCTCCATCACTAAAAAAGTGGAAGCGAAGACAAACTTATAAATTTTGAAGTGTGAGTCATTGCGCTTTATTTTTGGAGGCACCACCCTGTTGAAGGTCGACTGACTCACTCCCCTCGAAACGGGCGACGCTATTTCGGGACCTCCCCAGAAGGGTTGACCGTCCCACTGGGCAACCTGTCATCTTGGACTCGGGCCACCCCTTTTCTATTCAAAAAACATAACGCTTTCATCAAATTTGAAATTCATATTCGGAAATCATTTCTTTCAAAACAAAATTGTGTTTCATTTGCAAACTCTTTTGTTTTATTATTTTTTTTAATTTCTGCGCAATTAAAGTGGGAATAAACAATTCGAAGGCGGGAACATCAAACACTAAAATAAATCTTTCTAAAAAATGTATCGAAAGAACATTTTTTTTACAGAAATATGTTCTATATCTCTTTAATAAACAAACTTTAAATACTTATAAAAATAGTAAAAAATATTTTTTTTTAAATATATATTTATGACTTGATATTTTTGTTCGTTAAAACTGTTCTCGCTAGCGCGCATGTTTACCAGAAATATTTTGCCCACAAATGCTAAATTTTAAGTTTTCAATGAAGATCATACTTGTAAAATGGAATCTAACAAAAAAAATTACACCATAAGTTTAAGCCTGTTTTATTGTTTTAAAACGTGTTTATAATATTATCCCGTTTTTTTAATGCATACATCTCAATCTATGACATTTTTTTTTTTTTGAAAAATTAAGAGATTTGAAGATTTTAAAGGTCCTTAAAACCAGTTCCACTTATATCAGTTTGGAGCATTATTAATTTTTGTCATTTAACTCCAATTAGCCGAAACAATCGTCTTATTCCGTTGTTTTATGCGATTAGTGCTATTTATCGCTTGTTTTTAACAAAAGCACACATTCTTCTTCATTTCCCTGATTTATAAATTAAAGCCCCAATTTAGCTCGTTTCCTTTGGGGCTCAAAAAATTTTAAAATAATCATTATTTTCGACTTTTCATACCCTAAAAAACATCAGTTTTAAAAACATAATTTTTTAATCTAGTTATAATAAATTATTTTCTTTACACACCTATCTCATTCATTTCTGAAACATAAAAAATATTTTTGTTACAAAGTTTTAAATAAGAGACACTTTGTTGTTGACAAAAATGATATCAAGGCTAATGCGCAGGATTACTAAAAATATAACTCACTTTAAGACAAACTTATTGTTTTAAAACATACTACAGTATCTCAAAATAACTTTGAACCGAAATTTGTATATATTTTATATGAAAAAAGTTAATTTTTTTATTAAAATTAAAAATTTATCATTGCCAATATATATATATATATATATATATATATATATATATATATATATATATATATATATATATATATATATATATATATATATATATATATATGTATGTGTGTGTGTGTGTATGTATGTATGTAAATATATATATGTATATGTATATATATGTATATATATGTGTATATATATATATGTGTGTGTATATATATATATATATATATATATATATATACGCACACACATATATATAGGGAAATATACAAGAAAATTCAGATTCAATCGGATGAAAATTATATTGTATACAGCCTGAAAAAATTTCCTGAAATAATGTTAAAAATATTTCGAGATAACATAAGCGTTACACGAAAATACACAATTTGAAAAATAAAATCAAGTTAAAATTTTGTAAAATTTGATTGCTCCTTCAAATTTGGCCGAATTGGTGTCTCCGTTCTGTTCCCGACGGCCAATGAGAGCGGGGCTTACTTCCTAAGCCGATTCCGAACATCCATGTCAAGAGCGGGATTCGTACCCATGAAGAAGCGCTTTATCATTCCTGCATGCCAAAAAACTCACACATTTCCGAATTATTTTCCGATTAGAATCTCCAGTTTATTATTATTGCCGCGCAGGCACGAATAATTAAAATTTCTGTTCCCTCGAACGCGATTCGTTTTCATTTTCGGTTCGAACTGCCCATTTCTCAGACATAAGCATGCTTCCCTCGACTCCAAAGTTGCAAAATAGAGTTAAATTAATTTATTATAAATGTAAATATAAAATAATAAACTAGAATTTATGAGATCTCGAGATCCTTAAACCTTCAAAGTTTTCAATTTTTCAAAAAAGATGAATGTTAGATTGATAAGTTCAATGCATTTAAAAAAAAAAGGAATAAAACAAATCCGCTTCGTTTAAAAGTTCGGATTAAAAATACAAAAGATATTCGAGTGATTTCTGTGCTTGACAGTTGTTTACTTGTTACTTAAAGTTGATTTTTCTTAGAATGCAAGTTTGTAATATTGCGCTCAACATTTTCAGTACCTGTTGAATATTTTTGCACAGCATTTCAATTAGGATCTTATTACAAGATAACATTTACCTCAATAATACCTCCATATAGCCGGTACTGACTGTATGTATGTATGTATATATATATATATATATATATATATATATATATATATATATATGCGTGTGTGTGTGTATATATATAGTATATATTATGGCTGGATCTTTTATCAATGTATCTTCCAATATTGATATATTTTAAGTATCGCGATAACAATATTAAAGTTTTTCTCTGCCGATATATCTCCCTCGGCGATAGCGTTTTTCCCTCGTGCGCGATAACGTAGATCGGCAAAAGACATCCTAAATATTCCGGATAAAGTATTTTTTCAAGCTATTGTAATCGTTTGACGTCCGCTTCGCATATTTACCCACGTGCTTGATTGAAAACACAAGCAAGAAAGTTTGTTTTTAAGGATTATCACGTCTCCGTTCAGGTCTTCCGTAGCATATCCCACCCAATATCTCGATAACGAAGCACTCAGGTCATGACCGGAAACTGCACTGCTCGCCATTTGCGTAGATAACTCAATTGTTTTTCGCCTTCGCAATGGTTCATTGCAATAATATAGGAATATATCTAAATTATCACAGGAAATATAGGAATATATCTTGATCGCAGTTACTTTTACCGATAACGAAGCACTCGCGTCAAAACCGAAAAAACCACTGCTCGCCATTGGCAATGGTCTATTGGAATAATATATCCATAACCTTTCAGAAATCTTAATTTTTTAGATTCAAATTGTAATTCTACAAATATTAATTACCAAGAAAAAAATGTTTGGAACGGAAGAAAGTTAAGGCTATTCAAAAATAGTAATATCTGAAACAGTAATATCAAATAGTAATACACCCTCTACTTTAAAGTATTATCGTGATATATCAGTGATATCATTGGGGATTTATCGCCATATTAAATTTCTGATATCGTCCAGCACTCATTTCAATATGAGGATGTGTCAATGAACTACAATGGGTTGCTATGAAAGTAACACTTTTTGTTTTTAACAGGTGACCCCTAAAATAGGGGTAAAATTATAAACACGTTTCAAAAGTATAAAATGGATTTTAACTAGTTAGATTCCATTTTAGAAGTATGTTCTTCATCAAAAACTTAAAATTTAACATTTGGACTTCAAATTATTTCTCGTAAACGTGCGCGCAAATGAGAACAGTTTTAAAGAACAAAAACATTCAGTCATACGTAGATATTTTAAAAATATATTTTTTACTATTTTTATAAGTATTTTCGTTTATTAAAGAGATACATAACAGATTTCTACAAAAAAAATTACACCTTTTAGTGTGAAATTAAAATAATAGTTGTGGCAAGTCGAAAAGTACTAAAAAAACCGTGGTATCCTCATGTTCAACAGTCCTTAAGCATTCCAAAGATAAAAGTAAATGTTTATATTTTAATAAGTAAATGCTTATATAACTCATGAAAAGTAATCGGTTTAATATATGAAAGGAAAAAAATGCGAGTAAAGAAACCAAAAGAAACTACTTTCACTTTGTCTTGTGATAGACGCGACTGATGCACAAATAATAATAGAATGTTTAAGGCAATAATTTGGAAAATTTTATTTTCAACATCAGCTCTGAATAGAAAATCATTCTCTTCACATTTTAATGGCTGTATGGGTACCATCAATCCAAAATTTCAACTGGATGACTTTCGAAAATACGTTTGTCTTTGTGAAAATTGCTTTTGCCATAAAAGAAATTAGAATTAAAACGATTTAGAATTATGAATTACTTCTGAATCGAACTAAAACTAACCGACGATTAAGCTTCCGATTGCCCTGAATTCTATTCAAAATATTTAACCAAATTAAGAAATATATAACAGAATCGCAAGAATCTTATTTACGCGATAGCGATAAAGTAGTAGGGAAGAGAGAGGCTTTTGGAAGAAAGACGGTCTTCCAAAAAAGACCACGAAAATTGATTTTCCCCTAAACCGTCAAAATTCGAGCCGAATGATGATCGAATGGTAGAGCGCTGCTCTTTGGAACCGGAGTTTGCGTGTTCGAATCCCACTAGCCGGTCAAAGATTTTAGTTTAGCCTTACGTAAACTGCTAAACTCTTTAGTTCCCGTCACAATAGACCTCTAGGGCAAAAACATAACCGAAGCGCACCAAACTAAACCCAACCGTCCTAAAAATTCAAGAAATGGCAATTTAACACCTACACTTATAAACACACACAGACACACACACACACACACACATATATATATAAATAAATAAATATATAAGGATTATATATATAATACTCAAACATATAAACAAATTATAACAAAAATACCTAACACATAAACACTGAATATACATATACATAAATACATACATATATACACACATACATATATACACATACATATATACACATACATACACATACATATATATACACATACATATATATACATACATATATATATACACACACACATAAATATACATACATATATATATACACACACACAAATATACATACATATATATATACACACACATATATATACATACATATATATATATATATACACACACACACATATATATATATACACATAGATATATATGTGTGCACATGTATATACACACATTTATACGTATATATATATCTATAGATGCGTGTGTGTACACGTATAATGGGGAACGTGAATAAAAGTTCGGAATTCCCCAAAGAGATGAATTCCGTTTTAAATGCCCTCTGTCCGACCTTCGATAGTCGTCCCCCGTTAGGCATACATGTCGATACAGATTGTTGACAGTCGTATCGGAATTAATCCTCGTCTCACCATCTGGAAATGAAAAAGGAATCGATTCTTTTACACTAACTAGAACCTTTGTTTAGTTTCTTCTCTTCTCCGGAATTTTAAAATTTTTAGTGACATTGACTCATTTTTCATGGCGATGACACAGAAAAGGTTTTGGAATTGTAGGGGAAATTTTACAACTCAATATACGTAGAATGTCAGCAATGTATCATTATGAGTAGCAATGAAAGATAGTTCACCATTAGTAAAACAAACTTCACAAAGCACAATTGTTACACTTTACTAAAATTGTGGGGTACAAGTGTTCCGTCACATAGCAAAAATTTCATTCGATTTCAGAACCTTGGGCAGAGCAGACATCTTAAAACGATGACCGTAGAAAAGGTCTCAATGCTAATTTGTTGCGAGAACTTATGAGAACGAATCGGAGCTCATTGTACCCATTGCAAAACGATCGATATGGATTAAAAAACTTGCATTCTCATAAAAATAAAGATTTTGTTTATTATACTAATATTTATGAATATTAGTTTTACAAGGTTAAGTAATTTGTTTTGTTACGGTTTTTTATGACATAGAGAGTCATAATATAGGATAATTGCATCAAATAATAATGAAAAGTCTTCAGACTAAACTCTACTAAACTGTACTGCTGCAGTTATTTGGTTATGTTTCTGCGACATATTCTATATCGCGGATGTTTAATCGAAATCCCGGATCCTGTACAAACCGAAATTTGTCGTCGTTAATTGAGGACGGCATTTTATCCTGAATGCTTCGTTTGCATAATCCACCGAGTCGTCTGGGTTGATTGATTTTTTGTAGTCGTTAGTGCGTCCCAGCTGTCTAGAAGCGCCGCAATAACCTCCTTTGCCGATTTTGACCAAAGACGTTTTGCATGCCTTTGGCGGTTCTTTGAAAGGGAATGTCTGCCGAAAGTCAAGAATCTAATAGCTGTAAAAATCCACGAAAGCAATATTCAGCCCGATATTATTGAGAAAAAAACAATCGTGACGTTAGTCATTGAATGATTGTGCTTCGATTCTGCTTGGATTAAACCGTTCAAGATTCATGTTAATGTATCAACTTCGGAAATGATTTGAAATGTTTTATACTTTACAGAAATACTCAATGGCGTACCCAGAAATTAATTTTTTTTTTGGGGGGGGAGGCTTATTGTCATTGCCAACAAGGGCACCCGTATGGAAAGTGAAGAAGAGGCTTGAGTCAGTTCTTTAAACTAAATTTAACACTTAAATATGCAAATACAACACATGCATACACACATTTTTATCTCAGACCCCCCCTCCTAAATTCTCTCATATAGGCGCCTATAATTGCCATGAAAAAATAGACTTCTTTAATTTAGTATTATCATTATGTAAAAACTAAAGAATACATTATATCAGACTAATTTCTCAGTTGTAAAAGTATTCATGAGCTGATATGATTTTTACCTAGTTATAAAAATTAAAAAAATATGGCCATTTAAGGAAAATAATAGAGATAGTATGAAAACAAAAATTTTTTACTTACCAGAATGGATAGAATCCTGCATCGTTGAAAATTGATAAAATACCATTTAATGATTGAAAAAAGCAGTTATAATTAAAAAAAAATGTTTTAAAATATTCGATTTAAATTCAATGAAAAAATCTATTAATGAGTTTTTACAAATTTATATTTATTCTCCGCTTTTGTTTTTGTAAAATATTTAAAACTTCATCTTCAGTTACAGGAATATTTTTATAGATATACAGCAAGCAGAGTCCATTTAAACGCATTTCTGATGTACTGTTTCTCAAATAATTTTTTACATATTTCATAGTTGAAAACGATCTTTCAGCTGTGCATGTTGTAACTGGCAAAGTGACTAAAATTTTTAAAAGTTTATGGATATTCGGGAAAATTTCTACATTGCACTCTTGTAAAGCTTCTATAGCAGTTAATCTACTTTGTTCTGCTAGTAATTTCCTTTTCCATAGCTGATATTCCGCGGTCAAAATACTAATATTACAATCTGACAAATCTGAAGAATGCGTTTCTTTCAGTATTTCTAATTTATGTTCATCTAACGATATGGGAACATTCTCTGGTGTGATTAAAATATTTAAGGCACTCATAACTTCTTTGTGTTTTGTGAATATTTCTTTTAGATGTAAAATACCAATTATTTAATTATTGCAGATTAACATCCTCAATCAATGTTCCACAACTATTCCAATTTCAAAATCAAACGTTCATTTTCTTATTTTGTTCAGTTAAGCCATACATCCAATTTCTTTTTGTCTATTTTGACAAAATAGGAAGGTTCGATCTCACCGAAGTCGATGGTCCGGAATTAGGCTTCATTGCTGTAACCAGAATAGGACTTTGTAAATAATGTTTCCATTCATTATCGCCAAAATCATCTGCTCCCTCCTTTCAGAGAAGGTTAAGGCCCCTCCACACTATGGTCCACTGCAAGCCATCACCACCGTCTGGAATGGGTATAGCTTATCCTGGTCGACGGTGGCAGACGATAAAGTGGCATTGGCGGACGATGGCTTCGGAGGCGGTTTTTCTCTAAAGATCTAAGGCAGCCAGATGCGCAACTAAAGTGCGCAATAAACCCTATGGACGAATTCACGGAGCTCGGCTCATTGAGTGGCTATCGTGTGGATGCAACCAGTGAACCATCGTCCAAGGTCACCACCAGGAAGTAGTGAACAATTGGCCATAGTTTGGAGACTACATTAGAATCAGCAACAAATTCTTATTGAGATTGGAGGGGGGAGGGGACTTTTCGTTTGCATGATTTTAATTGTACGAAAACTAAACCCGTAGTGGCAATAGGCCGAAAAATCGACAACTGCTGCTTTATTGACACAAAACGGGAAATATGTATAAAAGAAAATATAAAAAAATGCATACAAAGATTAAGGGGTCATACTGTTACATAGACAAAACATTGGATTTTTCAGAAAAAACATATGTGAAAAGGAATTTAGTTCTAAACATTTTTAAAAAATCCTCTTAAAAAAATTCCAATATTGACAGAAGTTACGAATAAAAACGCGTCAGCTGTTTACTCTAAACAAACTTACAAAATCTGTGTGTTTTTTTTTCGTGTAACGCTTATGTCATCTCAACACTAGCACGAGATCATACGGGATCAGTAAAAATTTTAATTTTTCAGAATTGTAAAGTACCCTATGATTCAGGTAAAAAGTGGTTTCTCTTTTGGCTGAGAATTATCTTGTAACAAAAAATAATCGATTAGTCAATTTAAAATTATCGCCTATGCACCTAATCTATTATTGAAGCCAAATATAAAAGAAAATTATTGATGTAACATCTAAGTTCAGTGATAAAACGTATGAAAATAATGCCGACGATATTTAAATAATTTAAAATAAGAAAAGATTAAATAAAATGGTTAAAGGAATGACGTCATAATGATAAAAAAATGTTATTTTTACCTATTTATTATGTGATAAATTGATAAATTTAATTGCTTGCACTTAACCGGGGAAAATAAGGCTGGAAATAACAGCATTAAACGATCGAAAAGGGGGAGGGGGGATTTCGAACATTTTTAAAGACCACAGTATTTTTCGCTGTGATAGGAAGCCTATTTATGCCCATTTATTTTAGAATCGGATCTATAGTTTAAGAAAAGTTAAACTTCACTCGCTTTGAAATTTGCTAACATTAACTCTTGAAGAATCCAATGTGAATGCCTCTATTCATTCAGGTCCAACCGCTTCATAACTTCGAGGACAGACGGACAGATAACTTAGGCTATTATTATAAAGGGGATGTTTTTAAT
Source organism: Pardosa pseudoannulata (assembly GCA_032207245.1). NCBI lineage: Eukaryota > Metazoa > Arthropoda > Arachnida > Araneae > Lycosidae > Pardosa > Pardosa pseudoannulata. Next base: position 2,366,407 of record CM063501.1, read on the forward strand.
ATTTTTTCATGAAACTTTCTCAGTTTGTATAGAATATAATTTTTATTGGATTGAACCTAAATCTTTTCGTATATTTCCCAAAATATTGTTTTTTTTTATTTGCATCGATAAATATTTATTTTTTAAGGGAAAAAATTCTCTATTTCAACTATTTTTAATAATATATGTGCATTTTAAATATATAGAAGTTTAGGTTCAAAGTTATTTTGAGATATTGTTTTAAAACGATAAGTTTGTTTTTTATTTTTTAGAAATCATGTTCGTTAGCCTGGATACCATTTTTACTAATAACAAAGCGTCCAATGTTTAAAACTTTGGGACAGAAAAATTTTTTTGTTTCAAAAATTAATGAGGTGTTTAAAGATAATAATTTGTTTTAATTATGTTTAAAAAAAGATGTTTGTAAAACTGGTAGAGTATGGGAGATTCTAAGTATGAAAATATTTTCTAATCATCTTACACAAATTTTTGAAAAGGTTAAATCTGGGGGTGGGCAACATAGCTAGTGTGAAGACTTCAATATTCTCAAATGAGAGGTAACGTGAAGAATGGATCACAGTCAAAGATAAAATTGGAAATTTACTTTTATTCTGGACTAAATACGGCTATTTACAAAGGAACGTTAATTCCCGAATCATGTAGAACTGCAAAGGACGGTTGCCGGTAAAACTTCCTCACGACGATCACAGTCGAAAGAAAAACAAGAGAATTAATAATCTCTTACAAGTGGGGAGGCTTTTCGGGGTGCAATCAAACCCAATGGATCCCCCGTTCGGTATCCGAGACTCTGCCGCTCCCTATAGGAGCGGACTTTACGAATCTCCCGAACTAGCAAGCTCTCTGGTAAAAAAAGCGAAAGCCTCCACGAGGAGGTCAACACATTAGTCAACAAAAAAAAAAAAAAAAAAAAAAAAAAAAAAAAAAAAAAAAAAATAAAAAAAAAGCTCCGAGTCGCAAAATTGTAGGCTTTATATACCTGAGGGGGGGGGTCAGTTACGGTTCCGCCAATTGTTTTATGGGTCAGTTAAGATCCAAGTTACTTGAGAACTCCAGTTAAAGTTACAGTTATATTTTTTAGCCGAATTCTCATTCGATGGCTGTCCCTTCCGAGCATTCATTAACGAGATCCATCAGTGGCGTATTCGTCTATTCAGTCCGATTGTCAAGATTCCAGACTCTGCGACGCCACGCTATTGTCCAGGTAAACAGGTGGTCTCGGGTCAGCTGTTTAGGCGCGTGCTCGGACAAAGGGGAGTCTTCACACTAGAATCACCATTTTTTCAATCAACTATTAAGTTTTGAAATTAAGTTCTGAGATACGTGCAATATCAAACCACTCAAATGCTTGCAACCACAGAAAAATTTCATTTTTAATCTATTTTAGATATTACACTGAAATAGATATTAAGTTAAAATTGGTTTCTTTATTATTACTCATTTCAAAACACAGAATATATAAACATAGAGAATGGTACATGGGTGATTCTAAATAAGAAAATATTTTCTGAACATCCTACACAATTTTCTGAAAAAGTGTAAGCTACTAATTTAAAATAAAAACTATATTAAGGTTCATTTTTGGATGTCAAAACTAGAGCTGAACGATATCTGAATTTAATATTGTAATTTATCGTTTACCAAATATCAATATATTAATATGTTCCAATACATATCACCTTATTATAGAGTTGCAAATATAATGCGTTCTGCATCAAATAATACAAACACACCTATATCAATGTATGCGTTGGTTATCTGGAAAGCAAAAATTCAATTTCTTAATCTGAATACGTAAATTAATATTTTAACATATTGCTTTAAGAAAGAAAATCACAGAACATATTACTACGGTTCTTCGGCAGAAAAAAAGATTTGTGGACGCGTCAAAAGAGAAAAAGGGTGAGAAAAGATATAAAACTTTGACTTCAAAATACATTTATATATTTTTTATTTGAAGCTAAAGATGGTTATCAAAAACTTTATGATTTTCCGAAGCAATTTTTAAAGAAAATTCTTTAAAAAAAATTTTTTTTTTTTTTTTGGGGGGGGGGGGGGAGAGGAATCTAGTTTTTTTTTTTTTTTTTTTTTTTTTTTTTTTTTTTTTTTTTTTTTTTTTCGGAAGACTCACACAAGTTTTTGGAAAGTTTAGAAATTTTCGGATCAGAATCACCAGTGAGATAGAGAGGGTATGAAAAGTCGAAAATAATATTTTTACTTTTTTCTTTTCTTTCTTTTAAAAGTCGTATGACTCCTTAAAGTAGTATTGGATTTTTACACCTTTTAAAATTAAGTGATATTAGAGCCATTAATAAAAATCTGTTTGAAATATGGATAGGGAATGGGTTGGTTTGGTTTGGAGTGCTACGGTCTACTTTTTCAACACGAGGGCTGACGACATCGGGACCTACAGTTTAAAGCCGATTCCGAACGGCTACGAACACCCATGCCACCGTGAGATTCGAACCCAAGACCTCCGATACCGAAGGCCAGCACCCTATCTAATCGACCATCGTTCGGCTAAGATAGGGAAGGGAAGCACAGCAGTTTCCAACAGGTCAGACAAAGGTTATCAATGGGTCGAGAGAGACAGCCTAACATTTTCTTCTATCGTTCTATGGGAGGCCCATGATCACCCATTAAAAGGAGAGTAGGACCAACCACAGCTCCGTCAAAGATGTGCTGACCACACCCTCTTATCACTTAGAAGGCAAACGTGTTGAATTGGAGGGACACAAAACTCGGACGTTGAAGACAACAGCCATGCGGGTCATCACCCTTGGATGTGAAATGAAGAAGAAAAAAGCAACATTGCTTTCTCTCGGACATTAAGCATCCCATCTGGTCATGAGATTCTTGTGGGATACACCCCCGAATTTATAAATCGCTCGATCGACTTCTGGGTTATTAAAATGGCTGCACTCTGAGCATTTAGAAAGAATTCAATCCACGAGAATCGTTGCACTATATTATTTTTGGGGGTTGAAAGATTAAAGTAGAATTGCATATTGGGAAATTTTGAGAAACTTTCAAGACAATAATTTTCGATATATATATATATATATATATATATATATATATATATATATATATATATATATATATGTGTGTGTGTGTGTATATATAAATAATATATATAGATGGTGTATGTATATTTATAATATATTGTGATATGTATGTATATAGATATATATATATGTGTGGTGTATGTATATATACTGTATACTATTAATATGTGTGTGTTGTATGTATATGTAAATATAATAGTGTAATGTATATGTGTAATAAAATAGGTGTGTGTATGTATATGTGTATATATATATGTGTGTGTGTATGTATATGTATGAATGCATGTATATATATGTATGTATATACACATGATATGTGTATATATATACACACACATGTGTGTACATATATACACACACGTGTGTGTACATATATACACACACGTGTGTGTACATATATACACATACGTGTGTGTGTATATATATATATCATACATGTATATATATATACACATACATGTATATATATATATACATGTATATATATATATATATATATATATGCGTGATCGTGTGTGTACACACCCATAAACGCACACTGAGGATGGTTCGACTTGCCACCCCTTTTATTATTAACAAAAGCTCCGGTGTTTTTATATTTTTCTCTCCTCTCTTCCAAAAAACAAAAAGAGTCGAAAGCGGGGACAAAAACTCATTCCGGCGCAAGAATTAAATGGAGCGGAGGGAGAGAGAGAAAAAAAATGAATTGAAACAAACGTGAGTCGCCAAGAGGGAAAGAGCGAAAGGGCGATAGGCGTTCGATTGTGGCGGACCCCAGTGCGATGATGTCACCGGCGGTGACGTCGTAGGAAAACCACCACTTCCGCTCGCAGGGAGCAACTTTCGATGGCCAAAACAGTTCCCACCAATTGGAAAGTGTTTATTCAAATGCTATACAACTCGGGAATTCTATTATTTTGCATCGTGATATTCTTAGCATTATTTGTAATATAGTAAAATATATTTTTTTTCTTAAAGCACGAGTCGTATGCGTGCAGTTTTATCTCTAATAATTAATTCATTTATCAATAGAAGATGTTTGTTTTTATACATTTAAACATAGGACTCTTCAAAATATCATTTTTGAATTCTCATAACCTCAAAACTACCAGTTTTATTTAATATTGTTAGGATCTCCTTTGAAACGTAAAAAAGTAGTTTTGATTGAAAGTTTTAAATAAGAGACGCCTTGTTGTTGTTAACCAAAAAAGCAATTCGAGGCTAAAATTTTTTTAAATAAAAAAAAAAAAAAAAAAAAAATAAAAAAAAATTCGATTTAAGACAAATTATTGTTTTTAAAAACTTATAAAATATCTCATAATAACTTTGAACCTAAATATTTATATATTTCAGATTATACACCTGGGTCAACATCCGTGGGAAAAATATCTGCCCAACGACATCGTGCGTCTCCTTTTTTTTTTTTTTTTGGGGGGGGGGGGGAATTTCCTAAATGGTCCGCTAGGGCCATGCAGTTATAATGGGTTAAGCCTCTTCTCCGAGGGCCCCAGTGGTCAATTTAGGATAGGGGTTAAAAAGGGAATGCAAAAGGACGCCCTTGATTTAAGTTTTGAAAACCTCTGAGAATTTTTCTTACATATATGTGTGTGTGTGTGTGTGTGTGTGTGTGTGTGTGTGTGTGTGTGTTGCTTTAAAAAATATTTGAAAAAAAAAAAGGTGAATTTTTCACTTTAAAAATTAAAAATTTATCATTGCAAATAAAACATATTTTGGGAAATATATAAGAAAATTCAGTTTCAATCGGATGAAAAATATATTGTATACAACTTGTAAAAATTTGATGAAAAATTATTAGAACTTTTGGAGATAACATGCACGTTACGTGAAAAACAAACACAATTTGAGAAAATAACAAGTTAATAATTTTTAATTGTGTTTGTTTCTATTTAAGTTATTTGTAAGTTTAAATTTGTTTACAGTAAACAGCTGACACGGTTTTGTTCATGACACCTTACAATATTGGAAATCTTATACGCGAATTGTTTTAAAGCGTTCAGAACTGAATTCCTTTTCACACATATTTTTTCTGAAAAATCCAATTTTTTGTCGACTTAGCATTCGTATCACCTCTTAAAAAAATACATTGTAAGAAAAAAATTCAAAGACTACATCCGTTCCTTGTTCAACGCGTAGAAAGTAAATATTTGTCAGTTTATTTGACAAAATATGAACTCAAACTAAAAACAAACCTTTGTACTTGACAGAAGGGGACGTTTACTGTTCGACTTGTAAGGAGAAAACTAAGAATTCTTTTAAAAGGTTTGTTTGGTTTTGGTTTTGGAGCGCTAATCTACTGGTTTTTGCAAACTAGGGCTAATATGGAGAAGTATAAAATAACGCCGATTCCCGAACGGCAACAAACATCCAAGCCATCAGCGGAGAACTCCGCGAACTCCAGTTCCGAAAGAGCTTTGGCTCCTACCATTTCGGGATTCGGATATTCTTTTAAAAAGAAATACTAAACTTTTCACCAAGCAAGTTTTAGGAAGAGTTCAAAACTATGATGGAAAACTTTTTCGACGGGCCCAAAATATCGAAAATAAGTTTGGCGGGACAAGATAAATTTTTCTAAAATTTTAAAAACAATATACAAGTACCTAAAGGTTTAAATACGTTAATGATATGAATGAAATTACGATTTCACTTTTAAAAGTTCCTTATACTAAGGTTCGAAGCGAGATGTACGGATTTTAAGGAACGATGCTAAGCGCTCATCTGACAGTCTACTTCTGAAATGATTCATTTTAAGGTTCAAAGTCGAAAACACTTGTTCACGTATAAGAAGCAAATAGACCGCCGATCTTCTGGGCGCGAGATAATAAATTTGGGATATAATATTGAAGCAAAGTAGAAAAGGAGATGGATATATGATGTATAAATATATATTTCTTTTAATTTTCCTCAGACCGGCAACTTAAAATTCTATCCGCGGGCCGGATAAAACTTTCCGGCGGGCCGTAGTTTGGCCATCCCTACTTAAAACCTTCCGTATTCCATGTATCAAATAAATGAATAAATCAAGGCATGTATTATAAAATACTTGCATTTCAATTCAATTAACGAACAATAACTGTGTTCCAAACCACATAGAATTAGAGTTTGCAAAATAGCAAACTCTAATTCAATATACTAGAGTTTGCAAGTTTTTTTTTTAGATAAAGTCCTGAAAATGCACACCTGGGATTATTTGCAGTATTTCTATAGAAGCATTCAAAAATATCCCAAGTGACTTCTTCTGTGTTGTATCGCGATACATCTCAATAAGGGATAACATCTAAAGTAAAATAATAAATAAAAATGTTCTATAAAAAGCTGAGTCAATGAGTCAAACAGTTGAATGCATTTTGTTATTGAAAAACAAACGGATTTCCAACCATACATTACTGGGTTTCCCAATTTTATAAAAGAGCAGTTTCTTGCATTTTTGGATGGCCATTCAAGATGCTAAGTTATTATCTCCCAAAAGGTTTGGGTATTTAGAATAGGCGCTTACACTTTACTTTGTTCCTCTGATATATATATATATATATATAATATATATATATATATATATATATATATATATATATATATATATATATATATATATATATATATATGATGTTTAGTTTTGCTTCTAGCAGAAAAATGCAATGTTTACATACCAAATGATTCCCACACTTTTCACAATTTCAAAATTTGGAGGCGCATAAAGAAACAGATAAGTTTAACACTAGATTTACGGATGTTGGTCCTATACATACTTTTACTGAAGTGAGCCAGTTTGACTCGTACAAGAAAATGGAAGTTTTTTGTAAAGAAAATAGTTCCAAATGAATTTAAACAAAATGTTTATTATCAAAAAATTCATGGAAAACATTTTTTACTTATAAAATCTGTTTTTGAAACCCATTTTCCGCAAACATCTCTATTACATTGAGCACAATGGTTTCTGCATGTTTCTTTTGCACAATGGTTGAACTTGACAATTCTTCCGTTCGTCAGTAGCATGAATTTATATCATTGGAATGGAAGCGTTCTCGACTTCTTCTCTATATTTACACAAATCACGTGCGACTTGACTGTTGTCCAGGCCTGATAGGACCCATAAATTTCATGTTATGAGATTAACTGTTAAACCATTCTATGAGTCCAATTGGCTCACAACCGTGAAAATAGGTATACACCATTGGATAATGCGAAATGAGGGGGTCTGCGGGGAAGAGGAACGAAAGTTGACATATATTTTATTCCTTAACTAAAAACCAACGTATGTTTTTGAAAAGTGATAATAAAGTTTTATATATATATATAGTGATCCAATTTTTAATGAGTCCAATTGGTTCGGTCCGTAAATCTAGTGTTAAAACTTGTTCACTGTGTGAAATCATTTCTGATAATAATTTTAAACGTAAAATAAAATAATATGTACAACAAAAAAGTTTATTAAGGGAATCATTACAAGTTAATACTTTAAATGAGAAATTTGATGTGGATTTCTATTAGGTCGACTTGTTGGGAATCGACAGCGTCATTCAAACCTCTTTTTGTCAGAAAACGAATCAACTCAGCATTTGCACGCATTGTGTACAACAACTTTTCTCCGATTGGGATATAAAAATGGTCAAGTGAGAAAAATCCAAAATTATCATACATTTCTAAAATTTGAAGGTGAGAATCACTTTTCTAGAATATATTAGGTTTGGTTTGGTTTTGTAGAGCTACGGTCTACTTTTTGCAACATGAGGGCTAACGAGACCGGGACCTACTGCCTAAAGCCGATTTCGAACACCCATGCCATAGTAGGATTCGAACCCACGAACTCCGGCTCCGAAGGCTAGCACCCTAACCATTCGGCCTGGAATATATTAGAATTACCAGGTAAGATGTATCCTATTGAAATAAACTTGTAATCCTGCCCAACGACATAACAGATTTTTCATTCAACTTGATTATTGTTTGATGAGTCTTTCCCAAAAGTGGATAGTTTTTTAAAACGGAAAATCCGTCCTTTTTCGATTTCATGGGTTACCATAGTTACCGGAGACAGTCCAAAGGAAGTTACATTGCAGGTGAGTAAGTAATTTTCACATACAAAATTATTATTATACACATATGCATATGCAATGTATCAAAATTATTACATTTAAACTATGTTGAGGACGATAATAAAGTGGACTGTAATTTTAAAAACTTAACGAAACTTTAAGAAAAATATGACAGGGTCATATAAAAGCAATGGGCTCGGACAATCAAAATAAATATATATCACTGATATATAAGAGCAATTGGCTCTAAATAAGCGTTCTCAGGGGAGACGCGGACAACGGTTCGACCTTCCTAGACGGAGGGCCGAACGCGCACACACTCGTTACAGTACAAAAAGAGAAGAAAGGGGCGCGCTGGACACAACCATCGTGCGTATGGGGTGGGGTGGGGGAAATGTCGATAAGTACCGAACAAACTATATCTCTACTTTATTTTGCTCTATCCTTCTCGTTCTTTCATATGTATTTTAATTTTTTATTTTCGTGGTATCTTATTTAAAGGAGTGTTCTAAAATTAAAACTAAACTCCACGGCACACTACCCCCTAGTGGGCCAGGCCTTACGGTGCTAATCTCCACTTCCGAGACCAAGGGCCCTGGGGTGTGAAGCATATGTTCCGGTTAGGTGGTCAGTCTTATGCGGATTCCTCAGTGTTTAGTCTCCAAGCATGCTTAGTCCTCAGTTTGTCTACCAACTGAAGGGATGATAGGATGAGTCAACCCTGCGCAATCCGGGGATCGAATCTCGGACTTGTGTCGTGAGAGCACGAAGCTCCACCCCAGCGCCACTGAGATTCTAAAGGAGTGTTCGATGACCTAAAATTCTTTTTACCGGTCTCCCAAAGTTGACTCTGAAACAAATGTTTATTTTTTTTTACTGAATGTTTACCAATGGTCCCAAGTAAAACGGTTCACTTTTCCAGCGATCGAAGTTCCTTTCTGACTGTTAACAACGCTGACTGAGATGCTCTCTCTTGGAAAAGAATTCGTCTCACCTCTCGCTGTGAGGGCTGACTTTGTAATAGGAAAGTGTTTTTAATGTATCATTCATTGCTCTGCTCTGTCTGTCAGAGAAACATGTCCTTTCTCAGTCTTGAATAAGTTCCACATTGAACTCGCTGCTTCCTTATGATGGAGTTACGACTGCGTATTACTTAGGCTCGATCATTGCAATTCAAAAGAACAGGGGCCAAATTCTATTGCAAATAGCGGATGTTCCATGTATGGACAGACAGAGAATAATTTTATTTTATGTTTATTCTTATTTTTACTAAAACTATAATTCAATCTTTAAAAAAATCAAAATTTAGTAGATTTTATTCTTTTTTTTTTAATTATATGAATGGATCCAATGAGGCAACATGTCCGATCCGAGCGTTGAGCAGAGCATTGACGTTGACACCTGCTGGTATGGCGCTCTTTCAGAAGTTTCCCAACGTTTGTAAATTCTGCACGCCATTTTCGGAACACAATATTACCAACTACATAGATCAATTTCAGATGTGGATATGGTACAACCTGAGTTAAAAAAAGAATATAACCCTAAAATCTTTCGGCTCATTTATTTTCTACTCTCTCTTACTCTATTCTAGTTCGGTTTTTCAAAATTTAACAGTAATGATAAGTGTTGCCAAAATACAAAAAGTAAAAGTTTCACAAGCATTTAGAAAATAACATCTACAAGAAGTAAAACATTTTAAAATTAATTACTTACATTTAAATTAATTATGTTTAAATGAGGACTTATTCTAAATTAAACATAGCTTTACACATCCATTATCCAAACCGCATTAGACTACTGAATTCAATCTGCCTTCTATAAGTAGTTTCATGCGAAACTGAAACAGGAAAGCGAACATCCGAATGGGGAATCGAAAAGAAACAGACACGGATTGACGGTCCTTATAGAGTTGACGTTCGATTAGAAAATAAGGATAAGTTGGTGACAGTAACAAAAAGACTGAAGATAGATCAAACCAATATTTTTTTTTTCGGTTCAGTTCTGGTTTCTGTTCCAAAGTTTTTTTTTTTTTTTTTTTTTTTTTTCCCCGGTTTTCAGCTTTTGCGTTATTGCCAGTTATTCCACTTTATAAAGGGCACTCCATTTGACATTTATCGAACAAGGAACGAAAAACTTCCGTTTATTTCGTTTACGAGTCATCCGTTTTTGTTGCGATCGGTCTCACGCCAATCAAAAATTCAAAGCCAAACAAAATAAAAAGTATGGTTAAAAAGATTCCCAAACTGAATGCAACTGTCCGATTTTAAGGGCCTTCGAAATTTTCTATTTTTCAGAAAACATGAATGTTATAGAATGAGATGCTCTACGATTTTTTTTTAAAATACGGCATAGAAAAACTCCGCTTAGTCATTATTTAAAATATAAAAGACCCTCTAATGCGCTTGCCAGTTGTTTACTTGATACTTATTTTAGTTCTCAGGAATTAGTTTTTAATTCTCAGGATGCAAATTTTTAATGTTGATCACAAGATTTCTTAAAAACGATTTTTAATATTTTTGCACAACATTTTCAGCATTTCAGCTTAAGGATATTTTCTTGTCATTCAACTAAAATGAATGCTGTGAAATAATATTTTTTTTGTTTTAGAGAGGTAAGAACGTGTCAAAATCACCCCCAAAAAGGGGTAAAATTATAAACATGTTTTAAAAAATATAAAATATACTGTAAATTATGGGTTTTTTTTTAATTAAATTAAATTTTACAACTATGTTCTCCCTTAAAAATGAAAACTTTAATATTTGTGCGCAAAATATTTCTTGTAAACATGCGTGCAAGTGAGTACAGTTCTAACAAACAAAAAAATCAAGTTATGAAATTATGGATAGTTTGATATTAAACGGTTTTACTCCATTTTTTAATTCAATGTCGTTCTGAAAAGAAAAAAATCCTTTCTTCTGTTCACAATTATGAAATATTAAATAAAAGATATAAAATATTAGCAAAAGGCAAAACAACTCTATGTGTGTTGGATATTAAAAGCTTTCATTCAATTAATTTTCTAATTCCATGTAATGAAAAGAAAGGAATTCATCTCTTCTTCACAATTTTAACTCTTGTGCACGATGGAGGGAGTCGAGTTTCTGACAACCGACTTAGCCAGCAAACGTATACAGCAGAACTGCTTTAAGTTTTAATGTGAAGATTGGAAGTGCTCATCGGTTCATCGAATGCATTTTTTATGCTGAGCCGAGCTTCGACAAACCAAATGGACGCTTCGGGGATGGATATCTCCCCTATGTGTGTGTGTGTGTTAAAACATGTTTCTTCGAAATTCTCCCCCTCTCCTCTCACCTGTCCCAAGGCTCTGTATACTTGATATTGAAATTAAATGTACCCGCTTTCTCTCTTTCGGTTTGCAATTCAATAAATGCTGATACAAGCCTGTTTCTCGCGAGAAGTCACCCGTGTGATTATAGCGATGCCGAGCGCAATTAGAAATACCTCTCGTGTCAAGAATATTATCGACAGTTTCATGTTCATTTCAATCTGAAGTGTGATCGAGTTTTATCGTTTACCTTATTTTATAAAAATTATTTCGACTACTCATTAAGCATCTGTCGAATGTCACCTCTTGATAACCTTTTTTAAACAGTATTGGTGACGTTCTCCGAAAAAAATAGATAAATCAAAACAGAGTTCCTTTTCAGACACAAATGTAAAAGGCTACCCTCTATAATAGTGCTTCAAAACTATAGAGAATTCGCTTTTATAAAATATTTTGATATCGGGCTTTTTTTAAGAGAAAAATTATT
>CM063501.1:2383292-2400792 GCA_032207245.1 Pardosa pseudoannulata
ATGAACGCTGCGGGTAAACAACACTGTTACGTTGAGAAACGAATCTTAAATGGAGAGTCATATAAATATTAAAGTTTGTGTGTAACATCAGAATACAAATCCAACAAATGAACCGAAAAATTCTTAAAGGAAATGATAAATATGTTGGTTACTTTGGCAATGTATAAAAACTAGAACGATACAAAATAATTGCAGGATTAGAGTTTAGTTTGAAGCCATATTTTTTATCTTTATATCATTAAAAACTGTAACAAAACAAATCACTTAATCGTATTAAATGAAGTAAAACAATAGTATTCATAAATATTAGTATCACCCGAATTATTGTGAGAAGGCAACTTTTTTTTACTCATTATTGATGTTTTTATGCATAATGTTATCGTTATAAGCATCTAAATTAGAACAAGATGACTCACCACCATCCAATTCATTCTCAGAAAGCTCTGGCAACGATTTAGCAATTTAATCACGGCTTAGCTCTTTTCTACTAGCTATCGTTTCAGGGTATCTGCTCTGCCCAAGGTTCGGAAATCGAATGGAATTTTTTTTTGTGAGCAGAAAGCACATGCTATGTAACGATACACTTGGACCCAACAATTTTAGTATAAGTCATTGATTTTCTCTGTGCATTCAAGGTGAAACAATTGTGCTTTGGAAAGTTTGCTTTACTAATGGTGAACTATCTTTTGTTGTTATTTATAACGATAAATTGCAGACGTTCTACGTATATTGAGTTTTAAAATCTCCCCTCCTAATTAACCTACAACCCCAAAACTTTTTCTGTGTCAATACCATGGTAAATGAGTCAAAGTCACGAAAAGTTTTCAATTTCCGGAAAAGAGAACAAACTAAACAGACTCTGATATCCGACGGAAGTCTTAGTAAATGAAAATTAAAAACAAGTGTCTATTTATTAGGCCATAAACTATATTACTGTGGACAGTTTTGTTTAGCCAAAGGATTAAAGCGTGAAAATGAGATTATTTCATTCTCAGTCCGTTCCATATTATTATTGGAGAGAAATTTTTAAAAATAATCACTCTCGAAACGGGTTGCTTCGAGTAACGATTTCGCAGTCGAATAATGAACAGATGTGCAGTACCGCCCTCTATCGTCATCAACCAGAAATAATTTAAGATCAGGAATCCAAAGTTCCAACAAAATTCCTATCTTTGAATTCATAATACAAAAACTTTTTATACTGTAGATTTTTTTTTTAATTTTTCTGTTAAAAATAGATTTTTTTCAGTCAAACCAAAATTTACCAGTACAAGTTATTGAATTGTTATTGTAATTTACGAATAGAAAAGTTGCAACTAATTTATTAATATTCGATGTCAAAAATATTTAACCCTTAATTTGGCATTGTATGCTGTGCCATACAAACTTTAAAAAAAAGTGTTAAAGAAATATTATAATTTCAATATAATTATTAATATTTATTCTCATAAAATAGTCACACTTTATGAAAAAAAAAATATGTTTTTTGAGTGTTAGCAACACTCAAACATTCCTATTTCAGTATTTCTTTCAATTCAGAATGTTTATTTTTTTTTTTTTTTTGCCAAATAAAGGGTTAATGCAGATTAAAATTGTAGAAAAACCAAACCCTTCGCAGTTTAATCCGTTGATTTCACTTCAAATACTTTCTATGAAAAAATATAAAAATATATCCTGAAATACAATTACTTATAATTTTATTGTAATATAACGTAGTGCGAGTAAAATATGTATTTTTAAAGATATAATGTGTGTCCTAAGTAAAAATATCTTTTCTGTTCTTTTCCCTTCTTGTGAAGTAATTTGGTATCCCAGCAAATCTTCTAAACCGGACCATTTCATGAAAGTTTAGAGCAGAGTCAGTTGTTTCCGTAGTGTAGTGGTTATCACGTGCGCCTCACACGCGCAAGGTCCCCGGTTCGATCCCGGGCGGAAACATGCTAAGGTTTTTTTTTTTTTTTCTTTTTTCTCCTGAAAGTAGAGTGTCATACATTGATTCCTATTTCCACAAAATCTTGTGGAAAACAAATTTTTTTAATCGGTAATTTGGAAGATAATTTCTGGTTTCACTGGAAGCTGCACTATTTCTCAAAGACATCTACCACAAGGAATTATTTGGGTGAATACGAAGTATCCAATCCAAAAGTTTACAATTTTTCGATTTTTACAAACAAATATTGTACAAGTTTATAACCACATAAAACTGAATGACTTCTCTTCTATTCGGAAGATAATTCCTTTTTATTTTCACCAATTTTAAAATACAAATATTTTATTAAGGTATCCATCTACGTTCGGAGAACTTTTTTCTTTAAATCTAGAAACTAGTTCATATTTTTATATTGTTAGATTTATTTTTTATATTGTCATAGAGAACTGCACTTAAAAAATTTATTCCTGTAGAAATTTTTATAAAATTTCTAATGAATTGAGTAAAAAATCGGGTTTTTCCAAAGGTCTCATTTTTTTTAATAAATTAAATTATTTCAATATTTTTTGACGCAACACATTTCTTATACACTGGACTAGGGATTCACCTAAAATCTTTGCTTAGTTTGCATTTCGTAAAAAATGTTGGTCCTTCAAAATCATACACATTGAATTTTTAACGAATTTTTATTACCTTTATATCTAACTGAGTGTAACATCATTACAAATTAATTCAATTATCATTACAATTACAATCATTACATCATTAAAAATTACCTAAATTTAAAGCTTTTAGATCATTTACTGGTAAATACTATCAAAAGCATTCATACTAATTTTCAACAAAATAGTAAGAAATTTTTGAGAAATCCCATCTCAAGTTTCGACATTTTATTAAAAATACCGTTCCGAGAAAAACGCATTTGAAGCTTATGAAAGCAAGTTTAACTATTAAAAAATTAAAACACATGTTTAAAATTCCCAAACTTTATTCAACAAAACTTCCAAACTTTTTAATTGCCAAGTTGCTAATTATTAAATATACTAGAAAAATGTTTAAACTAATCTTCATGAAAATTTAAAAAGGTTTTGTCCAAAAAATGGTCTTTAAAGTCTATAAATTCACAACTTCCGGTTCGGAAGTCGCTACTTCCGTTTTGTTTCGACAGCTGTCACTTTTCTTTAAAATGCCGTAGAGACAAAACAAAAACAGATTTAGAAGCCTAAAAGTTGAAATTTTACAATAGAGAAATTTTTAAAAAAATTATGATTTTTGGCAAAAAATGACGTTTTTAACGTAGACTAATACCTTTTTTGCATAATGTGGTGAACACAAGAGAAAAGTGAAAGTTAAAACCCACCTTGAAAAACAAATACCAAAGTAATTTTAGAAGGAAGGGGATCACATGCTAATGGTGTTGCCAACTTCAATTCGGTTAGTATGGCACAGATCTAACTAAAATAGCAGCGCCAAGCAGAACTCGTTATTTCATTATTCGGCGTGGAAAACTAACCAATTCATCAATAAAAGTTTTAATTTCATCCAAAAAATGTAATTTAAAAGAATACTTTTTCAACTTTTAATATGAAATCAGTTTTTATTAACTGAAGATTTATATTATCCGAATTAGCAAAGAATAGATCAAAATTTGGTCTTTGAGTGAATTGTGCGTAACACAAATACCAAATTGTCCTCGGGATAACAGAGGTCTGAGCGGGCTAGACTGTGATCAGGGCCTGACTAAGATACTTTTGTGCACAATCCAATTTTTGTGCTCTCCACCCCCACTGCAAATCTATAGCGACAAGTTATCATAATTACAGTCATATATAAAAATGATAACATTGAATTAGCAAACAGATTTAAGAAATTATCATTAAGGTAATAATCAAAATCAAAAATAACAAATTTTCATTTTACGTCATCATTATTATCTCTGTTTAGCCTTGCTAAAAATGAAGGATTTTTAAAGACCTAAAGTGACCCACCTTTTTTCATTTTTACCTTGTCACACTCACAAGCTCTGTGGCGCAGAAAATAAATATTAATAACAGAATTAAAAATAATGTAAATGGATAAGACAATTTAATGGTTTATAGTGGTACGTTGCTAATAATCTGTCTTCTAAATATGCAATAACCCATAGGATAAAAAGAGCACCAGGTTTGTTGAGGGAATTCTTTATCAAGTAAATAACAGTAAAATTAAAATAAATAGAAAACAATAGAGTTCATGACAAACACAATTACCTCGTTCAATAATTTATTAAAACTTAACGATGGTAGCGTAAGTTTGCAATTTTCCCCCACTTAATATGTGTTTCAAGCACTCCACTAAATTTTCGTGCCCAGGGCACGTGTCCCAAGTGCCCGTACGATAATCAGGCCCTGACTGTGATCAAAGTATTCAATAACATATAATTGCATTTCATCTCAAACGGTAAAATGAAACAAATGGCAAATGAATATAAAAATAGTACTAAGTATACATATATATATATATATATATATATATATATATATATATATATATATATATAAATTTATCTTAGAAAACAAATAAGTTTTGCTCGAATTTTCGGCTATCGAAGAAAATGCTCGTAGATTTCACATCGTTACCGTTTTGGAAAATGTGGGTAGTTTATGAAATATATATGCAATTGAAAAATATACATATTTGATTTAAAATATTTCAATTGTGTTATAAAATCTGTTTAAAATAGTCGTGCATCAAAAACAGTTTTTAAATACGCAGTTAATAAAAAATTTGGATTGAATTTTAAAAAGGAACTTCACAACAGAAAAAAAAATTGTACGTTTAAAAGAACGTTTTTTTTTTTTTTTTTTTTTTTTTTTTAATTATTGCGGAGTTGTGTATGTAATAAATAGCATCAAATATTTACATACCCAAGAACAGTTACACTCATTGCTAATAGAGGGCACCACTATTTTTAGAAATGTGGATTAAAATAAGGAAATGCACAAGCTGACCAAATTATCAGATGCATTCTCTTTTTTCAAAGTCTGAAAGTAGTGATAATCCCCTCCCCCATAGTTCAAACTTTCGACACTGACCCAGTAGTTTACAAAGTTATATTCTTTGTAAATTATTATACTTCGATATTGATTTAGAATTTTCAATTTTGCCTTCTAACAGCACGGTGAAATCAGACTGGAATCAAGAGTGTTGAAGTCCATATCGACTACATTTTCTATTATTCCCACGTAATTTACCTTGATATTTTATAAAATTATTTGTCCTGAAATATCAAACTGTCAGTGAAGTTTGTTGTTTTGTAGAATAATTTTGATTTCAGTTGGAGATTTATAAGAAATAAAATTTATGCCGAAGATTCCATCACAATTTATTATTTACAAAAAAATATAGATTTTTCAGAAAAAAATGTAATGCAAAGCAATTTAGTTCTGAACATTTTTAAAACAATGCGTTAAAAAAAATCCAATATTGATAAGAAGTATGAATAAGAACGTGTCAGCTGTAAATAAATTTAAACTTGCAAAACTTGATTTTTCTAAAATTGTGTCTGTTACCTAACAAGCATGTTATTTAAGAAAGTATTTAATATTTTTTCCTGAATTTTTTACAGGTTACAAATTTTTTTGTATTTTTCCTCAAATAGGAGTTTTTTTATGATAAATTTTTAATTTTTAAGGAAAAACAATAACTTTTCTCAAATATTTTTTAAAAATATATATGTATATTAAATACATACAAATTTTGGTTCTAAGTTATTTTGAGATATTTGGGGTATATTTTAAAACAATAAGTTTGTCTTAAACTTTATAATATTTTTAGCATCTCTTCGCGTTAGCTTTGATATAATATTTTTTAACATCCAAGCGTTTCTTATTCAAGACTTTCTAGAAAAATTATTTTTTATGCTTCAAAAATGTACGAGATATGTGTGTATAGGTAATAATTTTTTCTGTTAAAAAGAATTATGTTTGTAAATAGTTGTTCAATTTTCATAAAAAATGGACGCATTTCTAAATTTAAATTTAGTTATAATAACTTTGAATTCATAATTTAAAATGGATACCAAAATTTATATTAGCAGTGTATGTAAACATTTTTGTAAGAATCTACAATAAGTTAAGTTTGAGCATTCTAAAAAATAAGATTCCTAAAACAATTTTTAGACACATCTGACCAATATAAAAAATAATCTACAAATATAAAAAATATGTTGAAATTTTTAAAAATAAAATTTAAGCTATTAATACAATTTAAGTTATAAGTTTGCTCACGCTCTTTTGAAGATCAGTACTTTGAAAGTTTTAATCTGTATAGATGAAAGAGGTTTGAAATATTTATAATTATCAAAGTCTCTTAAAATAAAAACTGTTATTCATTAATTGTGATCGTGAAAAAGAGTCGAAGCATATATTTATGTCACAGAAGCCAAATTTACCGCCATTATACATTTTAAGGGCGATACTTCCTCTTTTGGAGAAAAAATTAAACTACAAGGAGATATTTTACTCCAAAATTAAAATCGATATATATATATATATATATAAATTAATTTGTGTCTGTCTGTCTGTCTGTACTCGATAGACTCAAAAACCATACATCCGATCGCCGTGAAAATTTAGGAAATTATTAGGTATATCCCTAGAAAGGTTTTTGAAAATTTTTAAAGTTCGAAATCCATTCCTTCCCCCTTTTTCGAGCGTTTCATGTCATTATTCCAAGCATTATTTTCCCCGGTTAAACGCAAACGATTCACTTTTTATTTTATCGCATGATAACTAAGTGAAAGGAGCAATTTTTCTAGCAATGTGACGTCATCTCATGTCTTTGTTTTAATCGCAGTTTTCCTCGGTTAAAAGCAGGAGATTAAAATTTTCAATTTATCACATAATATATTATTAATAGGTGAATGTGATATATTTTTTTATCATTATGACGTCATTCCTTCAAATATATAATTTATTCATTTCTTATTTAAATCATTTAAACATCGTCTGCGTAGTATCCATCCGATTTGACCTGGAAATTTAAGATATAAAGTGATTGACTTTCATTTCTATGTGACGCAAATTATAGCATTTTTATATAAAAACTCATTTTAAATTTAATTCTTGGTTCATTTTTACATTACAATGAAATGTTTATCAACACTATTCTAACAACAAAAAGTACAAAATTGCAGTGACTCTCATGAGCAAATAAAAACCTATCATTTTATATAGTTATCCCTTATATTCATATGGTTGACAATAAGGTGTGTTTCTGTTTCATACAAAACCATGTGGTTTGTCATAAATTTCCTTCATTTTGGACAACATTTAATAATACCAACAAAATTAGCTCTGTTGCTGTCAAAACATCTGCTTCCTATTCTATGTCAAGATCTATTAACGTTGCTAATAAACGTACAGTAGTATAAAAACTGAATATTGTTATAATACGCTTATAACAGAATATGCCAATGACTCGAACTGTACTGTGACGAATTTAGAGTTATGCACGAAAAAAAAAAAGATTTGTTTAAAAGTAATACATTAAGTTCACCGTAGCAAAGCACGGGCAAACTTGCTAGTTATTAATACAACTGAAATTGTACTCTTTCGGTAATGGGCTATCAAAAATGTTTGGCAAACAATTTTAAAGCATTCCATTTTTTAAAACGCAGTTATTGCGCACATTTATTAAACAGTGAAAAGAAATTCAATTACAGCTCCGCACCTTAAGATTATGACTTTTATTCCGAATGAAAAATATTGTGCATAATCATAGTACAAGAAATACTATGCGTTCATGAAGACAAGGTTGATGTAGCATTCGCTGGAGTGGGGCAGCGCCGAAATCGGAAAGGTGAGCCAGTAAACAAAGAGGGCTTGGGACGATAAACGCGAAAGAAGTGGCCGCTCTCCATCCATTTCAGTTTCTTCGAGTTGATGCGAAACCGGTCAGTTCCGTGCACGACACGTCTTCGCAAGCAGTACACACTCTCTGGGGATGGATTCTCTAGAATCGTCGACTTCATACGACTAGAGTAAGGCAAAGTGCTTCCAACTGTCTTTGGAGATTTGGTTCCACTCTTGGGCTTCAATCGAACCGCGCCGTGGAAATCCTTTGACACACTCCACCTAGTAGTCTGTTCAGTAACCTTGTTACTCGTGGAGTAAGGCAAAGTACTTCCAGGTTTTTTAGTAGATTGAGTACCAGACTTGGGTTTCAATCGAATCGCACCGTGAAAGTTCTTTGACTTCCTCTTCTTAGTAGATTTTGTTGCACGTGATATGAATTTAGTAGCCTTACGTCTGGTGTAAGGCAAAGCCCTTCCAGGTTTTTTAGGAGATTTAGTACCAGACTTGGGCTTCAATCGAATCGCCCCGTGAAAGTTCTTTGATTTACTCCTCTTAGTAGATTTTGTTGCAAGTGATGTCAATTTAGTAGTCTTACCTGTGGTGGAAGGCAAAGTACTTCCAAGGTTTTCAATAGATTCAGTACCAGACTTGAGCTTCAATCGAATCGCCCCGTGAAAGTTCTTTGACTTACTTCTCTTAGTAGATTTTGTTGCAAGTGAAGTCAATTTAGTAGTCTTATGTCTGGTGTTAGTACCAGACTTGGGCTTGAATCGAATAGCACCGTGGAAGTTCTTCGAGCCTCTTCTCTTAGTAGGAACTGATTTCAATTTATTTGCCTTTTTGCCTCTGTTGTGCGGCAAAGTACTTCGAAATTTCTTATGAGCTTTGGTGGTTAATTTTTTCCTTTTGGGCTTGAGTCGAACAGCACCGTGGAAGGTTTCTGATTCGCTGGTCTTGGTAGATTCCAATGTAGTTGTGTTCTTAAAAGGCAAAGTACTCAGAAGTGTCACCGGAGCTTTGGTGGTTATTTTTCGGAAATGTTTTAGATTGTTCCGCAAGGTCTCCACCAGTTTTAAGATTTCGTCGTGAGATCCCATTTCGGATCGTTCCTCCCCGGCAACCCCAGTTACTGTCATTTGATTGGCTGACAAGTCTCTTTTGACAACATGCAAACTGAGATCCGATAAATCATTTTGATGTGATCTCGTAATTGTAAGATTCGTCCCAAAATGGACAGTCGCGGGATATTCCTCGCAGCCTGGAAGAGAAAATTTCGAAATTAATAATTCGATTGGGATGCTTTTTGGTCAATCTGATTAGCCTGCTACCCAATCTCTTTCAGAAATCAAAACATACGAGGTAGGGTCAAAAAGTTGCCAGAATAGGTCAATTACAAATTATTAAAAAAATAGCACAATAATTTTATTTTATTAGCCTTCCAATTTCTGCCCTCCTGTATCCACACACTTGATCCGGTGTTCGTATAACTGTTCAAAACTCTCCTGGAATCCACTATTTGAGAGTATCATCAGTTGCTTTGTCGCATTTTCTATCACCTCATCTGAATCCACAAAACAGGTGTTCAATTTCAGCCGTGGAAATCTACTGTGCTAGGTTGGAGTGTAACTAAGTGCTAACACTGTTTCTGGCAAGGTACTTTTTTCTTAACCACAGCACGATGTGGGGGAGTATTGTGCGACGCCTTCAATATTCTCAAATGAGAGGTAACGTGAATAATGGATCGCAGTCAAAGAATAAAATTGGAAATTCACTTTCATTCTGGATTAAATACGGCTACAAAGGAACGTTAATTCCTAAATAATCTAGAACTGCAAAGGACGGTTGCCGATAAAACTTCCTCACGACAATCACAGTCGAAAGAAAAACATTTAATAATCTCTTACAAATGGGGAGGCTTTTCAGGGTGCAATAAAACCCAATTTATCCCCCGTTCGGTATCAGAGACTCTGCCGCTCAATATAGGAGCGGACTTTACGAATCTCCCGAACTAGCAAGCTGGCTCTCTAGTAAAAAAGGCGAAAGCCTCCACGAGGTCAACACACCTACGAAAAAAATGACGAAAAGCCCCGAGTCGCAAAATTATATGCTTTTTATACCTGGGGGGTCAGTTACGGTTCCGCCAGTTGTTTTTTTGGGGTCAGTTAAGATCCCAGTTACTTAAGAACTTCAGCTAAAGTTAGTTATATTTTTTAGCTGAATTCTCATTCCCTGGCTGTCCCCTCAAGGAATTTCCGAGTATTCATTAACGAGATCCATCAGGGGCGTTTTCGTCTATTCAGTTCGATTCTCAAGATCCCAGACACTGCGACGCCACTCTATTGTCCAGGTAAACAGGTGGGCTCTGGTCAGCGTTTTGGCGCGTGCTCGGACAAAGGGGAGTCTTCACAATTGTTTTGCAAAAGAAACGCATTTTCAGGTCGTTTTCGCCTGATTGCATCTTGTAGATGGTTAAGGATCTCCATGTAAAGTTCTTTATTGACAACATGAATGCTGTAAACACTCCCGTGTGAAATTCCGAGGTAACAGCATCAATGGCTATTCGTCTGTCCGCGCTCAACATTCTCAACTGCGGAGGGATCTCAGTCCCTTCGATGCTTGTACTACCTTCACGCTTATGCCACTCGTACACAATATTTTTCGTGGCATCAACATCTCCAGCTTCTCAGAAGGGGATTTCTCGCAGAATTTGATGTTTGCACGACATTTCAAAATCCGACGAATGAGAAATTCGCTTTGTCTGCAGCTGATGCTGCAAATGAATTCTAGATGGTTGTGTTTTCCCTGTAAGACATATCCCCCCTCCCCCAACGCAGGCGACCATTCCGGAAACTGATTGACTCTACCTCTTAAAATCATTTCTATTTTAGGCGATGCTCAATGAGATCACGAGGATTCCTTCATAGCCACTGGAATTATAAACGGGGGGGCTGTACTTTTTAAAAATAAATAATCGTTAATGAAGTAATTGCGACATAATATAATGACTCTCTCGCTTTACTTTAATGTCCGACTACAGTTTAACAATGAATCTTCAAATATAATTTATTTTTGATATTTTACTAATGACAGTCCCTAGCAATCCATTTTTTTTCACTCGTCCTCTTCATGTCTTATTATTCTGTAACATTCGATAAAGAAATTCCAAATCTTTTTATTTCTAAATTGACAGACGCACCCGAATCTGTCAACGAACCATTCATTCAAGATTCAGGTTTTTGCATTTTCTCTTATTTGAGAACCTTAGTGACTGATGACTTCCCTGACACGGTTTTAATGTGAATCCTGTCTCAAAAACGAATATTTTAAGCCCCGACAGAAATGATTTCGTCCCACTTCCAGTTGTAAAACAATTTAAGAAAATGCAAAAACTAGAACGGTCGCCAAGTTGTTCGACTTGGCGACCACTCTAGTTTTCGACATCTTACTTGAAAAGGATGTCGCCAGAAAGCACGCCAAGAAACACCACCTGAAAAAGGCAAAACACAATCACCTTCAACAGCATCTTACATTTTACAAACCTTCAAAATAAAAATAACTGCTTAGATACGATTAGGGATTGCAATACCGGTATTTGAGCCATTTGTACAATTTTCTAATACCGGTATTCAAATTTAAATACCGTTTTTTCGGTATTAACTAGAAATTTTTTGATTGTCTCCACTATAGGTTCAGGGATCGCCAACATGGCAAAATAGTTTTTGTTTTTATGTCTCATTAAAGGGTCAAATTAATTAGACTGAATACAAAGTTGTATCGTACAATCTAGAGAATATGGGAATCATAAAAGGAGGCGGGCCAAAACTGTCCTATTGCAACTCAGAGCGATACTGCACACGCGCAGGATGCGTAGTCTTATAATCGAAAACAACGCTAGAGTTGTGAAGAAAGGGCGTCATATTTCGATAACTTTTAAATTGGTGAGTTTGTTATTCCCATTGTATTTGCATGTCATACTATAGGGCTCAAAATATTTTTGATTTATTATATACTCATTATTAAACCCTAAATAATGAATAAGAATAACTTTAAAGAACATAAATATCTTTTTATAATACTTCGGTTTGGTTTCATTACTTATATGATGAAAATGGTATGGTGGCACAATGAAAAAAATGTTCAAGAGTTATTAACCTCTTGCCTTCTGAATCGAGCGACGATTGCGTGTGCCACTTTCGATGAAAGCTTTTCTCGTGCGTCGTGACCAGAAGCAGTTTCATCACTAACTCAATTTTGCACACGTTTTTTTTACAGGACAAACTACAATGCTATCTTCAGATGTATCGAAATCGGTATCTGTTTCAGTTTCTAAGGTGTCATCAGGACACTTTTCAGCTCCGTTATTAGTATCCAATTTCCTTTTTGCCACTAGGTTCAATTTTTAGATTTTTTAAGCACCAATAGTTCATTATTTATTGCATATAATATAATACTCTATTGCAATTACGCCTAACAATAAACGACCCACTCTTCTATTGCAACTGTAACAAACAATAACGCAAAAACAAAAACTTTATCGCCTAAAAACAATAACATGTCTGACACGAGCTTCTCACTTTTGGACAGAAAGAATCATCACGTATGTGACACGAGCTTTTCACTTTTGGCCAGAAAGAATCATCACGTATCTGACACGAGCTTTTCACTTTTGGCCAGAAAGAATCATCACGTATCTGACACGAGCTTTTCACTTTTGGTCGGAAAGAATCATCACATCTCTGACACGAGCTTTTCACTTTTGGCCAGAAAGAATCATCACGTATCTGACACGAGCTTTTCACTTTTGGCCAGAAAGAATCATCACGTATCTGACACGAGCTTTTTACTTTTGGCCAGAAAGAATCATCACGTATCTGACACGAGCTTTTCACTTTTGGCCAGAAAGAATCATCACGTATCTGACACGAGCTTTTCACTTTTGGCCAGAAAGAATCATCACGTATCTGACACGAGCTTTTCACTTTTGGCCAGAAAGAATCATCACGTATCTGACACGAGCTTTTCACTTTTGGCCAGAAAGAATCATCACGTATCTGACACGAGCTTTTTACTTTTGGCCAGAAAGAATCATCACGTATCTGACACGAGCTTTTCACTTTTGGTCAGACAGAATCACCACGTGTGTGGTACGAGGTTCTCATTTTAGGCACAACAGTACGATCACGTCTCCCACACGTTGTTTTAAGGCAAAGGGATAAAGTGAATGGAAGCAAATGGACTCCGTACACATTTAAAAATGATACATGATACAAATTTCTCAAAGGGGAAAGAATCTAATTGCGATGAACATACAAATTTAAGCCCAAACCATCAGATATTTTAGATTTTTTTGAAAAAAAAATTTAAATTTGGATGAAATTATAAGTAAAATGACAGCACTAGATGGTTTGCCATTTTGAATGTTTTGCACTTCTAATGAATTAAGAAAATCACTATCCTCCAGAGGTTTTAAAAGTCTACCAACATCGATTAACACTATAAGAACGGTTATACACTACAGTAACGGTGTTCGCAATTCTTTGAAACACGAGCTTATACTATTAAAAGTAAATGGTGAAAAATTGTCTAACATTTGATGAATGGTCAAGTGTAAGAATTAGACGAACTAATTGGAGTGTAGACTGGAGTTCCTTGATCGAAGGCCTTATCCCCTGATGAGTGTCCGGTCATTAACGTGATAAATAATAAAATAACAAATGCAGGTCTTTAGTTAACATTAAAATTAAATAGAAAACACCAGGACGACAAATTAATAAGTAAATATAATAAAATGTAAAAAATACTAAAAGAAAGTTTAGGGATAGCAAAGGATTTTTATTTTATTTTATAATTTAATAATTTTTTTTTTATTAAGAAACATTTATATTACTATCTTTATATTTCACATTTATATTACTGTCTTTATATTTATATTATATTTTTTGTATATTTGTCTTTATATTTCACATTTATATTATTGTCAAAGCAGTAAGATAAATATGAAATGAAGTTAAGATAAAATAACAATTGAATTAAGTTAATTTAAGAAAAGAAAATAAAATAAAAAAGTTAAAAATTAAGTCCAGCTTAAAATTGATGATGAGAAATGCACTGATCAGGTTCTGTAGCGCCATCTATCGGATGGCCGCGCGTTCGGGCAGTGTAAAGTGTGTTAAGCAAGGGGTAAAGTTAAGAAGGGAGATGAAGAAATAGACGGTATTTAAATATAATTATATATCAAAAAAAAAAAAAAAATTCTGGAAAATAGGACTTACACATGTTTTGGAATTTATGCCAGCCGAAAAATGTGTGGAAATGCTGAAATCTAAATTATGGAAACATGGATTATCCTCGAAAGAAGTTATTGTACCCATAACGACTGGTGGTTATGAAAAAAGTTGGAAAGACAAATTCTGTTATAGAAAGAAATCGCAAAAGAGACTGAAAACATTGTTAATTTGATTGGTGCGACGATCGGTAGGGGGATGATTGGTGCCAATCAGCAATTGTGCTATGCTCATGCTAATTAGGAGTAACAGATATATTATACAAAAAAATAGAACAGAAGAACCCAAATATTGTGGCTATAGAAACTTCTGATTCCGACTTTGAAGAAAGTGGGAATGATACTGACAATGTAATTGTTGAAGAAGAAGACATTGCTAATGAAGATGAAATATTAACTCATCAAAAATGGCTTCCTATAGTTAATAAAGTTCGAAAAATTATATCATTTTGATATTTTAAAACCCCATTACATTATGATACTCATTAGGGGCATAGATACACGAGAAAGCCTGTAGGTTTATTGAAGTATTATTCCCAAAAAAGAACACTGACATTCCCCCTGGGATCGAAAGGGTTGAGAGTTGCCAATTTTAAAATACACAAATGAGAAGCGATACTCACAGGAGCCGAAGCAATCCCATCATGTTCTCTTGAAAGGATGGAAAATACATGGCGTCCACATCCGTCACACATATCTGCGCATGTCTCAAAAGTCGAGTCGATTTAGAAAAAAAGGTTGTAGGATAAATAAACTGACACTGAAAACAAGCACGTGTTTGAAAAGGTACTGAATAGAACGTGGAATAGGGTTTCGGAGAATCGGCTAGCATACATCCGGCTACTTGGAATGAGTCAGCAAAACAAGACATCAAGATCCTGGAAATAATTCTTTATCGGTCGAATTTTAGAACACTAGAACATAGAACAGCATGATGGGTCATTTGGGCCATGTCCAAATTTTCAAAAAAGTTACGAACGGAATGGAAATAAATTTCTTGACTTTTCCTAATTTTATCCCCATAAAAATCTATAAAAATATGATATTGAAGAATTTGAGAAAAATGATTTATTACTTAACTTCCCACGAAACTGTTCTAACTGTAAAATACCTATATATAGCAAATGGACAATATATATAAAGTTGCCCAAACTCAATAATTCAATTAAAGTTGTCTTGTTGTATATATACTTTTAGATTTTGTAATATCTTATTTTTTATCAATAGTTATAATAAGTTATTTTTTAAAGATATCCATGTGTGTAAAAACAGGTAACAGGGCGATGGAAGGAGAAAGTCATATCCACAATCAACAAAAACATTAAAATATTAGACATATTTTACAAATTAGAGCTTTTAAAAATACAATATTTTTACTTGTTCTAAGTTATTTAGAGTTTGTTTACTAAACATTAGTTGAACAACCGATTCCAGACGGTCAGTTCGCGATCGAATCCTTCTTTTGAATCGAGGGTCCTGGGTGGAATATTCTTGGCTTTTTGGTTTCTCATTAAAATGTCCACGACGTTCTGGCACGTGCGCAGGCATTTAAGATTTTACAGCCGGTGAAATGTCACTGTTGTTATGCAGCCTCCACACTATGGCCAGTTGTTCACCTCTTCCTAATGAAGACCTTGAACGATGGTTCACGGGTTGCATCCACACGCTGGGCCACTTCAGTTGCCCATCTGGCTGCCTTTGATCTTTGGAGAAAAACCGCCTTGGAATCCATCGTCCGCCAAGGCTATTTTATCGTCTGCGACCATCGACCACAATAAACCATACCCTCTCCAGACGGTGGTGATGGCTTGCAGTGGACCAGAGTGTGGAGGGGCCATTAAAATAGCTTCGTAAGCTACAAAGACAAAATCTATCTTGAAACGTCTTTTGCTTTAGATATAAACAAAGGAAAACGATCCTATTTAAAAGCGTAGTATAACCACCTGCTTAAACGGAAGTTTAGATGAGGCAACCGTCGAATTCTGAGGGCACCTACACTGCAGTTTACGTTTTGTTTTACGAAAAGCATCATGACAGTGTAATGTGATTATAATACATATAAAAACGGGTACAAGGATAAATCCTCAAATATTGCGATATGTAGAATTTTTTAACGTTAAAGGTTGTTATAAATTAAAATTGTTGCTCCAAAGACATGTTGTCCAGACCGAAGGCTGGTAGTCCTTATTGAGAGAGGGGAAATGTCCCAATTTCGAATGCTTGAAAACACTCCCTATTGTAATAAATTGAACTTTCATTATTCAGTTAGAATTGCACACTTCAACCACATGTTGCCAAACTAAAAACAATAACTGACAAAAACAATTCTATTAAATGAGAGTCCAGTCTTTGAGATCTTCAGATTTACAAGAAGGGGCAGCTTATTTAAGTATGTATTGCCCGCTTGGAAGAGGCCATCATCGAATTGTTACAACTCATTTTGTTACAAAGGGTGACATGAAAGAAGCTCCTCTACCACATTACGACGGTTCAGGCAACTGTAGTGAAAACGAACCACGCTGCTTATTAAAGATTATCAAGTGTCAAACTAGAACACTCGAATTTCAAATACACAGTCTTTTTTTTTTTTTTTTAATCTAAGTAAACAAGTTCAAAACCGAATGGAATAGCAATCCAATAACAATAAATTTTTCTCAACACGCTGCCAGAGGAAAACGTCTGTCCTCTGTTCACCGCTATCAGCATTACCTGCGGCTATCACCTCGAGGGGGGGGGGGTGTTAGGTCGTTTCGGCAATTCTGAAACCCAGAGGACTTAGTAATCGAGGACTAACGGGGAAACGAATGGGCTAAAATATCGACTTTCTACCAACAATTCAATTTCTAAGAATGTTCATTCCTCAAATGCTACTTTTGGGCCCTTTGGCGGGCGTAGTTGGCGCGTTTTATCGTGATCGCCAAGGGGCGCGCTGGTTGGCCGCAGAGAGGATCTGGACTCGGAGCGTGCCGCATGGGTGTTGGCGCATCGTGGTGAGACGACGGCCGTCGACATCTTCAAGATCTCGTCGTCCGAAGGCGGTCGGCCGCCGCGCCCCGTCTCCTTCGCCCGTCTGCTCGGCCGGCGGCTCCGGGGCGCCCCCCGCAAGACGACGAGGGCGGTGCGGGCCCTGCACGGCCTGCCCGACCGCGGGGCGTCGACGGCCCTGCTCTCCCCTTCGGACATCCACTTCCTGCAGGACGCGTCGGCCGACCTGAGCGGGGGCTGCCCTCCCGAGGGGGGCTGCCCGCTGCCCAAGGTGCAGGTGGCCGAGAAGGACGGTTTCTGGTTCGCGCTCAACAATGGATCCCTTCGCCTGGTTCGCGACCTCCAGCGCCGCGGACGGTGCCCCAAGGTGAGGGCGGAGGTGGTGCCCCTCTCCAAAGTGCCGCACACCCTGCAGCAGGGAATGACGGTCAAGCAGCAGACACCACGTGAGTACATCCACTTCCA
>CM063501.1:2405792-2415792 GCA_032207245.1 Pardosa pseudoannulata
AAATATTTATTCTATCTGTGTTTAAAATATGGGATTTTTTTTTCGTTCCCGTTTGAGGTCTGCCAGAAATAACGGTTTCCGAAGGAACAATTTGATTTTATGTATAATCTTATTTCTACTAAAAATACAATTCTATTCTAAACAAAATACATAACTATCAAAATTTAGAAAATTTTATTCTTTTCTTAATTGTTACACTATGTGAAGGGACACAATGTACGATTCGATCAGTGAGCAGAGAACGGCGAGCTTTGGCATTATTATCAAAATGGGATTTGACAACTGAATTCATTCTGCCTTCTAGAAGTAGTTTCATACCAAACTGAAACAAAAAACATCAAAACAGGAAATCGAAAAGCAATGGACATGTATTTTGGTTTGGAGCGCTACGGTCTGCTTTTTTGCAACAAGAGGGATAATGAGACCTATTTAAAGTAAATTCCGAACGGCTACGAATATCAGTGAGATTCGAAGTGACCATTCGGCCATCGTTCGATACAGTGTACATGTAATGACGATAATTATAGGAACGTTCAATTAGAAAACATTGATAAGTGGATTACAGTAATAAAATGACAGAAGATATATGGAACCGACATAAATCGACATTTTTTTTTCGAATCGAAGCCCTGATTTCAAATGTGTTGACAATTGGGGGTTTCATTTCCTAACAAAAGCTTCAGTTAGAAGAGCTATCTCTTCAGTTAGAAGCGTCTTATGGCTTTTCAAACAGCGGACACCCCTTCATGCGCTGTTGTCTGAAACACCTATGTTGAGTTCTTTAACGACTTCTGAAAACAGCATTTGGAGGGCAACCTCGCGTCTTCGTAGAACACGAACATACATCCCGTCCCTTAAAGGACCTCATCATCTCAACTCTGATAAGGCTGAGCTTTACCATGAGAAGTCAGTTCACACCTAACACTTACATTTTTGATCAAGAAACTTTTGAAAATGCCATTCCAGATGTTCCTAAATTCTCCAAATGGCAGCACTATCACTCCTACCTACCCCTCTAAAGTTTTAAACTATATGAGGTTCGGTTTGGAGTGCTACGGTCTACTTTTTGCTAATCAGACCGGGACCTACAGCTTAAAGCCGATTCCGAACGGCTACGAACATCCATGCCACTGTGGGATTCGAACCCACGAAC
Organism: Pardosa pseudoannulata; assembly: GCA_032207245.1. NCBI lineage: Eukaryota > Metazoa > Arthropoda > Arachnida > Araneae > Lycosidae > Pardosa > Pardosa pseudoannulata. The sequence continues at coordinate 2,406,946 of CM063501.1, forward strand.
TCCGGTACTGAGGGCCAGCACCCTAACCAATCGGCCATATAAAGTATCTGAGGAAATTCAAAAATAATAAAGCTGCTGGTGTTGATTTTATCTCCCCTAATGTGCTTACTCATCTTTAAGCTCATTTCTTAATTTCTCTCACTTTCATTATCAGTAGTCTACTTAACTTAAACTATTTTCCCCATCGTCTGGAAGAAAACGGTGGTCGTCCCGCTGCCCAAGCTGTGGCTCGTCCCCACTGTTCCTTCAGTCTTTTGTCGCGAATTACCAAAATCTATGAATATATCTTAGTTCAGCGCATGAATGAGTTCTGCAATATTCATGACATCATTTGCCAGGAAAAATTTGGTTTCCGGTGCAAGCACTCCACTCAGCAACAGCTCTGGAGAATTGCAGAGCTCATTCATGCAGCCAGTGCTGTTAAGCATGTCCCTGCTGCGAAAGCTTTCGAAAAAATCTTGTTGGAAGGGCGGCATAAAAGTAAATCCCCCCCCAGCTCATTAATTTTTTTAATCCTTATCATCAAAATCGTCAGTTTGTTGTCAAAGTTAACAACACCTCAACCTACTCTTAGTGATGTTTCTCAAGGTACTTTGCTTGGCATTTCCATTAACGATATGCCATCTGATCCTAAAATTGGGCTTTGTCTGTAGGCAGACGACACTGCCATCCTTGCCCGACACAAACAAACGCTTTATTTGCTATTCGGAACTATCTCAAAATTTAAGAACATTAACTTGTTGGCGCATCAAGGTAAATCCACCTAAGTGAGCTGCCATTATTTTCACTTAAATAAATGTTTCCAATTTCGTTGAGTACAATAACTTTACACTTTATGACGGAGATATTCCCTTATAAATACCCTAGTGTTACCCTAGATTCCAAATTAAATTGGAGACTTCGTATCGAGAACAAAGTAAGGCTGCCATTTCTACTCTCAAGCCGCCTGCATACTAAAACAAAGTTACATCAGACCCATTATGACCTACACTTGTCCTATTTGGAGAACTCGTTCAAAATTCTGCCTCTCTGAGGAATTCCATTTCTCCTCCGTTAGGAAGGATGCGAGAAAACTATTGAATTTATTCAGATTCCTGTAAAAAATGTAGGAAATTCCCTTACAAAGAACATCCACGCTTGCAGGAGCCAAGTAACAAATATTCTTTATTTCGATAAAACCGGTTACAGTTTGGCTAACAGCTGCCTTCTTTAAAGGCTTTAAAGGTGATGTGGCAACTGGACCATATGGGTCGAGCCGTTCATCTAGAGGCTTCTGTCAGTAAGCACAAAAATGACAACGAGCGAAAAATAAACACATAAAAGAGCAAAGAGATAGAAGGGTAGATTCGTGAGTTCATAACACAAAACTAGAGAGTAGAGAGTTGGGGATAGAAAAACATAAAATATTTTTGTGGCCAGTGACATCCGTACGAAAAAAGCCAAAAATATTGAATAATAATGATCAAAATCGAAAAAAATTAAAAATTTTGAAAAAATAAAAAAATATATGTTTTAAAAATAAATAAATTGCATTAAAAATCCGAAAAGGGCCTAAATAAATAACAGCTGCCCTCCTGAGGAACGTCGTTTTTATGCTACACCAGAGCAGCATCACTTCATTTCACTTAAATAATTTCGGCCCTTACTCTGGAAGTTGCGGTACGTTTCGAACCTTCGTTGTGACGTTATTTTGATGTCAGCTTGCGGACATTATGCAAGTAAATGATCAAATTGACGTCACAACGAACATTCGGCCCGACTCGCAACGTCCAGAGAAAGCCCCTTCATTCTCAACACCTCCCCACATGATATTAGGGGGGTTCATCAAAACTAAAAAAAGTACAAAATATTCCCGTGACTCCAAAACAATTTCTATTAAAATGGTACATACTTATGGGTTGGAATTTGTCACAATTTTTGTAATACAGAAAACATAAATAATTTCTATCCCATTTCGCAACTTCTATTTGAAGAAATACTCCCGCAGTATCTCCCACAAAACCCTATTTTGTGTTCCCTAAACTTTAAGATAGTATGCACATAAGGTGAGCATTTAAATTTTCCCCTGAAAGAAGCGGCGCATTAACACTGTAATTAGATCCTTGTTTACTACTAGCATCGTAAACTATTCTAGTTTTAGTACATGAAGAACTTCTCGATGTGGCATTGTATACCCAATAAAGCAGTCAGACCCTTTAAACCTCTTTTCTAACGGTGTTTTTCAGCCGAACGATTGGTATAACCCAATACTATGGCAGTCAGACCCTTTAAGCAGTAGGTCCTCTCATTAGCCTCGTGTTGCCAGCATTCAAACCATCAAAATCCTGGCGTTTTCAAGGTTATTGTGCAAGTTTTTCGCATTAATTTCGTAAAATTGATTTCCACAGCAATGGGAATTCGTATCTGTTATTTACAAATCTTAACTTATTTGCGAAAGTGTTCAAGTTACCCGCAGTTAATTTAGTTTCCTTATTAGACAGAAAAGATTGACAACGTGCCATAAACATGATAGATCTTTTTATCTTTGAGCAATAAGCATTCAAACAGCAAGCTGATTTTTTTAAACGATTATTAGGCACTTGGCCAACTAAAGTGTTTCCGAATATCGTACGTTAAATAAACAATCGTTTGTTTGATTTTCTAAGCGACCCAATTAAGATCTGATACATCACATCTGCGCATAGAAGAATTTGTATCGGCTGGTTGTTCTCAAATAAATCTGCAAATTCACCTTCCTCCGAAATAATGTCTTGTATTAAATTATAACTAAAGTTCGAATATAACTGGGTACCGCAAATTTCATCAGTAATTAATGCTTGAAGATTGATAAACTTATACGGTGACATTCTACTTCTCAGGGTTATATTTATACATTAAATTCAGTTTCGGCGGGATTTCGGTTAGAAAATGAGTGCACTAAAAGCCTTCCTTTTCTAATGATCTTTAAATTTAACCCTTTCACTAAAATCTTGCGAATAAAGGTTTTGGATGAAGCGATATCGTATAAGATTCGTGTAATTAATTTTTTAGCTTTACTTTCGACATAAACAGAAGCGGTTTGAAGTAAAGTGCAAATGTTCGTGGAATATTCGGGTTTTAGTACTGAAGACAGTACAGTTTCGGGAATTTGGCTAATTTTTATTTCACCTTTCTTTGGATTTTTATTCTCATTATTATCATCTTTATTTTGGGGACAAAATAAATAATTATGTTGCAAACTTTCACATGTTTCGCATGGTAGTATTTTCACTATAAAAACAGATTGTAAATGTTTGTTAATACAACGATAGCATCGTCTATCCCTTTTTAGCTTGTACCTTTTTTGTTCGGATACAAGCTTTTTACATTCGAATCCAGTATAACAATTTTAATTGCAAAATATGCAAGATTTCTTAGCAACTGTATTTAATGCGACGACTGCAGGAAAATTAGTTTTTGATTTAAACTTGTTTCTAGAATTATCAACCTTTGAAGCGTCTGTCTTATTATAACGATTTGTTCCTGGTGGTGTGACAGAAGGTTTTGCTGAAAATACAGCGTTTGCTGCCTCCCTAGATTTGATTTCAAATTTAATAAACTCCATTTCAAATCCATCTACATCCCCTGTTTTATTAGAATTTTCCGATGGTATTCTACAGCTAAATTATGGGCAATTGTTCCGCTAAAATAGGATTAGTAAATGTCCAAATTTATCGGAAGTTACTCCTATAGCTTTCAAATTTCTAATACTAATTTCGCTTTCATCCTACAGGCTGCTTCTAAGCCTTCTAACATCTGAAGAAACTTTAACAGACTCACTTTCTAACAGCTTATTTACAAAACAACTAATTAAATGTTCTTGTTTACCATAGCTATCTTTTAATAAATCTAAGCAAGCTTTATTTTCTTCTATTAGTCCAAAATCTGATACTATTTTTTTAGCTTCACCCGACAAGAACGCTTTTATATACATAAATTTATCAACGCTACGTAACTAATCATCTAAATCGATGGCGTAAAACTATTAAAAAATTCTAAGAATGTGCTAGAATCTCCACCAGAAGGTAGGAATATTCAATTTATGCAAGTTAACAGAAATTGGCGAGATACTACTGCTATTTAATTTACTGTTGATCTCGAGTTTCGGATCTCTTATTGCTTCGTCATACTCAAATGATTTTTTTAATTTCGGCTTCAAACAATGCCTCACCCGAGATTAAATTTTCAATTTTTCCGTTTAACACCCTTAATTCGTTTTGTTTTGTTCTGAACTTATTAAATATTCAGAAAGTTCTCGATCATTTGCACTTTCGATTCTGCTAGTGGGCAAAAAGGTATCAATAGATGTAATTAACTTCGTATAAGTAATACGAATAATTCTTCGCTTACATTTTAATTTTTCTAGCTTTTCCATATTTCTCGTAAATAATAAAAGTTTTACAGTACCTTTCCTGATGACTAATTGCCTATCCAGTAGTCAGCAGTTCGGCTCGTAATCCGCTTGAAAATGTCGATACACAATCCAAGTAATTTTAAGAATCACCACAATGTCAAGTTCGATGGCGTTCCATGTAAGAAATCCCCCCCACAAGGAACATCCACGCTTGAAAGCGCCAAGTAACAAAAATTCTTCATTTCGACAAAATCAGTTACAGCTGCCTTCCTGAGTTAAGGCGGCGCTTTACTCAGCCTCCGATATGACGAAGCTAATGTTAAGTGAATGGAAAAGTTTTTCCTAGTTTACAAAATCACATTTGGATTTTTTCAGAATTTTTTTTTTTGCTCGAGGTACTTGATGCCTTAATAAATAGAAGCTCTTTTTCAAATTTTTATTTTTCATTTAAAATCTATTTTTAAAAGGTAATCAAATTTTTGAATTGAAGAAATAAGCGGTACTTTTTCCTTTATCTGTTTATATATACTCGAGATTGAAAAAATTAAAAATTTTAAAAACTAGCTTACATTCTTCAATGTTCAAGCTTTTAGTAGAAACTTATTTTGAAGTTCTATCTAAATTAGGGAAAGTGTAATTACGGAATAAATTTAAGGAAAATGTGTAGAAATCGGAGCATTTCTCCTCAGACTCCGCCTCCGCCGGTTATGGGGAAGATTCGTAGAGGAATGGGGAAAAAATTCCGAAATAGGGGAAATAACAGAGGACTGGGAAATAGATATAGTGATTGATGTATCTGTCAAGACAATGTGGACAGTTCCTTTGGTTGCTTGGAAGTCATTCACGGTTCACGAAGGGAATTTGAGACTTTTTTTACAATCGGCATTGATTTTATTTGTACTCTCTGGCAATATTTGCGTATTTAAAATTTGGACTTTTTATGCATGTTTCAAAAATTTCAACACTAAGCTTATTTTATATTAATAATTGTGATTTCATAGTTCAATTTTATTACTTGTTTTTCTTCCAATTTTCTTAAAATAAAATTCAGTATGAGCAAAAGATACAGAAAAAAATGTTACGATTGGCAATAAGTTAGAAATATTATTTTTATTGCTATAATAATAATATCTTATTTAGCTCCTGTTCTTTTGATTGAAATATGAAATCTATACTTAAAATTAAATCATTATCTATACATTATATATTATATATATTTTTATTTATTTTATGGTTTATATTTTAAATTTGGAATTATGAATGTTCCAGTTAAGGCTTTAATAAAAAGTCTAAAGATTTTTTTTATGCTTTCGAAGTAATATTATAAAGACTACATACCAAAATTGCCTTTATAATTTTTCCTGATATTGAATACATTTCTCAACTCATATTTTTGAAAATTAAATTCAGTTTACTTTTTCTCTTCTATTTAAAATACCAAACTAATAATTTGGATGTATACAGGTAATGGTAGAGCATACAAACTTCATATATGGGGAAGGGGGGAAGAATTAATACACTAAAGCTCAGCAGACAATTAAATTTTTGTACGATATGTTACTGTCAATTTACTTACATAGTCAATTTATAATATAACATGCAAGTTCGTAAATTTCGGCCCAATTTGTATGTAAAAAATTAAAAATCTGTAGTCTTTCCTTTCAGATTATTATTTTAGATGAACATTAGAAAATTTTTTCTAATTAAACGTTAATAAAAATCTATTTTTTTTTGTTTTAATAATTTATACTAATATATCTATATTTTTATTAAAATATAATAAGACAAAGATTTTTTTAAAATCTTCTTAATATTATCTGACTATTATAATACCAAAATTCTTAATTTTAACCTGATAGTTACATCTCTTTTTTAAAACCAAACTTTATAATTTTAAAAATAAAAATTCTAAGAATATAATAATATGGTATTTAATTATAAAATTAATACTAATTAGAAAATTAAATATATAATTATCTAATTAACATAGTCTTTTAAAATATACTACTCGATTTCCAAGTAATTTAAAATTTTTTCCAATTATTTTTTTTTAGAGGGGCTGAAAACCAAAAAAATATTCTAACTACGATATAAATACGATATTGAAACCTCTTTGAAAGTGTTTAAAGCTAATATTACTGAGATCTTTACCTCTGCATTCTATGGTTTAGCACTAGGACCTTTCATTTTGAATTATATAAAGAAAAAACTTATAACTTCAGGTATCATAATATCATTTCCAAAGTATATATACCCGAACGATGGCCGAATGATTAGGGTGCTGACCTTCGGAACCGGAGTTCGTGGGTTCGAATCCCTCCATGGCATGGTTGTTCGTAGCCGTACGGAATCGGCTTTAAAAAGTAGGTCCCAGCGTCGTTTCTATTTCACATATGAGCAACATCACTTCATTTCACTTCAAACAATCATTTCGTTCTCAACGAATCCGTTGCTTGACAGTATTCCAGAACACAGCCCTTCAGTCAAGACCTAGAGCATTGCTTTACAGGGTTCAAAAAGAAAGACAGTACCGTTTTCCTGGGACCTTCTGTTATTTGGCAAATTTTATCTTATCTTTCTTAATTTTAACTTTCTGTTTGCTTCCAATTTTTGGGTATTTCGCATCATTCCGCTACTTTGGTTTCGCAATTATTTTGTCATAATTGTGTTGTCCTGTCACCTGTCTTTATAAAAAACTTAAATCAAATAAAAATTTTTATAAATTATAATACAACTATCTCTCTATTAGTTTTGTCAATTTTGCTATATTTTTTTTCTTTGTTTACGTACCAATTTTTTTTTATTGCAGTGTTTATTTTTATTTGAGCTTCCTGTCGCACGTGTACGTAAGCTTGAATTCTACCCTGCCTAATGAACATGGTGAAGGCTCCAGTCTAATTAAGTTCTCTAATTAGATCATGCGTTAATTAACGAATTCACCTCCTCGCTTCATTTGAAGTCGCAGGGAGTGCACTAAATTTTTATGTTTGATGACTCTTGCACTTATGCTTGAGTTTATGTTTTGATCTTTTTTCGTTGAGGTTAAAGTAAAGACTTTGCTAGGTACTCTTTAAAACCTAATTACCTTGACCTTATTATAGACTTTTTTAGGGGGGGGAGGGGAATTGCCTCTGCGAATACTGCTCTTTAGGTCCCAGAGTTAGCTGGTTCGAATCCCGTGCTCGCATGGATGTTTGTAGCCGTTCGGAATCTGCCTTTAACAGTAGGTCGCAGTATCAATAGCCCTCGTAAGCAAAACAGTAGACCGTAGCACTCCAAACTAAAAAAGGATTTTTTTTTCTTGGGAAGGAAGGAGGGAGTTGATAAATAAAAGTTATTTTATTTTAATATTTTTTTTATATTTATTCTATGTTCGACTTTTTAGTCTACAATTTTTTTTATCCATTTTAATCCGTAGTTTTTTTTTATTTTTAATGAATGAATTATCAGACATTATTTTACATGTATGTTTATCTTTTATTTAACGTTTTATACTTTTATTTTTCGCGAAAGCAAAATTAAAAATGGTTGGTTGATTGGAGTTTAATGGCGCTAAATCCTCTAGGGACAAACTGCGCCAAACAAGATGTGGAAATAAACTAAAGACGAAATTTAAATAAAAAATTCTGACAAAATATAAAATGAAAGGTTCTAAAATGGATTAAAGTAAGAATAAAAATGTAACATTCAACAGAAAACACGAATAAAAAATTGAGTTATATACAAATAAACAAGAATTGAAAATTGAGTGAAGAAATAAGAATTTAAGTTATAAAATAATTTAAAAATTAAGAAAAAAGTGAAAAAAAATTGAAAATTGAAAGATTAAAAATTGAATATTAGAAAATTGAATAACAATCAAAAATCATATTTCGGTATAAAAACCAGTACGGCGAAGAAAGAGGAACAAGTTTGGATGTGGAGTTTCCCCAATGATTAAATTAAGATTAGGAGATGGATTACCAAAAAATTTTATATACATTGATTTAGAACAAACACAGGACGTTAAAATATGTGCGACTGTGTAAGGAGTCTTGCAATACGCACACTGTGCAGGAGCTTCACCTAGCAAGAGATGGGCATGGGTGAGTCTGCAATGACCCACTCGTAGACGAGTGAGTATTACGTCATGTCTCCTAGAAGGGAGTTGGGACCAGTTAGTTATCTTTCTTTTAATTTCTCGCAATTTATTTGCAGGAATGTTATCCCAAGAGATCTGCCATTTATCATGCAAAAGATCTTTAATATAATTTTTCAAATCAGAGTAAGGAATACCAGTGTTCAGAAAGCAACTTGCAAAATTAGTCAAACAGAGAAAAAGCAAGATAAGACTATATTGTATCCCCATGTGGAACCGGTCAAACCCACAACCCCTTGGAGGCAGAGTCTGTAGGGGGTCAAATCCCTCCCCAGAGAATTCCTCCTTGTTGTAAACAGTCCCTCATTGAACTATTCATTACATCAGGAAGTAAGAT
>CM063501.1:2425792-2535792 GCA_032207245.1 Pardosa pseudoannulata
AATATTCAACAAACCAGTGACAATGGCGAGCAGTGAATTTCCGGTCTTGACCAGTGTAAACCAGTTCGCAGTGGGGGGGGGGGTGCGGGAGCAATCAAGTTATCAGCGCCAATATGAATGTCCGGTCTTGACCCGAATGCTTGGTTATCGATATATTGGGATGTACTACCGAAGACCTTGACAGAGACGCGATAATTTACACAAATACGAACAATCCGTAACAATCGGCATCTCTGCATAAATTTGAAAAATGGCGCAGTTTCTGTTAAAATACCGTTTTTTTGAGCAGCTGGGCGCAGATATTAGAAATTGGAAACATCCCTGCTTTAGGAACGATGGAGACAGTACCGAAGCTTTGCCAAAATTAAAATCGTTTCTGTACCGTCCCAACGACAACGAAATTTTAAATAATTCCCACGCTGTAGTCTAACACACACAAAAAAAAAAGTTCATGCGAAAATGTCCTTACACAAAAAATATTTTGTAATTAACATGATTCTCTTTTTCTAAACCCAATTTGACTGACGGTGCTTTTCTTCTTTGAGCAGCAGAGTGCCGCTGGAACGAGCGCCCCCTGCCGGAGGAGAGCTCAGACGAAACGTCCTCGTACACCAGCAGCAGTGATACAGACCGAGGTTCGTCCAGTGCAGAGGAGGAGGACGAGGAGGAGGAGTTGTCGTGCAACGTGTGCGACCGCAGCTTCCCTTCGAGCCGGCTGCTGTCTAGCCACCAGCTGCGCAGGCGTCACTTCGGGTGCTCTGTGTGCGACGCCTGCTTTCCGGACCTGCGCGCCCTCGAGCGGCACAAGGAGTCGCTGGAACACTGGTCTGAGGACGAGGGGAACAGCGGCGACGAGATGGAGAGGCTGCTCTAGCCGCACACACCGTCTTCCGTGGCTAACAAAGTGCCAAAGTAGATTAGGGAGGGACGTTGCTTTCAAGCTCTCTTCTCTTAGCTTCCAATAATAAAGATTTATGTTTCATCAACTCAACTGTCTCGGCTCCTTCATTGCCCCCACTCGAAACAGCTGAATGCAACGCGTCGCAGAAATCACGCAAAAAGTAACTCGTTCGTTGCCATCGCAACTGACAAAAAATAAAAAAGGTGCAATCTGTTCATTGAAGAACCAAACCCAAAAGGAATCTCCTCTGGAGAAGAACCCTTCTCCTGGGATTCTATATAAAGTCAAAGGCAAAGACAATACCAAAAAGTCGAACATGACTAACGGTAACGTTATCAAAAGGCTCTACTCTTTCGAACCTAAAGAGGGTTCTTCTTCTTTTCCTAAAGCACTACAGCCTGTTACAGACCAAGGCTGTCCCAAGCAGTTTTTTCCAGCCGTTCTTATCTGCTGCAGGACTCCTCCAGTTTCCCTTTTTGACAGTAGTTAAGTCCCACTCTACTGAGTCCAGCCACCTAATGGGTGGTCTTCCTCTGCCCCATGGGATGAGTGAAAGTGAGCGGTTTAACTGGGTTTATGTCATCGAGTCGGAATAGGTGTCCAAACCATCGCAGTCTATTGATCTTTATGACTTTAACAACTTGAGATTGCTTATATTTTTTATAAATTTCAAAATTGAATAAGGATCTCCAAAAATTATTCTCTTGAACTGCGCCAAATATTTTTCTTAAGATTTTCCGTTCAAAAGTCAGCAATTTATTTTTCATGCAATTTGGTTATTGCCTAGCATTCACTTCCATAGAGCAGAATAGGTCGAAGTAGAGTTTTATAGATGTTAATTTTCGTTTTTAAACTTATAAATCGAGATTTTAATTGGTTTTTAAAGCCATGATAGCATTTGTTTGACGTGGCGATTCTGTTGTTTATATCTACGTCCAAGTCATTATTAGTGGCGATGGTTTTTCCAAGATATTTAAACTGTGAAACTATTTCAAATGTGTCGCCTCCCACTGTAAATGACTTTAGATTAGGTGTACTCTGGGATGTTTCCATAAATTGTGTTTTATCTTCGTTTATTTGTAAGCCTAATTGTCTAGCCTCAGCTTCTAATAAATTAAAAGCTTCTATACTATAATTTCTGGATCTAGCAATGTCATTAGCAAATGCCAAGGTTTGTAAAGTCTTCTGGTAAATGGTTCCTCTAGTTGTGATACCAGATGCTCTGATGGCCTTTTCTAAGGCTAGATTGAATAAAAGGCATCGCCTTGTTGTAATCCTCTTTCAGTATAAAAGTCTTCAGAAGAATCGTTCCCTAGTTTCACTCTACACTTTACTCTCTTAAGTGTAGTTTTTGTTAGATTAATTAATTTAGTTGGTATATTGAATTCCTCCATTGCTTCGTAAAGTTTCGGTCGAGTAATGCTGTCATGTGCAGCTTTAAAATCTATAAAGAGGTAGCATGTATAGACATTAAATTCTTTAGCCTTCTCCAATATCTGTCTCAAGGCGTGAATTGGGTTAAGGAGGGTTCAGATATTACTATTTCCGTAGCAGGCAAAAACGTTTCAAGAGGCAGAGAAGTGCATTGACACGTACAGACGATCTTATAACTTATGTACCGCGTGAACATCGATGGCACGAGCCCGTATCGTGCTGTGGGTACAGGGTTAGACACGCCCATTCCTGATCGCGTCGTTCGACATCTGACTCACAGCCATCTATATAGAAGGCCTGCGCACTCAAAAAAAAATGGCAGTGGCCGAAGGCGGTTTCCCTTCTATAATCCGAAGTAAATTGTGTAATACCTTTTACTAATCATCAAAATATTTTTTTAAAAAAATAAACTAAGGATATTCAATTATTTCACTAACGTGAATATTTATTAGTACAAAATTGTTTTGCTATAGATATTTTATTTGTGTGTCGATTTATATCTATATTTTAGTTAACAAAACAACTTCATACACTGGACGGGAACACATATGATATATAGATAAAATTTTAAGTAAAAAAATTACATTTGTAAAAAATTACACATTTTTTTTTTCTTTTTACTTACTTTTTATTAAATGGTCCCATGGAAATAAATGTCTTAACTTTTATTCATAAAGTATGATCCTTTACGGATCACATTAAAGTTAAAAGAAATAAAATCCTTAAGGGTTATATTAAAGGCAGTGTTAAAAAACCCTGCCTTAGTGTGAAATCATAGAACAATTTATCACTGACAAATTTCACAAACTCATGCAAAAATATCGTGCTGAGACAAAATAATTTCAAAATTTTTACAGTTTTATTTACGTATAACATCTGATACTGATTTGTACTACATAAACAATGAAACATAATTCAATAGTATATAGAGAAAAAAAAATTATTAAAAGAAATATTTAAGAATTTTTTTTTTATTTTTCTCTTGTTGAATTTTTTCTTAACTTCTTCAATATATTTTTCAGTCACCTTTTTAGAGTAGTTATTCAGAAATATATTTTAAATAGTTAAAATTATATTTTTGGAGTGAAGTAAACAATCATGCAAACATAATATAGAAGACATATATATATCATCTATTACATTTTTAAGATATGGTTAAGTGACTGTTATTAATAAATTGAGTTGATTATCATTTGCTATAAAATTACTGTTATATTTTAATAAAACATTTGTAAATATCTGAATGCATAAATATGTTACTTTAAGTGTAAATACAGGTTTTTTTTAACGTTCCTCTACCTAAAGTATCTATTAAATTATTAATTTAATTATATAATTAAAGGAGCTTGCAAATTTTATTTAGACGGGATTTTTCTACTTTTGGCTGTGGGACATAACTATTCAAAAAATTTAAACATGTTTATTTAACTGCTTTTCTACAGGTTATATCAGAACCTACCTATTATAAAATAGTACAGCATTGAATAAAGGTTATATTTTTATAATAAAAATGTGTAAAAACATTGCTTTTGTTGATTACTTTAAACTAATTTTTTTTTCTTACATTTATAAATTTTCTTTTGGTAGTTTAATTTTTGTTAGATATGTCTTCTTTACTCTTTGACATTCAAAATTTTACATTGTAGAAAGTTAATATGAAAATCTGGAAAAAGAACTCAGGACGTAAAAAATCTGAAGCTGATAAATCAGAAACAATTTAAAGTGTAGATTACATTGATTCTACATAGAGATTTCCCAGTTGCTGTTGTGGTATGAGAAAGAAGATGTACATCAACTTTTATTAATAAAGCTCCTTAAAAACACATTATTAATCAATGAAATAAGGAAACAATTTTTTATTGTGGTAATAAAAATAGTTTTCCTCTAAGATAAAACAGAAATTGTAATTTGTGAGGTATCAACAATAGCCGAGTTGCAATACACAGCAAAAACGAAACTTTAACATAACTTAGAACACATTTAACTCACGGATATTAAATGTTGTATTATGTAATTATAAACTAATTAATGAGATCTAACAATAAAAGAAATTTATTTTTAAAACGACAGTTATAATATACAATATAATACAAAGCACACACTAATAACAAAACATTTCAACCATTCGAAAGTAGCGAACTTAAGAATAACCATCATTCTTATGATATACTTAATTAGAAAACAGCGAATAATAGGAGAAAAGAAAGTAAAATTGCTACTTACCCTACATATAATAGCAAACGTTATTTTACTTCCATAAATTTCTTTTTTTTTTAAGCAGTAATCGGCAAGCATTCAACAAGCTTTAACAGAATAAATAGAATACCGCCTTCGAGAGATCACGTGACCTGTTTTCGGAAAATCAGTGCCCAGGCCTTGTGTTTAGATGGCTGTGTCTGACTCCGTTTCACTCCGAAAAATGAGTACAGGAGAGAAACACCGCCAACATTCCACTTACGAATTATGCTTCACAATCAAAAGGCCAACCAACAGAACACTTTTTTATAAACAACATAATGTATAGTCATTCCATTCAATCAGAAAAGAATATCAATGCATAAAATTACAAATTTTAATTGAAAACAGGTCTCAAACTTTTAAATACATAATTTTACAACCTCCCTTCAATTGAAAGTATTTGTTAATATATATATATATATATATATATATATATATATATATATATATATATATATATATATATATATATATCATTCCAAGACCTTAGAATTAAAAAAAAGTTGTTCCTTGAACTTGTTCCAATTAAATGGATTGCTATCGATTCATTTTGAGGAGGAATTGTGGCTATAATGATGTCCTCCCATGTCAATCAACTAATTTGAAATTAAAATATTCATTGATAGGTCAGCATTATTCACTTTGTCCTTCAACCGACACAAACTCATCTAAGTAGAAAGACCATCTCCGTATTTGTACCAATTTAAAACTTTTTCCTTGAATCTTCCAGTAGTGTTTTCGTACCCAGGCTATTGTTATTTAACGTCAAGTTTTCTGGTATTTATTTTTCTTAAATTCTATACTACCTTACTCCAGTCCTGCTGTAATCTAAACAGGGAAGTCTGTTAAGAGATTAAGACCCAAATTTGATACCAATGCAACTGAAACACACAATGACAGTACCATTATTCAAATAATTTCTTCTCAGGCAAAATTTCAACATTCCCAATAAATCTTGTTATTTCTTTAATTTTTCCACATGGACAGTACCTAAAAGGATTATTATGGTCTTATCTTCAGAGATTTCCATATCAGTGACTCAAACAATTGCACCTTTCTGTTGGTAATCAGGAAATTAAACCAGTTTGTTTATATAAGCATTTCGTTGTTGTTAAAATTGATTCGATTTCCAGATGGCCAGTACCTAAAAAGGTTATTATGGTCTTACCTTCAGACATTTTAGATATAAGTGGCTCAAAGAGTGATTCGTACCTTTCTGTTGGTAATGAGAACAGAGGCAATTAAACCAGTTCCTTGTTTCTATAAACATTTCGTTGATGATGAATTGGGTTTGATTTTTACGTTGTCAAAACACAAAATTAGATCAAATAAATACGACTAAAAACTAACTATTCATCCAACATCTTATAGGTTATTGCCATTCTTGAGCAACAAAGTAGGGCAGTTCCAGTGAATGGTTCAATCCATTTGACGAGGGTAAACTTGGCGGCAAATATATATGCAATTTGGTTGAGCTAAATCGAAGAATTTCTGATAAAAATGTAGCAGTTGTGTCAAATATACATGAAATTCCCTTTTGCTCTTAAAATTCAAAAAGATTTATTTCTGATTTTGTGACGTTTTAGAATTGGATATGACTAGTGGAAAAGTTACTAAGATGTCCTGGTTGATGACAATTTGGCCTCTGCAAGCATTTTAGTAAATGTCAGGGCGGAACTTGAAAATCGAAAAGATAAAAAAGAAACTGATAATCTGGAAGATGTATGTGTAACACTCCATTCCAGCGAAATCAAAAGAAAGAGTTGGAAGTATTGCCAAATGTCATTTCGCATTCGAAATTTTAAAAATTCTTTTAAAAATAGGATAAGAACATACGACTTAACTTTGAAATGAAAACTGATTTTTTAAAATTGCTTAAAATAAAAACGAACTTCCTTTTTTTAAACAAATATGAGCATTGTCTGTGATTTAGTCACCGTTTAAACTTCACAGTCTAAAAATAATTATAATCTTTCAGTCAAAAGTGAGATTTCATTAATAATTTAAGATTCACTTGAGGCCACAAACCACTCAATGAGTTGGAAAAGAAGAAAATCGAATCTCAGCCAAATCTTGCAATAATGTATGTTTACCTCCATTTTGATATGTGGTTTATTTTACAAGTCAAAACGCCGAAAACAATAATGAATGAAAATGACACAGAAAAGTTAAGTAATGACAAATCAACCTGTTTTCAGTTGTTGCGCTATGTAGAATCCGTTGAAATGAATAACATGATATCGATCACTTTTCTTTGGTTGTCCAATCAAATGCCACGTAATTTTTCCGATGTTGATAGCAGAGCCCTTCGACAATGGTCAAACACTCGGAGAGTGTTTAAACATGAATGTTTGATCATTATTTTAGGACTGAGTGTGTTCAAGAAACGAATGGCAAAGGAGGACTTCTATTAACGAATGTATCAAGATCAAATAATGAATCAAAAATTTCAACAGATTTATTTCGGTGCCAAAAGATGACATTTTATTTCTTCAACTAATAAATAAAAAGTATATTTACAAGATGCAAAATAAGTTGTTTTCTACACTTCCGTCCTGTACTGCGCCCATGGATGTGGCTCCGCCTCGAACCGGACTCTCTTGAGCCACGCCTCGTAGTCTCGACGAAACGCCTCCAGCCCTTCTCGGAGGTTGTCCGGACTGTGGATGCCTTGCTTCCCTTGCTCCTGCGAGAAAAGATATAGAGTCAATTGTGCCGAGAAAACGACAACTGTGGGACATTGGAAATGAGGCTGATTCCTTACCGTCCACAGCAGGTTCTTCCTGGCGTCAGCAATGGTCTTCTCGAGGAGCAAGAGGATTCTCTCGTTGCACAGGATCCGCTTCCGTTCCAGCAGTTCCAGGACGTAGCGAGCGAAATCGAAGTCGAGGGCGACACAAGCGTTGCTCAGCAGGGAGCCCGCGATCTCGACGTTCGGTGAGCAACCCAGCTTCTGAAAGGTCAAACATTGTCATGAAAGAAGACTGTAGCATTTTGAAATAGGCAGAAGCGGTGAAGGAGAACTTACTTCCATTTCCGAAATGAATATTTGAGCCTGGTGGCGATTCCGGCAACCCAAAGCGAGCACTCCGAAAGTCATGATATTGGGAGTCAGCCCGTACTTGTTCAGCAGCACCAAAACGTCCTGAAAAACAGACACACGTGACATTAAGATCAATTCACCAACAACCACAGCTACAATAAAACCGATCGCGCATCATACTTTGGCAGATTTGGAGTCCTTCCGGAAGTTTCTCCTCTGGATCAGGACGTTGAAGAATTCAACGTCTGGCTTCGTCTGGGAGCTGTCGATGCGGGATAACAGCTTCTCTTCTTCCCCGATGTCGTTCGGTAAACACTGGAGCAACAGAGTAAACGTCTTGATATCCGGCTTGACCTTCACGGAGGACATCATCTCCAGGAAACCTTCCAAACCACCCATCAATTTCAACCTAGAAAAAATAATTGAAAAAACTCAATATCTTCCTGAATCTTCTCGTCTAGCCTAAGGTACACAATGTATCACCTGTCTGCGGGCGTCTTGAGTTGCACCAGTTCCAGTATCTCGGGTCCCGTGTCCGGCCTCGTGGTCAGCAAGCTGGTCGCGGTGGTTTGAACGGCTAGGACCCGACTGCTTCCAACGACGACCGAGGTCTCGAGGCTCGGTGTGGTAGGGAATCCGTAGGGCCTCTTCGGGTATCGGGTCCAGTGCTCCAGCAGGAGACGGGATATCTCTTCGGGTCCGGCCCCGCAGTCTCTCGCAGACCGCAGGAGGAGATTGAAGGTGAATACGTTGGGTGAGCAGCGGCGACCACACATCTTACGCCACACCTGAAACAACAAAAACATAAGTGAGCATCGAAGATCTAATTCTACCAAATAGGGAAGTCGCGTATTATGAAGATTGTACCTGTACGGCGTAGGTGAAGCCGCTCTCCTTGTTGGCAACGCAACTCATGAGCAGGAAGCTGTAGGTTTCGACGTCGATCTGGTAGCCGGCCTTCACCATCTCGTCTACGATCTACGACAGAAAGAGGATGCATTCAATCAAGCCCGAAAGGTATTTTTTGGGACACAGTTGTGGTGTCTTTACCTGGAAAGCGGTGTCGATGTCCCCGCATCTCCCGAACGCCTTGACCATGGCCCGGTAAGTGATGAGGTTGACTATCCACTGCTTCGTCTCGATCTTCTCCTTGAGAAGGCGAGCCTTCTTGAGGCCGTACTCCGGGAAGGGGCTCTCGGCGCAGGCGTTGAACAGCCCCGTCAGAGTGGCGGGAGTGGGCTGCAGACGCCGGTCCGTCATCTGATACGAAACAAAAATACTTATGTCACATCCATTTCATGAACACCTTCTCTTTCTGGGTCGATAATGGAAAAATTTCCCCTTAATAAGTTTGTCCTCCCTTTCAACTTTGTTGCAAGCTGTCCACACGATTGGAAAAAA
This sequence comes from Pardosa pseudoannulata, assembly GCA_032207245.1. Lineage (NCBI taxonomy): Eukaryota > Metazoa > Arthropoda > Arachnida > Araneae > Lycosidae > Pardosa > Pardosa pseudoannulata. The sequence continues at coordinate 2,434,810 of CM063501.1, forward strand.
AAATGGAAAACGGCGTTGTTACTAAACGACAAAAATATCGAAACCTTGAGAATAAACTTATTTCAACAGGTAGAGTTAAAAAAATTTAACTCCTTAAATTTATATCCTTACGTAAATGCATTTTTCCCCTTTGGCAGGTTCCATTTTTTGAACTACTCCTTCTTTGTGCTCGGGTGACTTTCCTTTCCTTAGCCCAAATTTCAATTGAAATGAATTGTTTGAATTGTTGAAACCCTGGACACCTTATTGTCTTGAAAAATCGACAACGCGTGCAGATTAGACAGCATTGCAAAGATTTATTTCACAGTTTTCATGATTGTGGCGAGATTTTGCAATGTCTTTGCTTAAATGTGACACTGCTTTTCGGTACCAAAGTTCGAATCCCACTGCTGGAATGGATGTTCGTAATAGGCTATAAACAGAAAGTCCCGGTGTCAGTAATCCTCGTGCAGCAAAACAGTAGACCGTAGCGCCCCAAATTAAAACCACGGGATTTACTGAGTTTGTAGAAGAATAGTTCTACAATTGGTAGAGTAGGATGATGAACTTTTGCTACAGTGGCCGAATTAAACTGGGATCTACTACAAAATGAACCCAGCACAGAAAGTCAGTGTCTTATGTCAACAGATTAATCGTTGACTTCTTTAACCGGTAATAGATTTATTTATTTGTTTTTTTTTAAGTAGAGAGACGTATTTTAAGTACTGTTAAAATAAGGATCCCATGTTACTACTTTTCAACTTGCAAGAACTTTTTTCTTATTTCACACTAAAATATCTGGGGTTAAAATTCTATTATATGTCTCTTTAATAAAAATAACCTTAAATACTTATATATTTATAAAATGGAATCTAATTGTTTAAAAAACTATAAGTTTCAGCCTATTTTATATTTTTAAAACATGTTTGTAATTTTCCCCTTATTTTGGGGTCATTTTGACATTACTTACCTCTCTAAAACCAAAAATAGAACTCACAGCAATCCTTTTAGTTCAATGACAAGAAAACATCATTCTGTCGAAAATGTTGCGCCAAAATATTAAACAGGCTTTGAGAAATGTGGCTCGCAACATTCAAAATTTGCATTCTGAGAAAATTCACGTAATAAGTAAAGAAAACATGGTATTTTTTAAAATACTTCAGTGATAAATGCACAACTTTGACAACATATTCCTACTCATTTTAAGCAAGATTTGGATGAAATAAAACCCAAATGATATTAGTTGAGTCACAAATATATTCATTTATTATAAACAAAAGGATAGTTTTAATGATATTTTTATGGCGCAAAACATCTTAATCTATAATGTATATGTATTCGAATATTTTAAAGGTTTCTGAGACCGCTGCCAATTTTCTTTTCATTTTCAATGGCAGAGAACAACTGACAAAAGGAAAATGAACACACAATAAAAAGAATATAGAAGAAAACAGCTAAAGCACGGTAAATATAAATTTTCAAATTTTATGCAATCAGTTGTGCATGCTTACCCCTGTATGTCTTTAAGAAGATGATTGTATCGTAGTCAAATGAAATCTTTAAGTTAAAAAAAAAAAAATAAGCAATTGATAAAAAATCTCAATGTAAAAAGAGCATTGTTCAAAAATCAATTTATTTGCCCCCAAAAGATTCTGTTTATGTTTCAAATAATGAGGAATTTTCACGTTTTCTAATTTTATTTTTAAACAATAATACGTAAGAAGGACAGTACCCCTTTTTTATTCTATGTTAGTGATTTCTAAAGGTGTTGATAGCGCACTATTTACCGTCTCTCGAAAACGATACTTAACTGAAACAGGTACGATGTTGTCAAGACGTTAATGGGACAACAAGTTTAATGGCGCAAAGGTATCTTCTTGGCGCAGCTGTTCCACCTCTGGGTGAATTAACTGAGAAAAATAAATAAAGTTTATCGATTATTAGTAATTTTCTCGCTGCTTTAAAATTGCAATCTAGATACCTGTTCCAGTTGACGCGTGCAAGGTCAAACCTTCCCCATTTTGGACAAGGGTCCGTCTTGTTTTTTAAAAAGTATAACTTTGCGATAAGTGTGTTCCAAAGCCGACCGAGTTAAGGTAAACCTGAAAATTCAACTACAAAAACAATGTTTTAAGCAAGAAAATACAGTGGACTGCGCTTAATGGTATCAGTTTGGGCCATATTGATAACGATAAACAATATGCAAAATTAGATAAATTTACCCCCCCCCTTTAATTTTACTAACACGAACTACATTTCAAAATAAAATGAAAAAAACTCACCTTATATTTATGTAATATATATCATTATTTAAAACATAAGAATTGTATATATAATTTAAAAAATGGATCCATTGTTGACTGCCTAAAATTTTCTAAGAAGCTCATTGATAAATTGCTCGCAATCATAATGCATTATCAAGTCATCGGAGCGGTGTTGAACTCCACGTTTCGACACTTTCAATGCATTTATCACTCAGCACTTGTAGGAGGTGGCTCAATATCGAGAGATTTTTCATCTGACTCATAAGTTCCATCAGTTCGTGTGTTTTCCTATGACAATCTGACAGACTTCAAATTCTGTGAATGTGGAAGCTACTGAAATGTTTTGATCTACTTTCACCCATGACTCGAACTCTTCAAAGGACATACCCGAAGGATTTTTTTTATCATATCTTGAGATTTCTGGTAATTTTTTTTTCTCAAAATCAAGGCATAAAATGTGAATACTCTCCTAAATTCCGATAAGAACGTGTTGTCTTCTTCTTATCTGACAACCCTTGATCACCATCAGGGTGTACGTATTTCAGGAAAATACCAGGAACGTGTCATTTCCTTAAATGGATGAGAGAGAACTCTCGGAAATTCAAACAAGAACGAAGGGAAAGAAAAGAATGGGTTCCTTCTGAATTTCTTCTGTGAATATTCCTTTGCCAGTTAAAATGAGGTTCCAAAACGGATCCCATGAACCGTTGTAACGATCCCATAAAGCGATCATTTAAACATACAAATGAATAGATAAAATCGGGATCCAGTGATTTCCATAACAATATGGGATCGATAACATTAAGCGGAGTCCAGTGTAGTGCTATTTTCCAATTTTGTATTCGGACAGTGGTAGTGGAAAAAGAACGTTTACCTGTCTGAGAAGTTTGAAAGCCATTTCGGTGTATCCGATTCTCCCACAAACGCCTATCATGTAAGTAAAGTGACTGTGCTCGGGACGCACAAAATTCCTCTGCATATCCACGAACAAATCTAAAGCTTCTTTCACCTGCAACGCAATAAGATGCATTATTTTTTATTCATCATTTCATTCAAGAGCAACATCATAAAAAAAGAAAGAGCCCCATACTTAATTTCAACCAGTTAGAGCTTTTCTCATAATTCTTTCGTTTCAGTTTTACATTAAGTCTTCACAAAGGAACCTTCTTGTAATATTATTAGTTTTTCGGTGTGGAACTTGCAAAAAATAAACATGATAACCAATTTTGTCCAAATTTGTAGACAAACAAAACGAAATTTTAAATAACAGAGACAGAAAGAGTACAGCGATTTTCTATTTACTCATATTAGCTAAGGCACTCACCAAATTTTTGAATAGTATCAACCTTTGACAATCCTTAAAATGTCACAGTTAAATAAACTCCAATACATGTTTATACGACATGCATGTTATCAAGGTTGGAAAAAAATCACGATTTAAATTAAAAAAAAAAAAAAATTTTTGATTTAAATCGGATTTTTTAAATTTTTTTCTGAATACTAATTTCAATTGTTGTTTTTATGTTTTTTGCAATATACACAGAATAGTTTGCTATAAGAAGTAACATCTTATCTATCTAGTATGTTCTACACACTGATTACCTAAATTTAAATATATAAATTTTAATCTAAATACATTCCATTATTTTGTCATTGGATAGTGCAAACTCAATAAGATGTCAATTTAAAGAACAAATTACATATCCTTTTAATGCAAACTATTTATTTAAAAAAACAAATCACAATTATTTCAATATTTTTAAGCACTGAATGATAGTTTTAACTGTTTCAATAAAAACACTCGTTTTGATGCTTTATCCACTCCTAATTGGTCATGAAGGCTAGAATGAACAATACGAAAAGAAGAAAACTGTCTTTCCATTCCAGCAGATGAAACCACGGCTGCCTTTATTTGGTAGACAAACTGGATTTCAAGTTCTGTCATACTCTCTTTATCTCCCATTACATAAAATGAATTCTACCAGTCATAATCAATCGTTGTACTACCCCTACTACATACTTTCTGATAACAACCCCTCAATTCTTGGAAAGCACATGCTATCTACTTATTTACTTATTGGTATGACTGTGCTGACTGATTTCCAATTCTCCTGTGTTTGGAATATAGGTTTTAAGAGAAGTGAAAAAAAATATATAAATCAATAATTTTTTCAAAAAAATCAACTGATTTAAATCCTGCCAACCCTGCATGTTATAATGATACTTCCTATTCCATGAGGCCAGTGTTAAAAGCTCAAGAAGATGTGAAAGGGCTTCCGCTCTTTCAGAGTATAAAAATTTGACAAAACTTGGCATGTCTACTAAACTTTCATTTAAGCAGTAGGTTTTGTGGAATTTTCATTAAACCTACACACAATACAGTTTTTTTTTTTTTTTTAAATTTCTATGCACAAAGCGTAATGTAATAAATTATATCTTGAGATAAAATGTTTCACTTGCTGTGAAATTAAAAATTCAGAGTCCTGTACATGATAAGAGTTGACCAAAGAATGCTGTAGGGTAAATGCCAATTTACATAAAACTCAAATCAACACTCTTCTTAATGATATGATACTACTGGATTAATCTTAAAAAAACTGTTGCTACAACTTTAATTGCACAATATTTAAATAATAAAATTGAAATATTTAAGGGGATGATGTTATTTGAAACTAAATTATGATATCATGAATTAACAAATGTACTGCCTGTTGGGAAAAATAATGGTAAATACCCAATTTTTTTGCAGTCTTTGGAACAACTATGAAATGAACACAAATCCTGGATCCATAAAATAGGCATGGTATGAAAAAAATTAAAAGCCAATATTTTGTATAACATGTTTTGTTCAATAATAGTTTTATAATAATCAATTTTCATTACCACACTACAAACAGAACTTTGCTAGGCATAGCAAAATCCCTATTGTTGAGTTAATATTTAACAGGCATTAATATCCCTTATTATGAAATTTATTGCTAAAAATGATTCTCTTCAATAAAAAAAAGGCACTATTGGAACAACAGTCAAAAGTTTTTAAATAATATATTTTACCGATTTTTTTTTCATTAACAATAGATTTTTTCATAATAATAATAATGCTAATTTATTGATTCAAATTAATTAATTCAGAATTCAAAAGCCCGCTAAATTTTGGAAATAAAACATGTCTTTATCTTTCTGCCCTACTTGAAGCAAACAGCACAACGGTTTTTTGGGCTCCTTTCCAAATTTGGGTCCAGATAATATCTGACAAAATGGGAAAGAAAACAATATCGTACAACTTATTTATCATACAAAAATTGGAAAACTGACTTTTACGAATGAGCAATTATTTATTCCATTAAAATTAGGTCAGGAAATAGAACAAATTACCAATAAAACCAGTCCTTCTCTATTAGCGTCTGACATAATATAAAGAAGTGTACAAGAATTTGTTACACACAGGTGTCACTTATTATTTTTATCTTCAGAATAAATTAGAACAGCATAATTGTTTTAAAATTTTATATTATTTAATAGTAATACTCAAGTATTACATAACTGGTATCAGGATTGTTGCTAGGATTTAGTTTTGGACTCACCCCATCTCCCTCCTATATATCACTATTTTTAAACTAAAAAACATAAAATTTAGTAAACAATTTTCAAAATAATATATACATATCAAAGCTGGAAAAAAAAATCATGATTTTTTTAAATAAAAAAAAGTCAGATATTTGATTTAAATCAAATTTTTTTTATTTAAATTGGATTTTTAAATTTTTTTCTGAATACTAATTTTAATTGTTGTTTTTATGTTTTTTGCAATATACATAGAATAGTTTGTTATAAGAAGTAACATCTTATCTACCTAGTACATTCAATGACTTGTCATTCATACTTGTCATGATTACCTAAAATTAAATATATAAATTTTAATCTAAATACATTCCATTATTTTGTAATTGGATAGTGCAAACGAAATAAGATGTCAATTTAAAGAACAAATTAAATATTCTTTTAATGCAAACTATTTATTTAAAAAAAATCACAATTACTTCAATATTTTTTAAGCACCAAATGATGGATTTGTTTCAATAAAAACACTCGCTTTGATGCTTTATCTTTTCCTAATTGGTTATGAAGCCTAGAATAAATAATACCAAAAAAAAACTGTCTTTCCATTCCAGCAGATGAAACCACAGCTGTCATTATTTTGTAGACAAATTGGATTTCAAGTTCTGCAATACTCTCTTTACCTCCCATCGCATAAAAGGAATTCCACCAGTCATAATCAATCATTCACTGTTAGCATCCCCCCCCCATCTCTACTTCTCACTGCCAGCTCTGGCTGCAGCAGTGTTAACTTGGGCTCCTACTTTGGAGGGTGTAAATCCTAAGATTGCCATTGGACGTTCTTCAAAAGAATTCTAGTCGTTGAATTCCTTTACAAATTTGGATCCTTACTGTGGCCCTGCTACAGTTTTTAGGAAATTGCCTACCTTACAGTCTTGAACTGTTTTATTGAAAAAAAAAAAAAAAAAAAAAAATTATTTAGTTATTAGTTTGTCTCTCATCATATACCCTTAACTTGTTTTGATCTGAGAACCTTGTTGCATTTTAGCACTCGAATATCTCTATTTGCCAACCATCTTATGCTTATAAATTTTCATCTAAACTCAAGCAATTTCTCCCGCGTTTCCTTCCCCACTCACATAATTTCTCCTTTTAATGTTATTGGCAACAAAGTACTCAATAGACTGATGCACTACCATTGACAGCAAACCCAGTACTAGAGGGCTTGGCCCAGGGAGTACTGTTGCCAATTCATCCTATGTGGCTCCTATGTAATCAATCATTGTACTACCCCTATACAGACTTTCTGATAACAACCCCTCCATTCTTGGAAAGCACATGCTATCTATTGACACTTATTTACTTATTGGTATTACTGTGCTGACTGATTCCCAATTCTCCTGTCTTTGGAATATTGGTTTTAAAAGAAGTGAAAAAAAAATGATTTTTTCAAAAAAATCAACTGATTTAAATCATACCAATCCTGAACAGATATTTAAAAGTTTATACATAATATTATGTGACATGCTTTATTACTTGAATAAAACTTTTGGAAAAAAATTGTAAAATTAAAAGAGTAGATAAATTTTTTTAAATTAAAATTCTTATTGAAATGAAAATTAAATTTTTGTTAGAATACAATCAATTTTTTTTTCAAAAATTTACTTTATTCTAATATTATAATGCCCAAATTTCTTGAGGAGGGATCAAACCTCCTTTGGGTACTTGCCCTGATTAGAACTTTCTAGGACCTAGTCGAACAAAGCGTAGAAAATGCTTCCATGCAATATTTGCTCTTATGTGTCCTTTGACATTTAAATAAAAACTGTTTGTTTTAATAAACAATTTATGTAAGAATGATATTCATAAAAAAAGTGTGTAACTTTGGATGAGTATGAATTCAGAGTTGTTAGAGGTTTTGACACCTTTCATAAAGTTTGAATAATATAAAACATTCCACAATAAAATCTCTTTTCAAAAACTCCCAACTGATTTTATGAAAAATTTTTTAATGTAAAAATATGCTTTTTCAAATGTTGGGTGTTGTTTAAACTTTAATTTAAATTCTATAACATTTTAAACACATTTCTTTTCAAAACAATTTTTATGGATATCCTGAACTATGTATGTTACAAGCAACGTTCAAACACCAATACACTGGCCTTGATTTAAAGAATAATTCATGTCTTCATTTTTAGTTATGATTGTCTCCAAATAATAGATAAATTTACCACTATGCTTAGAAAACTAGGTATTTTCAATCAATATGATGCTCATTTATATCTAACAAACACAACTCAGTTTTGAATTACATATATAAAAGCATCAGAAATATGTACAATTATATAGTACATGCACAAAAAGAAAAAAAGTGTGCGTTTTAACACACAGTCAACTTGACACATCAGCAATTTTCAGTACAACTCAACAATTGGGAAGCAAACACACAACATAATGTATGCATTTTAACAATTGCACAACTGCATAAGAACATTAACAGATTTCAAATTTACCTTTTTCTCATTCACTAAACGTTTCATTTCATTGAAATATTCTTTCGGACATCTAAACTTTTTGCTAATGTTCTTGACAATGATACTGTCGTCAGAAATATCATTATCTTGCTTGGAGGGTTCATACATGTCTGGATACCACACAGGACTATTTTCTGATAAATTTCCAAATACATTGTGTTCATCCATTTTTTTATACATTTTGCTTTTCGCAATTCTTTTACTATCACTCTCGCTTGATTTTGAAGGCGATAATTTTTCTTTATTATCTAGAAATTTCTTCATATTTCCAAACCTATCCGATTCTTTGTAAAAATTAGAATTTGAATGAGAATCTAATTCATGTTTGTTCCGCTCGAAATCAGGAGACGATTTCACTACCGAATACAAACATTGAAAACTAGAAATAGGCATACGGACAACGTCGTAACCGTATTTTGACAAACGAAATTTAGAAAATATATTCATAATTATTGCATATAATTTTACAAAAATTTATATTTATCGAGATACCAAATGTTCCTTGATGTATAAGCTGTATTTACTAACCAAAGAAGCATGCTACTTTATTTACATTTACACACACGACGTTAAATACAGGGAAAGATCTACGAATCGTAGGATCCTGATTGGTCCCGGAACTGCATGTTGGGTTGCTAAGTTGGCGACTTTATCAATTACGTGAAACTTAAAAAAAGAATTGAGTTACAATTTCTAAAAGTATGATGAAATTATACACTTTTACCACATTGTGACAATGCTAAATGTGATTTGGTTTGGTTTTGGGTTTTTTTGGAGTGCTACGATCTACTTTTTGCAACACGAAGGCTAATGAGACCAGGACCTACTGCTTAAAGCCGATTCCGAACGGCTACGAACATCCATGCCATAGTGGGATTCGAACCCACGAACTCCGGTTCCGAAGGCCAGCACCCTAACCATTTGGTCATCGTTCGGCTAAATGTGATTTGAAAACAGAATAGTTGAAAACGTCGAGGGGGAAAAAAGGGAACTGTGTAAAGATTAGGAATTTTGCTTGTAAAAAAGCCATTGTATGATTTAAATTTTTATTGATATTATTTTATGGGAAATAATAAAAAAGATACTTTTCAGATTTTTAAGGAAAATTTTTAAACTTGAGACATAATAATAGAAAGAGGATATAAACGAAATGCTCCATTCGAATGAAGTACATAAAGCATTCTGAACATTCACATAAGTATATATTCCGAAAATAGGAAACTGGTTCTGCAAATAGAAACAAGTTAAACACATTTTTTAAAAATAGCATGGCATAAAAGAATGATACTGTAATTTTAAATAAGTGTTTGACATATTCCATTTCATTTTTTCAAGTTAAAATTTCTGGATAAATAATTCAGATATATAATAAAAATTTTAAATATCATATGGCGATAGTATAAAAGCAATTCCACATTAAAATTGGAGGAATATTCCTTCAGAGTCAGAAAGAAAATTGTATTATTCTCCTTACGGTATTAAATATCTTATGCAATAATAATATTAATAGTATGAACTTCCAGCAAATACATTAAACAATATGAGCAATATTAACATAAATAAGCTAATAATACGCACACAACTCATAAACTATTGACAACGTGGAGTAATTTTCCATACTTCTATGGCGAGTTTTTAATATCGCCAATGTTTGGGATTTGTAGGGTTGCTTCAAAAGCGCTCCTTGGAATATTACGAGTTTTATACAATGACGAGAAAGACTTGCTAACCGTTGGCGAAAAACATTGGCATCAACTTGGAGTTGATCAACCGAGTTGGCGGAAAACAGATTTCACGTCAACATTGAAAATTTATCGCGGATTGTACTCACTACATTAAGCTCTGATTATGTTAGCTTTTATCTGATTTTAATTTGTTTGTAAGTATGTTCTAATTTGTTATTTCGATGTATAAGAGTTATTGAAGCAAGAAATAATTATTGGTATTCTTATATTTATTTCTTGTTTATTTTTATGTTGTATACACAACGCAAGTAGTAATGATTGATTTTTACAATATTGTCGATATTAACTATTTCTAATGCTGAAACTATTTTAGTGCTGTTATATATCTTTCTAATATTAACTATCTTGTTCATTTTTATAGTTGGTAGGGGGATGGATAATATTGAAAAAGGAATTTTTAAATAACAAGTATCCAAGAAAATGTGATGGTTTGTTCAAAACTTACAAATGTAAGTCATCTTGTAGTTATCATAAGTGCACATCACCAGAGAATATATTAAAATGTAACCTTTGTTCAAAAGAATATCCATCAAAATCTTCATTTGATAAAATTGTCCTAAATTACCACATGAAATGTGTGCTAAAACATTTTACCTTCAATGCACATAAAAAGAGTTGCAATATCATATACACATGTGCAAAATGTAATTTATCATACTTATCGATCATAAGGTTGATTTCATAAAAAATTATAATAGAAATAGACATTCAATGTGTCTATATTTCTATTATAATTGAGTGAAGTATAATTACACTTGATAAAATTTTACAAAAGAATATTTCTTGGCAAATAGAATATCCTCCTCATTTTTTACAAGGTGATAATTTTACTTGTGGTGTTTTTATATTTTAATGCACATCAAATAGTTAAAAATAGCAGTCTAATTCAGGAGTTTAACACAGTACTTTTTCGAAAGCACATATATTATTGTCTGGTTAATGACTATGAAATTTTTTATCTCATAATTAAAATCATCATTTTTAGATCTGTAATGATTATAAGATAACGATATCTACTATGTTAAGGTTCATGATATAGAATTGATACCATATATGTTAAAACCCTTAGACCCATTTATAATTGATGAAGAGGAAAATTTATTTAAGTCGTTTTCAAACAAGGTGGCTGTATATTACCATTCTAGATGATTTTTTATATTGTAGTTCTAAAATGTTACAATAACTTTATTTACTTCTTCCACAGTTTCACTTTTAGTTTATCAATTGAATCCCAGAGAAGTGCTAAGGAGTATGTCGAAAGATTTTTTTGTTAATTCCATTTAATCCTAACTCACATTGAGTATTGAATAAAATTCCCTCATTTTTTGCAGATTGATAATATAAATTATGGCATTTTAATATGTTGTTATAGCTATAAAAAATTAAACTGAATTTAAATAAGTCTTTTAATCTAACCCTCTTTAGAAGGCTTTCTATAAATGCTAGCTGAGATGCAATAAAATTGAAACTGTGTTTTCAACAGCAATTTTTTTAATATCTAAATAGTTTTCTTGTTTTTTATTGTATTGAATTTGGCAACACTGATGATACCCCTGTATACTGTTATAGCTCTAGCCTGTAAAATGAAAGATGTGAAAGAGCATGGACAGAAACAAAAAAAAAGTTTAAATATTTTGAGTGTTTTATTATAATTTAAACTATATTGCTATTAAATTATAAGCAATTAGTATTTTGAATCAATAACTAACATACACATTACATGGATGTTCTAAAATTTCCCCTTTCAGATATCATCAATGCTTATATAATATGTAGATAACTTTAAATAAAACTAAATGGCTGTTTACGCAGAGTGGCCCATGAGGTAGGTCTCCTGTTGAACTCAGCTTTTTGGTATTTTACAAATTAAAAAGGCAATGAAAATAAGTAGCGAACAATTTTCACAGTTCAAAAAGAATATTCCTCTAGCATATAACATTCTTAATATTGCCATATATTGAATCCAATACACAAATAAAAACAATAGTTGCTCAATGAAAGGGAAGTTGGAGTAAATCACATATATTCAATTTAGACAACCCAGGGAAGCACATCAGGCAAATAGAAAACAATATACAAAGTTTATGACAGTATTCTTTGTTTATACCATAGCATTTTTATAATTAGAAAGTGCATGTTGAATATTTGTTATATCTTTGTATTTGCATTAAATATCCTCATTTATGAAGGCTTAGGTTTATAAGCAAGGCTTATAAACCTAATGCTCGTGCTCATTTAGGACTTTTTTCAAAGGACCTCCAGATCTGTTATTGATATATCTTTAACGATGAATTTAAATTATATTCCTTGTCTTTGACAATTTTGTTTTATTTCACCTTATCAGTAAATATGTCCTCAAACTTTAATATTTTAGTATTTTTTTAAAGGGATGGAGGCAACAAAAAGAACAAGAAAATTTGCCAATAAATGTATTTTTATCTTCATTTTCTCATAGTTGCTTTGATTCCATTGTGTAAAGGGTTCTCACATGGCACAGCCAATAAAAGTTTTTGCAGATGGCTTATTACAATAGGAGCAACTGAATTTATTATGGGATGCTGTTCCGTCTAGCTGAACATCGATTATGTCTTGAGAAGATGCTTTATTTTCAGTAAACATGACAGAAAACTGAACAAAAGATGAATTCAAGCACTATCAATTGTGCTCAAATGCTCTTCTTAAAGTAAACACAGCACTTTATGGTTGTAATGTCATGTAGATGGTCTCATGATGAGCAGTAAAAAGGAGCAAGGTGCACTAGAGCAAATGCTGAGAGGAGCTTTAACTTCTAGAGGCTTGTAATCATTCAGGCACTAAGGAATTTCTCTCCATGGAGGATCATCCTGTTGATTTGATTTTGGTCACTTGATTTTAATAAAATGAAAAATTCAAACTACAATACCCTCTGATCGATGGCTGTCTATGTTGTCTTTTCCCTTGTAAAAATCTAAACTTTATTGATAACACTATCCTAAAAATGAATTTTCCTTCAGCAGCTCCAGTCTGAAAACCTTTTCTTCCTTGAAGATAGGAGTTATCTTGTTTGGAGATTACTACCAGTGGTGAAACTGCAATAGGAATTGATCTCACCAGCCTCTCGTGAAGCTCTATACCATTCGAAATCAAAGTTTCATGCTCCAGTCATCCTCCCCCTGACAGTGATTAGGCTATGAGATTGTGTTATATTATGACATCATCACTCACCCACATATTTGAATAACCATTCTGTTTCAAGTGAATGGCTTCCTTTGCTGTTTCCGTTAGGGCCACATAATCTGCTTCAACTGTTGATAAAGCAACCGATTTTTGATTTTGGGATTCTCAGTTTATAACAGATCCAGCAAACTCAAAGCAATAGCCAGTATATGATTTACAGTCAATTTGGCGAGAACCCCAATCAGCATCAGTCATTTCTATTAGTTTTGTTCCAGTTTTCTGGAATTTTAGAGCTAAGTTTATTCTACCTTTGATGTAACGAAGAACTCTTAGCAGCTTGCCAATGTTCTTTACCAAAATATGAGTTGAACTGGCTTAAGTATCTGGTGGAATATGCAATGTCAGGTCTAGTAACAATTGCTAAATACATGAGAGAACCAATTAAATTTTGATCTGAACCATCTATTGATTCTTTTGCTTTAATCAATTTCATGTTTGGCTCTGTTGAGATTTTAACAGGTTTACAATCATCCATATGAAATTTTTTAAAAATGTTTTCAGCCTGCTTTGATTGTGACATGTAGATAGTTTATTTTTCTTGCTCGAATTCAATTCCTAAGCAAAAACTTAATTTTCCAAGACTAATATTATTAATTCTGTCACTAATAGAAAAGCAATAATAATGCTATTAAAAACCTCCCCATAATTTACTTCACCACTATTATAAGGTCTTTGAACTAAAAATTCTACTGTTACACACAAAACTAATATTATTAATTCTCTCCCTTACATCTTTCATATATTCCTTATATTATTTCATATATTTCTTACACTCCTTATATCTTTCATATTTGTTTGCCATTCAATTTTTCTCATATTAATAAATATTTCAGTATCATCTACATAGTCAGATTAACTGTCACCTGTATTAGAAAAATGACTTCCCTCCCTTTCACTTTCTAATTCGTTCGTATATTTAAAAAATGTTTGTTCCCACATAAATATTTAATATTTTTTACTATGATAGCTAAATCAAAATGGACCTCAAACATATAAAACATTATCTAGCAAACTAACTCCAAAGGTAAATCTACTTTCACTTTTAAACATAATAAATGTTCTATCCTTTCCCATTCCAATTTGTTTGTATGTCCCCAATACAGAAAGAAAAAACAAAAACTTTAGAATTAAAAGTGTATAATGAAGGTTGAACATTTTTCAAAAACCTAATAGACTTGAAGTGCCTTCTGTTGCTACTTAAATAAAATGCTCCGATCCTACAGCATTGAATGGAGAATTACATGATTGCTGTCCTGGATAGGTTGATAAAATACAATGGCAAAAAATAATTACAAAATGATTTAGTTTTAATTTTTTTATATTATAAAATTAAAAAGTTTTTTTGGTAGTTATTTGTTATTTAAAAAAAATCTTCTGAGTTTACTTTTAGTAGACATTGTTAATGGTGTTTTTCATAGCTGTCTGCATACTTTCTATCTCAAATGGTGCATTTTATGGAACATTCCAGTATAAAGGTTTCACCTTCATATACACAAAGAACAAAGCCTAGGAGTGCTAGAAAAATTACACAATGCCATGATCCCATTAACATAAAGTTTTTTTGTAAGAAATACATAAATCAATAAATAAAACAAAAGTTTAAAGATGCAACAATGAAAATGGAACTTCTAAAACCTGTTGCAAAATATAGGATTATCTCCAGTAAGTATTTCAGACCTATTGCAAAAATTATGGCATTCCTACGTTTATCAGTGATGCAGAATGGCAAAACTTGTAGCCAGTCAGTTTCTAAATAAAAGAAAAAGACTATCTTTCAAACAGTGTTCAGTCTCCAGTTTAATTTTGATCTGGGTATTTATATAAAAAGAATGAATTTATCATTAAGTTGATCATCCTTGCTTTACTTTCACCTTAATAGTAATTGAAGCCTATGGGGAAACATGCTCTTCTATTTAGTTTAAAAACACATCTTTTAAAGAGTCATTATTATAAACACAAGATCAATGGGCACATTTTGATAGTTTTTGATGATGGAAGAGAAATTAGATGGATACCATTTTCTGCATAATAAAGTGTCTTAGATTTGGAAAACTTCACTCAAATCTATGCTAAAAGAAAGAGAATTTGATTAAAGTAGAATGAAGGCTCACTTATTAAAGATTAAAACTTTAAATAGTCAACAAATATTTAAAAAAAAATAGAGAAAAACTTAAGAGTTTTCAAGTATTTGAAGAGATATAGAAAAGTATTTTTTATACTAAAATAGTTAAATTTAAGTTTAAATGGAAGTTTTAAAGTGATTTTTAAAAATTTCATAACATACTATAACTGTATTGATTTTTATACAGACAAATAAAAAAAATAGTCATCTCAACTTACTACAGTTGAAAAAAGATTTTAGAGTCCAAAATCATTTTTAAAATAAATCAGAATTCTTTTATATCATTCCTTTAGTTATATCCTCTTCCTCCTCTTTTTTTTAGGATTCATTGTTGCTTAAAAGATGATTAGGCTCTGAAGCCCTGTATTTTCATTTATGTAATTCTAGGATTGTACAAAATCATTTGCAACCAAAAAATTAAAATTGCATCTAAAGTAATTAAATTCATTAGACTGTCATCTAAAACAAATTCTATTTAAACAATTTGTTTGGTACATATCGGCATTCCCCCCACCCTTTCCATGCACAATGGTTGTGCCCAGGATGTCTCATTCCTGTACTGCAACAATAAGAGATAGTGTTTGGACTTTGTCTAGGCAGGACTAACTGTTGTTCACATCTCCCATGAGAACAATGCTTTGTTAGTATGCCCTAATATTGTCATAAGAGAGTAAATGAAAATCATTACTTTATATGTTCTTTGAATCAAGTAACTATCAACTATAGCAAGCAATTAATAAATTCCAGATAAGAATCCATTGAGTACAAAAAACAGTATATTTATTAACAAGGATATAAAAAAATGCAACCCTTAAATAGAAAAGTACAAAAATGACTGCTCAATCTTCTGAATCAGCTGTCTCTAAAACGAAGGATCGAGCCAAGTTGCGAATCAATGCTAGACGGATAAGGCTCTCTTTATCATCACTCTCGTGACTTTCCTGGAAAAACAATAATCATAATATCATGTACTAAGAAAATTGTTAGGAATACAAAAGTAGAAATCTATTTTCAAATTTTCTCATAAAAAATGTCAATATTTAAATTTGCAACCTATGGTTTCAAATTGCTTTTTCTGCATATGAATGCTGCTTCTAGAACTTGCTTTGGATCTAATCTTTCTCAAAAGCCAATTTTAAAAATTTTTTGACACATTTCATATTTGAATTATATTTTAGCAATTTTAGTATTTAATACATTATTCTATCGAGTTTTGAGAAGAAATTCAATATTTAGAGAAGATCTGAAAAAGCTGACTCCATTATTAACAGAAAATTCTGTTATGTATGAAAGAAAAATGTTGTACTCAATTCAGAGCTAACAAATTTAATCAGAAACACTTATTAAAACAATACAAAAATTTAAATTTTTGCACCACCATTCTCATTTTAAATCATAATAAAATAATCAGAAAATTATGTTAACAGACATATTCAATTCCCAAATTTTTTTTTATTTAACACATCAGGTCAAAATAAATGAAAAAGTTTTTTATTATTATTTACACAAGACAGGGGTAATTGCACCTTTAAATAAAAAAACTATGAAATTTATATCATTTGTAATAAAATCCAATAACTAAAAAAAATGAATTACATATAACAAATATTTGTATACTACTAATATTAGATTTAATGTGCTGTTAGTAAATTTCAAGCAATGATTTTAATTGTTAGTCAATTAAAGCAGTGACTGCTTTAATTTTACCAGTTAAAATGAAAAACCAACTAAACCTTTTTGGTGAATCTCATTTTTAGATATTAAACAAATTAGTATTCTTAGAATTGAATTTTTAAATCTTGGATATCAAATACATTTTATTTATGATTAATCGATTTTCTGGTGCAATAAGCAATAGATTAAACTATCACCAGACATAGAAGTAAAATATTTGAGAAAAATATGGTGGAAAATGAAAAAAAGGAGGGAGACAAAAAGGAAAGTAAAGAACTATGAAAAATTATTTTGATTAACATAATGCCTAGTTATGCAATACATGAGAAACTAAATTTTTAGTAATATAAAAATATAATTAAGTCTCCAAATCAAAAAAATGTTTAAAACAGAAGTTTTTTCAAAATCCTAATTTGCAAATTCCATCTCAACATTGCTCGCTTTCTGCAGCTGAAACACGAGCCATAACAAAAGTTTGACAAGAAGCCTTTTTACACGAGTGATTCTAAGTAAAAAAAAAAAAAAATTGGAACATAGACAAAATGTTTTGAAAAAGTGCTATTAATTTAAAATAAAATTATATTAAGGTTTATTTCCAGATGTCAGAATTAGAGCTTGATGATATCTGAATTTTAATATTGTGATATGCTGATTAACAAATATCAATATATCAATATGTTCTAATATAGATTGCCTTATTATAGAGTTGAAAATATAAGAGTGGTCTGTATAAAATACGAACACACATACATCAATATGTGTGCATTGATTCTCTAGAAAAAAAAAAAATTCAATTTAGTAACCTTGATGCATACATTTAAATTTTAACATTTATTTTTAGAGTATAATTGCTTCCCTACTTATTTGATCTAAAATGCATATTATTCTAAATATTCAGAAATTAAAAGAAATGAATCAATAAAACAAAATATATGTATATTTTCTTGCTTCATTTTATTCATGTCATCTATTTTCTGAGACAATAGATATATAAAGGATACACTGCAAAAATCTGTTCTTTATTGTTAAATATGAGGTAATTACCTGTTCCCTTTTTACTGAGCTTAATTTGGTAATCTCGTGTGATAACTAAACGTGTATTGTAGGTGTGACTGGGATTCATTTCAACCCCTTTCACTTTATTTTCTCCGGTTAAACTGTAATGTCACTGTTTCTGTTATTCTTCCTTGGGACCTGTGTTTTGGCAACAATTAATGTTCCCATTTTTTCAACCGAGGAAGTATATAACCCGGCACATGTTTGTCAGTGGTGGGAGGTGTTAAGTTGCCTTCCAATGCAAACTATGTGAACCTGTGTTTTTCTTTCGATGTTATTATGTTTTTTTTTTTAATAAAAGCAAGTTGTCTTTTTAATCCCGTCATCAAGTCTGTGTTTTTTTTCTTCTCTGCTGGAAGCTATTAACTCTGCTGAACTTTGTTATGAGCCTCGTGATCGTAACATTTATAATTGTCGGAACAAATCCACATAAATTTTCAGAAATATTGGATCAGAACCACCCCTACCTTTTTATATATTTGCTTCTTTGAATTCAAAATACCATGGTGGAAATTTCCAAACCTGGAAGGGTGCCCCTGGAGCACAATCACCCCTAATAAAGAATTTTTTTTAACCGAAGCAAAGGTTTTTTAGAACAAGATACCAACACACACACACACACACATATATATATAAATTCAGGAATACAAATTACAAAATTCACAAAAAATGTTTAAAGAAAAAGTGATAATAACACGGTGGGTGCACTTATTTAATAATCTAGAACAGAGAGCTCCTTGAACAATATTTTAAGGAGAAGGGACTTACTTTCTTCCTGTTTGAATACACTATTTCCTCAAGACACCTCATCAGTTGGTATGTGTCTTTGCTCGAAAATATCAATTCTGTTGATTCAAGGAGAGGTAATGAATCTAGGAGCATAATCATCTGAAAACTAAAAAATATTGTTAGTCAAACAGATAGACCCAAGTTCTAGATGACAAATATCATGGTTGCAATATTCATTCTATAATGCTCTCACTTAATGCTTAAATCATTAATATTATTTCCTTACGATTTTACTTAAAACTGCATAAAAACTTATAAAAAAAATAATACTTAAAACAATAAACTAAAGATTATATGCTATAAACAAATAGAAATAGTTTCTTCAAGTATAAGTAATACAGTCTGTATCGGTTATAGGGTCAGCTCAGCGGGCCAGAAGAATCAGACCCTATAAGTAGGGTGACCATATATACAGAACAATACAACCCTATTGAATTGTGGCAGGATTATATATTCACCTATCAGAATGTAGTACTCATAAATAATTATACTTTTAAGAACATTTTAAATTTTAATTCGAGAAGTAAAAACTACATTAAAAATAGGCAATATTTTTTGGAGGGGAAATTTATTAGCTTACCTTACTGATCAAAGTACAGCACACATACATACATACATACATACATTCATGTTCAATGTATGTAATAATAATCAGATATATAAGTTTGCTTCCTTTTGTTGATTGTTAACACAACTATTTTCTAAGTTCCTAATAGCTCTTAAATGATCACCTGCTGCTTCGGAATGAGTAAAATAACACCTGAGGTCATGTATGAGAGAGATAACTTCAACCAATAAACAGACAGATGTCTACTTGTTATCAGGGGGGACGAGAACTGAGAGAGGAGGGAAAACTCAAACAATGAGTCTACACAAACAAGAAAGGGGGAAAGGGAGGAAAGAGAGGAAAATAAAGGCTTGAATTCAGGTCCTCTCCAATTTCACATAAGGGAAAAAAAAAAAAAAATGGAAACTTGTTGAAAACATGAAAATGACCATATAACCGGTAACAACAACAACAAAAAAGACTATATATAAGCAGTGCACTTTAACATATGTTCCCTATTAAGTTAGACGGGACTTTAGAAAACTAACCCTATAAGCAGGGTGCCCTTATAAATGGGTGATCATACAGCTGGTACTGACTGTAATAATAAAAACAGAGAAAAGATCTTTAAAGAAACATTTAATATTTGTACAATGATTTTTTCATGTAATTGTAACAACTAAATTTCCGATTAAACACATACAGAGGATTGAACGAGTGATGCTAACTGCACAGTAACTATTAATCCATAATTCTAAATAAAATATAACCAGTAATTGAGTACTATTAAAAGTCTCATTTATTTTTGCCAGAAATCAGTCCAGCTCTGTCTACTGTTCACCTCATTCAAATGATGCCAGAATGATGAAAACTTGTAAGACTTGATTTCAGAAAAAAAATAAATAAAATAAAATAAAATAAATTATGAGTTAGTGTTAATTTAAAAATATTTTATATAATAATTATTATTAATTTGTCAAAAATGTCTGATAAAATTGTGAATTTTTAACATGAGGAATTAGATACTTGGTTTCTTTTTAGTAATAAAAATATCTATGGCTCTTTTAAATGATCCTTTTTTTTTAAATTTAATTTTCTATTTAATTCTCAATCTTACTTCATTCACTACCACAGACATATCAGGGCATTTGCTTGAAAACGACTTGCTTCTATGCAATTCTGGCATTATTTTTAAATGGGTTAGGTGCAAAATGCAAATATAATAAATCTTTGCATCGAAAATTTCCAAAAAATTTGATTTTTTTTCTGTTTAGAAGTGATCAGAGACATATTACATGGCCAAATTATAGTGAGTTTTTGGCCCAGGAAAAATTAAGAATACCTGAAAATGAGGATTTGTTACTTACTCAGGGGGAGCTATTCCAGATGCTACCAAAGATATCAACAATGCAGCAGCATTCTTGTAGTCCTTTTCGCTGTACAATTTGTGAAACTCACAATATTTTCCTAAAAGGTTTAAATTCTGTAAACAAAATCATAAATATTTACAATACAGTCTCAAACCAGAAACAAACTGCAATAAACTTACCTACAAAAGTCATTTTATCGCTTACTAACATGTAGGATGCCATATTATACAACATTTCAAAACATTCCATTTTTCTTTTATTGACATAATCTTGCATCCACCTAAACCCAAAAATGGCACATTTTATTAACATAATATTTTAAATATAAAACAGATAAAAACTAGGTAAAATTTTTATTGTACTAACACAACGTTAATATTTTTATGTTAATTGAAAGATCAACACTTGCAAGTTATATAACTGAATATGAAATAATATTTTGACCGAAGACTCAATTTTCAGAAATGCTGTAATGATGTGGATTTAATTAGATTTGAATATAATGAAAAATATATCTTACCTGTCTGCAATTTCATCAGCATATTTCACATCCTTTAAAGACAAAAAAAAAGTTTATTTTAATGTCAAATAAGCATACAGACATCATTCCAAATCTTGTTTTAAATAAATAATATACCTTTGAGTATGTAACCCACGAGATGGCAGTTCCCAGCATTCCGTTTGTCATTGCCTTTGATGTCATCACATTTGAAATGGTTTTAACTGTCAAAATAATTTTTAATACAATTAACAACTTTCAAATTATATTTAAAAAACTCAATCCTTATCTATCAAAGGGAAATCAATGAGTATTTTCCAATCATCAGTTACATTTAAGGTGTTTTACTTTATGGTCTGACCATAATTGCAAGACCCTTGCCTGCATCACCACCTAAAATGCAAAGATCCGCTGGTTTTGTTATGGGACATTCATATGATAAAAGTAGGATTAAATTTTGTAGAATCTTCTTTTGCTCCTGTTTTTATGCATACCTTTCAGGGTCGTAAATAGGTCCTTTAGAGCACATGGCCAAAAAAAAAAAAAAAAGATAAGCACCTCTACTACCCAATATAGTGAGAAAATATATAAATGATTTTTCTATATCATATATTTAGAATGAAGTCAAAGTATTTTGTTAATTCTTAAATGTTCTTAGTATATTAAATTGAAATTTTTTTTTCTATATTTATTTTATTAATACTTACACTCTAAGAATATTATTTTGCTTATAAACTGGATAGTTTATTTGATGGGAATATTTTTTTATTTGTAAATTGAATTTTCCTAAAAAATTGAGGATTTTCTAAATTTAAATTTAGTTTCAATAACTTTAATAATTTTAAAATTTAAAATCAATACCCGAATTTATATAACACCATGTTAGAAATGTTTGGTAAATATTTCGAAAGAATCTATAACAAGTTTAGTCTCTTAGAGTATTTATAAAAAAAAAGGAATATTTAAACACATTGGATTTTAAAAATAAAATCTGATTCTATAATAAAAAAAAAATTTCAACTTTTCCTTATTTCTACTTGAGGCGAATCGTCTTCTTTCGGATCCCATTTTCCTCATGGTGGAGCACCCATATAACTTGTGGCAAATGCCACCTTTGCCACGCCCCAGTTACGGCCCTGATACCTTTGCACTTTCTAAATATCCAATAAATAACAGAAAGCAATTTAATATTTAATTCCATGTTTCATTTAATATTACATTTCTAAAAGAATTTCAGATTTTGTTTAACACATTTATGACATGCCCTGAACTGTGGGGTGGACTGCATGCCAATTTTATATTTATTTAAAGAAGTATTCAGTTCAGAATCTTAAAATATCAAATTGTATCCTGAAAAAGTAACCTACAGTTTTTATAGCAGGTAAAAAAGGATTGAATTCCTTTAATGCAAATTAATGCATTGATTTTCTTCCAATTATTCTAGCTCCAGCAAGTAACAGATTTATTTTCAGAAATTACAGTCCTAAAGCAAGATTTCTCCTTCCCCAAAAATTATTTAAGATAATGGCGGTAGTGGATCAGCAATAACAACATTTTGGAACTATTGCAGCAGAAGGGATTAGGGGTTTCGAAGCAAATACAGGAAGGAACATTAATCATTTAAAATATATAAAACAAATATCTTTTGGCCAGGAGGCTATTCACAAATAAAGAACTTGGTAGAAGATTTAAAATAATATTTGATAAATATCTCTGTAACATTCTTTACATTATATATATAATAGATATTAGGATATATAAGAAACTGAATCATAAAAAGAAACTTGTAGGTATAAAAACAAGTAGGCACATTTCCTAATAAAAAATTAAAAATGTCCAAAGTTTTCTGCGACTGGCTGACTCTCTCACGCACCCACCCACTAAAAAATTCTTTTTTTAAATGACATTTCTGTAATAAAATTGCAGTTTTTTGTGGTAATGAAAGAACACAGAGATTCATGATCACTGGACAATGCAAAGATTGCTCTAAAAAAATGACAGAACAACAGTTAAAAGAAAGTTGTGAATACTTATGCCAGCATGGCACAGATATTAAAAAAGGGGGATGGACATAATGGATAAACTACAAAATTTATTTAAAATTAGTCTGTATCATCAAAAATAAAATTCCCACTTCAAAT
The DNA here is from genome assembly GCA_032207245.1 of Pardosa pseudoannulata. Taxonomy (NCBI): domain Eukaryota; kingdom Metazoa; phylum Arthropoda; class Arachnida; order Araneae; family Lycosidae; genus Pardosa; species Pardosa pseudoannulata. The sequence goes on from CM063501.1 coordinate 2,458,304, forward strand.
GGGAATGCCCCAGCACCTGAAACTTTATCATTTTCATCTTAATTTGGAACTCATGAATCAGGCCATTATTCTAAGGTTGAACTTCGACTGCCCATCAATGAATTTAAAGTCCCCTTTCTCCTTTTTTAGTGTTACAGAAATTAACATTTCTGCTGGTAAGCAAAATGAAAAATATGATCAACAAATTCTGCTTACCAGGATTGTTGTTACGAAAGACGGGAAAATGATTTTTTGAGTAAAGGAATATTTTAGTCAAAATTTACCTTAAAAAATGATAGTTTTGGAGGACAATGCCACAAAGGTGTCATTTTGGCACAATTTGGAACAACTTGTGCAGCTGTTAGACCCCTGTAATTGGAATACATAAAAGTACTTGTGATGTCCATTCATTAAAAGTGAATAATTAAACTGTATTTTTTTCTCTACAAATTATGATGCTTTCTGTCATTGAAAATGTTCTCAGGATGGCTCTCACTTCATTTATGTTCTTTTCTTTATGGTTTTGTTAAATCACTCAAACTGGTAAACATCTCATTTAAAAAATTTAGTCAGATTTTGCAAAGTATTATTTAAGCATCTAATCACCCTTCAAACATACAAACATCCCATAGGAAATTCTTAGCCTACCTAGATTTTCCATATTTCTTTCTTTGGCTATGTGAATAATCTTTCTGGCTTTTGCTTCTGTTTGGAGAGGAATTCTTTCCAAATATAATTCAAGCACTTCCCTAAAGAACAAAATTCACATTTCAAATAAAATTTTTCTAACAAAACACTTGAAAAACAAAAAGGTATTACGACTCTATACTTACCGACCACTATTTTGACACTGATCGAGATAGCTAATTCCAACTTCCCATAAACTACAATTGAAAAAAATTCGCATTACATTATAGAATATAAATGTTATTTTATGGCTTAACCAGTAGGGTGGGGTGATATAGCAATATTTCTATATGGTGTCATGATTTCAATACCTCTCGAGATTTCATTATATTGTTTCAAATGGTATTTCATCCCACTCATACTATTTTGGATATGCACAAATTTAGGTTATTTTTGAAATAACATGCAAATATCAATATATATATTTAAGTATTGTGTATGTACCAGAATATGGGTGAAAAATATAGTTTTAACCATCTCTTTGTGGTTGGTGACAAAAAACACTAAAAATTTGGGGTTGTATAGCATTTTGCCAGTCAGAAATGCTTTTACAAAAAATTTTAATAAAAATGAGAACTTTTTAAAGTCAGAAATCATATTTAAAAAAAAAATTTCCCCATCAAAAATCCAGCAATTCATATAATTTCCAATGGAAACATAGAAAATGGTTAAAAATCTGGTACTGCTGGGTAGTTGGCAGATATGCATGTATGTGTCTCAGCGTTTTGCAGTTCAAATTTATTATTATGTTCAAAATTGGGTGGCTAGTTTGTAATATTTTAGTTCACTTCAAATGCTTAAAAAAATGTTAAAGGTTATTTAAGCCCCTGCTTTATTTTGCAATTCATTAACAACCTTAAAGCTCCTCCATATCTATCCCAACACTTACAACAGAAATGGGCCACATTCTAAGTGCAGTTTTAATCATTGTGTGACAAATGCCAAGACTATTAAAAACATTTTGCTTTTCAAAATCCAAATCAAGTACCTAAATATCAAATACACAACATATTTAATTATTGGAGGGAGGATAGATCACACAAGATATGGAAAAGAGAGTGTTAAAAAACAAGACGTGACAGAAAGGGATACAAATACATTTCCACCACAATTTGGAATTTAAAAAAAAACTTCTTTTAGGAGGAGGACCCAAATTACTTGGGAAACCCCAAGTGTTATTGGGGTTTTCATTACGAGCTTTGAGGAATTTCCCCAGGAAACTTTTTAATCTTGATTTCTATGTACAAATGTTGTACACAAACATCTTTCAATAAAATTGAAGAAATAAATATGTAAAAGTTAAATGTCTCATATCTATTTATCACTTGTATTGTTACACAGATTATGTAACTGCATATACAAGTCCTTCATGCTATTAAAAAACTGTTATATGTATTTATTACATACATTAATAACCAGAAATGCCCACCCCAGAAGGATCTAATCAGTACTCTAAACGTTATTTTTCAATAACATATAATTTATGCTTGTGGTGTTTCGATATTAACCGCGTCGAAGCTCCCGTCAAATGCAGATTAACGTGGAATGCAAATTTCCCTCGATGCTGTGTGTGCAAGCATAGTGTATATAAAGTGAGAGGCACAGCTCAGTCAGGGGGGGGGGGAAATAACTTCACTCTCGGCTGTGGAATCAGCGTGCTTGATCAAAAGAATTTTTTGCCAGACTGTTTGTCACTTGCAAGCCACAAGTGTTATAAATGCCCTGATGCTTTTATGCTTTACTTTTTATTCTTTATTTTATGTATCACTTTTTGAATAAAAATGTTTTGATGGAAAGCTCAATTTGATGATTAGTTTTAATCTGCTTCAGTATACCTCTACATGCTAAATAACTCACTTCTGTACCAAGAAGTGCTATAATATTAAAAAAATATTTTTGTACCTTTATCATTAAACCCTTTTATAACAGACATGGCAACATTCAGGCACTTGTGTCCGGAGCAACAGCGTGGTTTGAAATTTTAACATGCTAATGACAGATTATACATAAGTACATATCTTATTGGTTTCTAAATTATAATTAAACTTAAAATATTTACACAGTAGTAAATTGTAAAAAGTAAATTAAAATTCTTCATGAATCTTGACCTAAATTCAGTTTGGTTTTTCTGCACAGTATTGAAAACTCTCTTTGCAGCATTAATGTGTGCAAAGTGCAATATTCAGCATTATTTTTTGCAAAACCTTGTATTTAAGTGATTAATTGTAATCTTTTAGCTGTTCAAAAGTTTTGTTACTTTCCAGAGTAATCTGAAGATTTTCTGGAGTTTTCCATTTTTTTCATTTCTCCTGATCATTCGGAGTAGTTGGCATGTCTGTTATAATATAAATGGCTTACCACAATATTAAATATATTTCAAAAATTAAATCTATAATAACAAATTGGTAAAATGACAAAAAATTACTTCAGAACTGCAAACCTATGCAAATAAATGAAAAATGTTTCCTAATATTTCAATTACTGGAAACAGAAATACAGTACCTACTCATATTATCATAGGAATAACACAGGAAATAACAGAAATATTATTATAGAAATAACACAGAATATATACATACATACATATATATATATATATATATATATATATATATATATATATATATATGGTTATTTCCTGATTGCTCCAGCTTTTCTTGAAGCATTAAGATCTGAATTTGAAAATTCTCTTTCATAACATACTCTGGCATCAGACAGATTTTTAGTTTTTTCAATTAACAAAGAATTCAGACATTCAATGTTAAAGTTTGGACTAAAGTCAGTAATATTTTTTTTAATGGGTTATTGATAATAAAGAAAATTTGACTTTACAGAGATAGAGAATGTGAAAAACATTCCCATTCTGTTCATGCACACATGCCTAGTGACTTGGAAAACATTTCATCCTCATGGCTCCACAAAAATACATTAATTTGTAAGACATATTCAGATAAACAGTTTATACAAGCATCTTCCTATTTCAAAATGAGTAAAACAGAGTTCTTACCTACTATGTGAAAACAGGGTTTCAGCATAATTCATCAATAAATAATTTCGGTACTGCAGGGAGTAACTGAAAAATATTTAGTTGGATCATATACAAACTACTGAATACTACACAACAGACTTAAAAAGGAGATGAGTCAAAACCTACTTGGACTGGGAAGCAGAATCAATATAATTGCCATGACTAAGAAGGTCCATCATATGAGCGGCAAACCACCAGCCATCATTAAAAGAGCTTTAAAAAAATAAAAGGTCAAATGCATGTCAATACCTCATAATGAAATGCTCAAAACACAAATCTTTTATATTAACACGAACCACCCACGATTTACGAACCAAACCAATTTGGCTCATTAAAAATTTGATCACTATATATATATATATATATATAACTTTAATATCACTTTTCAAAAACAAACGTTGGTTTTTAGTTAAGTAATAAAATATATGTAAATTATATGTTCATTCCTCTTCCCCACAGACCCCTTCATTTTGCATTATCAAATGAGGTATACCTATTTTCACAGTTGTGAGCCCATTTGAGTCATAGAATGTATATGAAATAAATATAGTAATAAATATAGTATAAAGTAAATATAAAGTATATAAAGTATATTATAAAGTAAATATAGAGAAGAAGTCGAGAACTCTTCCATTCCAATGACAGAAATTTGTGCTACTGATGCAAGGAAGAATTGTCAAGTTCAACAATCATGCAAAAGAAACAGATGCAGAAACCATTGTACTAAATGGAATAGAAATGTTTTGCGGAAAATGGGTTCCAAAAACAGATTTTATGTAGAAAATGTTTTCCATGAATTTTTTTATAATAAACATTCCATTTAAATTAATTTGGAATTATTTTCTTTGCAAAAAACTTCAATTTTCTTGTATGAGTCACTTCAGTAAAAATAGGTATATGATCAACATCTGTAAATCTAGTGCTAATCAATCAAACTCCCATAGTGTGAGAGGCCATTCAAATCAAATTAACATACAAGTTAAGAGCACAATTTATAAAGGTTAAGCAATAATTCTGTTTCATCAAAATTCCTCGTATCACTGAACAAAAAATGCACTGAAAAAAAATGTACAACAAAAATATTTATTAACTGGAATGCATACACCCCACTTGGGGAAGATGCATAGAGTTTGTAAAAAAGCAGAAAAATATTGTGAATAAAAACTGTACATTGAAAAATTTCATAGATATTCCACTATCATCCTTTTCTACAAATTGTGTTATAGTAAAAAGAAAACTTGTATTTATCTAATTCAATTATTTCCCTTCGTGAGAAAAGTAAGAAAAATTGAAATCAATAATTATTTTTTATGTTATATCTTTGATATGATAAAGGAAAATCCAATATATACAATTTGATTCAGTTTATTAAAATATTATACACATTTTGAAAATACTTAATTTCCAAACACCCTCAAGCCCAATCTTTCTTAGATGAGAGAAAAAGATTGGGTTCCAACTTCATACAATGAATAAATAAGAATGAAAAATCTATCACTCAAACAAAACAGATTCCCAAACCACTTCAATCCAAACTGATTGCATATGAAGCTCAATGCCAACTAACACATTGAAATAAAACCCTGCATTGCACAAGGGTTAAGAAGCTGAGACACAATCATCAAAAACTCATTGAAATAGTTGAAGAACAAATTATCCGAAATATCTTTATGCTCAGCATTTAAAATGACATTTTGTAGTTATTAATGGTAGATGGATAAATGGTACAGTTTCAATTCCTTTGCATCTATCTTCAACTGTTTCACATTTGCAAATAATCAATAAAATGATTTTCCTCTTCATGCCCAAACTTTTATTTCCTTTTAATCTGCCTTATTAGAGGCATCATCCTACAAAAGTGTGAAATCAACAACTTCTTTTTGAAATAAGAGTTCAAAGACTTCTATAATTAAAAATATCAGCTTGGTTTTGCCAAGTTGAAAGTCACTAGAAATAAGAATGAACACAGCACCAAGCACTTCCTTTGAACCAGGGATGCACAAACTTTTTCTGCCCTGGGCCAAAAATAAAAAGAAAATAAGTTTGGCGGGCCAAGATAAATTTTTCTAAAATTTAAAAAACAATATACAAGTACCTAATGGTTTAAATACATTAATGAGATGAATGAAATTGCGATTTCGTTTTTAAAAGTTCCTTATACCGAGGTTCGAAGTGAGATGTACTGATTTTAAGGAACAATGCTAAATGCTCCTCTGTTAGTCTACTTCTGAAATGATTCTTTTTAAGGTTCAAAGTTGAAAACACTTGTTCACATATAAGAAGCCAATAGACCGCCAATCTTCTGGGCGTGAGATAATAAATATGAGATATGACATTTAAGTAAAGTAGAAAAGGCGGTGGATATATAATGTATAAATATATATTTCTTTTAATTTATCTCAGACCGGCAACTTAAAATTCTATCTGCAGTCCGAATAAAACCTTCCGGCAGGCTGTAGTTGGCCTGCAGGCCGTAGTTTGCCCATCCCTGCTTTAAACCATTAGCAAAAGTAGCAACCCTATTACATTCATCCTAAGCCAGTCATAAAATCCTATATTTAAGATTTTGTTCCTTCGTCAAAAATGAACCATGAGCTATAAGTGAAAGAACCTATGCCTTTATGATGTTAATCACTTGAATTACAATGGCAAATAGTCTATATTGAATGTTAAAAGAATTTAAATTCTTGTATTTTGAAATTGCAGCCTTTCTGTATTTGAGTATGCTGCTAACTCCAATTAAGAAAATTTCATTTTTACTCAAACAAAACCTTGACAAAGCTGTAGTCTGGATGATATTAAATGTCCAGGATAATCTCAGCAGCCCCAGCCTGGTATGGTAACACTTTCAATCTCACAAACCTTCAGTTTGAAAAATTTTCCGTTTTAAAGTAGAAGCATATATCCCCACACCCCTTTAAAACAGTATATTTTTTACAAAATTAAAACATTTGCTTTTATTGCATACATACTGTTAATTCCTATGCATATAAATTATCACTGCATAAAGAATTTAAAACTAGCCTAGATAATCTACTTTAAGTGCCTCCAGTTGTTTTTTTTTTAATTAAAAATTCAAAATTTAGCAAAAATTGCATGCATTTGATCAAGTGAAAAATGAAACTGAAAAATATACTGCAAGAAAGCAATTTCAATGCATGACACAGGAATACTAGGTCAATCCTACTTACCAGGCTATATTAATGATATTTATTACATCCAGTTCCATCGTAGCCAGAATGAGTGAATCAACAATACTGGATTTATTCCATTCTGAACAACTTGCATTGTTATAAAATGCCTAAATGAAATAGTAAAATATCTTAGAATATTAAAAATCAATTTTTTAAAAACAAAAACAACGAAATTTTCTCTTTTCAAATCCACATTTGAAACTAATTTTCCCACAGAATCCAACATTATAAATATAAATATTCATACAAATGGATACATTCAGGATGAATTGTTGCATGTAATCTCAATTGCACTCTAGTGAACTAAAAGGGTGCAATAAAATCTATCTTTCATTTAATTCTGAGATAATTCCCATATCACAGAGCTGCAGAACCATTTCTGCAGTAAATCAGCTTCTAAATCAGAGATGGCAACGACAGGGTAAAAAAGTTGAAATATCAATAAAAACAATATATAAAAATTTATTCCTGGAGAAGTTTTTAAAAAATTTCTAATAAAGAAAATTTAGTAAAAAAAAAATTGGGTTTTTTTCAAAAGGTCTCATTTTTTAATAAATTAAATTATTTCAATATTTTTTTATACAACACATTTCTTATACACTGGACTAGCGAATCGCCTAAAATCTTCGTTTAATTTACATTTGGTAAAAAATTTTGGTCTTTCAAAATCATACACATTGAATTTTTAACGAATTTTCATTATCTTTGTATCTAACTATGAGTGTAACATCATTAAAAATTATCCAAATTTATAGCTTTTAGCTCATTTACTAGTAAATACTATCAAAAGCATCCATAATAATTTTAAACAAAATATTTAAGAACTTTGTGAGAAATCACACAGTTCACGCATTTCAAGTTTCCACATTTTATTAAAAATACTGTTCTGAGAAAAACGCATTTAAAGTTTATGAAAGCAAGTTTAACTGTTAAAAAATTAAAACACATGTTTAAAAATTCCCCACATTTTCTTGCTTTAAAACTTTCTAATTGATAAGTTGCTAATTATTAAAAATACTAGAAAAATGTTTAAACTAATCTTCATGAAAATTTAAAAAATTTTGTCCAAAAAATGCTCTTTAAAAGGCTTTAAATTCACAACTTCTGGTTCTGAAGTGGTTACTTCCGGTTTTTTTTGCAGCTGTCACTGATGTTTAAACAGCTCTTTTCTTTAAAATGCTGTAGAGACAAAATAAAAACAGATTTAGAAGCTTAAAAGTTGAAATTTTACAATAGAGAAATAAAAAATTATGAATTTTGGCAAAAAAACGCCGTTTTTAATGTAGACGGATACCTTAAAGTTGTTTCCCTGAGGAAAAGATGAGATGACTTACCCGAGCCACATTCCCTAAATCTGAGGGATTAATGCAAGGATCTGTATACAGGAGATAAGATATCATGAGGTGGTACCAGTTGCAACACAAAAAGCTGCAAGAGAAGAAGTTCAACGTCAAACGAACCATAAATCAGACTGAAATGGAATTGCAGTCAAAAGATACTCACCTTTTGGCTGTCAATACATCCTTATCGCCACACAGTATCTGAAAATACAATTCATATAGAGAAAGAACGAGATTGAGTGCTGCTTTTTAGATAATTCCAAAATAGGCTTACTTTGCAAATGGTTTCTAAATTGCTATCAGCTGCAAATTCTCTTCTCTGAAGTCTTGCCATACATTCATCTTGCCAATGTTTCCAGCGAATATGAAACTCATTCAAAGACATCCCACATGAAGACTACATAACACAAAACAATAGCATTCACTCATTTATACATCAAGCATTTCACAAACAGCATTTTCCGTGCCCATTTCCAATATATTTTAATAATACGATTTATTTTCTTTGAAATGGATTCACAAAGTAACAGCAAGTTAAAAATTCTTACAGAGAGTCAAACAAAATATTTAAATTCTATTGTCACCAGAAGAATTTCAAAGACCATTTATAAACAGCAAGCAAATGAACAGATTTTTTAAAACCCCAAATGAGTAATTTCATAAATATATTGTTATCCATGACCTGAGTTGCATATTATTTTCTGTAGTTTGGCTTTCTATTTCAGAATTTTAGTCTATATTATTCTTTAAGAAATAGACTGGAGTTTTCGTGTAATTTGTGTAGTCTATTTTTCTTAGCACTTCATTTTATTTTAGAGTAAAAGTGTTCTATAAACAGGGTTCATTGTATGCATTATGTATTTAATATAGAGAGTCTAGAGATATTCCAATAATAATTTTTTAGCTTTTTTTATTAGAAAAGGATGCACAGAATTGGTTTGCCTCATGTTTCTACTCATTTTTACAAAGACAGAAAATTTTTCTATACGTGATTATGAAAACAAAAATATTCTATATTTTCTATAGAAATAATTGTAGCTTAAACGCAAAAACAATATTTTTTTTAACATTAGTAAACATTTAGAACAATAAAAACTTTTCATTTGCATTAAATATAGCAAGCTTCTGTATTCTATAAACATATAGAATAAACGTCTTTTATTAAACTAAAATATTGAAATCTTTCAACTTTTTGAAGAATAATTCTGTAAGATGTCAAAAAAATATAAAAAACTTTTTCAAAAGTACTTACCACTAGATTCCCTGGTTTGTGAGGTAAAACAACTGAACAGTTTACCTCACATCAATACTTATAAAAACTTAATAAAAATTGTAAAATAAACCTTAAAATTTAACAATTATTTCTTTTGCTGTAAAAATTACAACATTGTGATTATTTTACTAATTATATTGATTTTTTAACTTTTTGTAAAATCAGTAACTACTGCCTGGTCAAGATTTAACTTGAAATTGTACAGCCATCTAAATTATTCTCTTGTAACAAGTTTTTTTTTTTTTTTTTTTTTTTTTAAGATATGTTTTTATAAAATAAATTAAAATTATTTAAGATTAAGCATTATAAAGAAGCAAATTAACTATTATTCTAATAATATTAATTAAAATAATAATATTATTATTAGAATAATATATTTTAATAATAATAATATTAAAATATAATATTCTAATAATAATATTATCACTTAATAATATGGAAGAAAGTATAATTTTTATTTTGAAACAAACATGCAAATAACCCTGCATTTTGGGGCAGCAATGAAGCTCTGTGTTACATATGTTGCAATTGGAAAAATCATTTCATATATCAGCCATTACTTCTATCATGCCCATGGACTCTTTCTCCTTCTCGTTGAATTTAACAGTTTATGGAAGCTGAAGGGAGGATTTTCATTTAATAAGACTAAGGGCTAAATTTTCCATTTTGTGAATTCTCTGAACATTTTAAGGTTGGTTCAAAAATCATTGATAAGATTCTTAGAAATGACACAGCAAACCTGATTTTTATCAATTACTGAAAAAACATCCAAAACTGATGGCAATTATTTTTATATGAAACAACTTAAATCAAATTAATTTGTTCTATACACACACACCAACTGCGACTCATTGCAGAAGTAGACTGAATTATGCATCAGAGTTACAACACATGAATTTTATAATGCTTGTGGCATTAGTGCATGAAAAAATGAAGATTTTTTTTTGTAATGTGTATATAATTTATTATATGATCTAATGTTTTTGACAACTTAAAAATTTTAACCAGGTTCATTTTTTTTCTTTTGTAACAGTTTGCTAAAATTGTGTGAATATATCAGATTTTCTAGGTAAAACCCTTTTATGGGATTCTTATGGAATTTTATTCATCCAAATGGAAAATTTATAAAAAGAAATTACTTGAAAATTTTAAAGATGGTCTATAAGATTGCCATTTACCTAATCTCAAAAGGAAAACTTGTTCTAAGACAGGGATGGGCCAACTCTGGCCTGCCGGAAGGTTTTATCCGGCCCACGGATAGAATTTTAAGTTGCCGGTCCAAGGCAAATTAAAAGAAATATATATTAATACATTATATATCCATCTCCTTTTTCTACTTTTCTTAAATATTATATCCCACATTTATTATCTCGCACCCAGAAGATCGGCGGTCTATTTGCTTCTTATACGTGAACAAGTGTTTTCAACTTTGAACCTTAGAATAATTTCAGAAGTAGACTGACAGATGAACCTTTAGCATTGTTCCTTAAAATCCCTACATCTCGCTTCGAACCTCAGTATAAGGAACTTTTATAAATGAAATCGCAATTTTATTCATCTCATTAATGTATTTAAACCGTTAGGTACTTGTGTATTGTTTTTAAAAATTTAGAAAAATTGGCCCGCCAAACTTTTTTCTTTTGATTTTTGGCCTGCGGCCAAAAAAGTTTGTTCATCTTTGTTCTAAGAACATATAAAACATTTTTTAACAGTATCTAAACAGGCATCAGAAGGTCAACTCCCATTAATAAGTAACTATTGCTGCAAAAGAAGTCTAAGAATAGCAGCACACTTACAAAATACATTGGCATTTTCTTTAAGAGTTCATCTAGACTGGTAAAATCTTCTCTGTCAAATCTTGGATGCATCGCCAACAGAGATCTGGCAGATGTTATCTTCCCTTGGAGAAGAAACTGTATAATCTAAAAGAACAAGACATGGCTGAGAGGCACTCGTTTTATGCAAAAACAAATTACATCTAAAATCATGTGATTACTTAGTTTCATTACATTCACTCAAAGATGAAACCCTCATTTTTGACACTATACATATGAAAATGCCAATTCAAAGAATATAAAAATCAGAAAATTTCCTTAGTATTAGGTTTCAGGGAATATCAGAGAAAATAAAATAAAAATATAGTATTTGAAACCAGGGACGAAGACACATTCAAAGGGGAAGAAATAAACAGGATTCTATAACAATAGTAATTTATATGATATATATACACAAATACTTATTTGTTTATGACATTACAATATCAATAAGCTCTTAATTAAAACTAATAATTCTAACAAAATTTGAGAAAGTATATCAAATTAGAATACAATTCTGCCTGCATTTATGATTGTAAACCATACCCATGTTAAAAAGTTTTTTTTTATATTATAATATCCAATTCAACAACCACTTTTTGAAAACTTACTTTTTAAACTTTTGTTCTTTTTTCACTCGATTAGGAACATTACTGTTATTTGTCACATCAAAGTTATTCAGACAAGAAACATTAGTACATGAGCAGAACAGTGTATATGTTCAAAGGCCAAAAGTGTTACAAAACAAAAAGATTGCGACAATAAGTTTGCTTACCTTTGTAGTCGTTATCATTAAGTGCGTAAAGGTTGAGAGAGGGAAAAAAGATAAAATTAAGTAAAAGAGAAAGAGATTTAAAATATTGAATGCAACTGCCTGCTTTATTTATAACAAGCTTTTCAGTAGCACCCATGTGACCCAAGTGACACTCTCGGCCTAATGGCATAAAACTATTAAAACAAATTATGCTGTTTTTACTTAAAATTTTTTGGAAATGAAGGTAACATTTTTTATATGTGAAATATAAAAATACAAAAAATTTAGAACCTTTCCTTCTTTTGACTATTAGAATATTTTTTAAATCTTCCATGTTGTTTCTTATCCTAGGGGTGAAACAGCTGTACCAAATGTTCCAGACTGTATTAGTATCTATTTTAGCATATTACAAATGGCATGTTTAGAAGTTAAATTTTAAACTTTTAAATTTTTTTTACAAAATAGGTGAAATAGATGGCATGCTGGAAAGGGAAGTTATAAAAGTATAGAAAACAAGGTTTGGTTTGGTTTGGAGTGCTACGGTCTACTTTTTGCAACATGAGGGCTAATGAGACCAGGACCTACAGCTTAAAGCTGATTCTGAACAGCTACAAACATCCATGCCATCCATGTGGGATTCAAACCCACAAAATCCGGTATCGAAGGCCAGCACCCTAACCAAACTGCCATTGTCTGGACCTGGAAAAACAAGAAAATGGTGCAAAGGAAGGAGTGGGGAGCAAAAAAAGAATGCAACATGTAACTGAAGCCCTGTTAACATGTGCCAAACAGCAGCATACATGCATGGTAAATCCGTACAGATTTTAGAGAAAATAAACTGTAATAGATTATCAAATGCCTTAAGGTTATTAATGCTATTATAAAAATGTGCAAGGAATGAAAAAGCAACAAATAAAAAGCACTTTCACATTAAAAAAAAGTTTTAGAGGATTTTTTTTTTATTATTATTATTGACAAAGGAGTTTTATATAATAGAAAGTTGTGTGCACTGGGTATATTGGATTGCAGTTTCTCACAAAAATAGTAGACTAAATCGACACACACACACACACACATATATATATATATATATATATATGAATAATATAACTAAAATTAATGAAATAACTTGAATTGGCATGAAAAAGTATCTAAAGAATTTACCATACATAATGATTATTCAAAAACTAGCTGAAATTGCAAATAGAAAACGACTTATCTCAAAAGACCATGCAACTATCATGCATTTCATTTTAGTTTTTATATCAATACTAATTTGAAAGAGAAAGTGACTGAGAAAGGATAGAACAATTTACCGTATCCCAATATTGTGGATGATTAGCTGCTTCTTCATGCATGCTAATTTCTTCCATTTTCCTTTCTGCCACAACGAAATGCCATTTCATCCATTCCAATAATTTATATAATACTCTACAACCTACAACAACAACAAAAAAAAAATCTCAATTCATTTATTCATGACTAAAAAGTTACTGTTTGGCCCTTTACTCTTATGTTTACGTCATGACTAACCCATCATTTTTCAATTCAAATAAAAGATTCTGAAATATTCTAAACAGTTTCAACTGGCAGCAAATAAATGGTTCACTCACTGTGCTGTTAAGAATAAACACAAAAATTTCATAACGATTTTGAATTTTAATACTCTTTAAAAGAGGCAAAATATGAAAAATACCTAAATATTTTAGTTGGATATGCAATGAAAACTCACTCAAAAAGAGTTTATGTTTTTTGGCACAAAATTCTCGGGGGACATACTACGCCATACAAGTTCTGTAAAATACACATAACAGAGGCATAAAGCAGACTAAAAACATAAAAAAAAAGATAATTTTGATAACGCACATCACAAAGGTTAATACAAGGACATTCAAAGTTAGAGTATAAATACAAAATACAATTAAAAATTTACAAGATAAATTACTAAAATACGATCAAAAACCTAAAATGTACATAAGTGAAATATTCCAAAGAAAATGATAACAGAGATCAGATTTCATGGAACATTCCTGAACGGCAGAAAAAGGGAAATAAGCCTGTATGCGGTGTTTCTTCAATGATTGTCTTAACAGTCGATGAAGTTTTAAAAATTTTTAAATACATTAGCCAGAAGCAACAACATGAAGTCAGACATGGGGTAGAGATAATTCTTCATATATGTGAATAGTACTATAAAAACATTATTGTGCTGTTTTTTAATAAACAAACAAGTTAGAAATGATATTTATATTCATATCTGTAAACAACATTAGAAAAAAAAATACAAGCAAATTTCTGCATTCATGAAATACATTCATGTAGTAAAATAATAAATATTACAAGAATTAGAAAACTCATTCTACTTTTTGAAAAATAATTCTGTTAGAATAAGTTATAACAAAAAAGTATTTTTGAAAAAAAAAAAAAAAAGTAGGTATGCCAATATCCAGGCATCACTCTCAAGAGCAACAGAGTCATTGTTTTAAAATTTAACATGCTAATTATACAAGCATGCAATTTAGTTACATAATAAACAAAATAACCCAAACAATATATTTTTGGTTTCTACAGTAAAATTGAGCAAATTAAATTAAAAATAAACACACAGTAGTAAATTGTAAAGCATAACTTAAAATTTATGCATTTAGCAATGAGTAAGTAGCTTTTTCAGCTTTAACAACTTATTTCAGAAGTTTTTCTTGTAGCAACATGGACCCTGATCCAAAATATTTACATTTTTCTAGCCTCAAGATTTGAGTTTGTCTACTCAAATTTAATCTAAATTGTGTTTGGTTTTCCTGCAAAGTACTGAAAACTCTTTCACATGCAGCATTACAGTGTGAAAAAAAAGTAATATATTCAGTATTATTTTTGACAAGACTTTGTATTAAATTGATGAACTGTGATCTTTTAATTGCTCAAAATTTTTATTGATTTCCAGAGCTATTTGTGGTGTTTTCAGAGTTATCAATTTCTCTCATTTCTCCAGCGCAACTCAGGAAAATTGGAGTAGTTGGTATGTCTGGAAAAGCAGTAAAAACGTACTAAAATGTAAAAATTTCATTCCAGTTTTTAGTTATACCACTCACAAATAGATGGCAATACTAGTTTAAAATCTCTGTAATTAGGATTCAAAATATGTTGAACAGCTTTTTTGCATTTACTTAACTGATCCAATGAAATTTTTTATGGTTGAATATTGTATTGTCACCAGAATTCAGTTTATGTGCAAAATTCCATATCACTAGCTAGTTAAAAACTTATTACAAAATATTTACTCACACACATGTGACATTTAATAAAAAAGGTGAAAATCTGGAATCGCAGAGTCCAAGAAAACATAGAAGTACTTGAGCAATGCAATAGAAATCAGTTTATGGCAGCAAATAAAGTGATACAGGATCAGCCAGTTTGTTAAGCCCCAAAAGTTTACAGGGTGATTGGGCCTCTAAGTAAAACCCCCTAAATTTATATCACTCCAGGGCCGTAACTAGGGCATGGCAAATGTGGCATTTGCTACGGGCACATCAGTCTTAGGGGCATCGCACTGTGTGGAAAATGGGGTCCAAAAAAGAACGATTCGCCCCAAGTAGAAATAAGGAAAAGTTGAAAAAACTTTATTATAAAATCTAATGTGGTTATAAATTTTTTATGAATGTTCTTACTTTTTAAAATGCTTCTAGAGACTAAACCTCTAATAGATTCTTACAAAATGTTTACCAAGCACTCCTAATATGCCTTAATATAAATCCATGTATTCATTTTAAATTCTGAATTTAATAAAGTTATTAAAACTAAATTTAAATTTAGAAATTTGCAAATTTTCTATGAAAATTCAGTGTTTAAATAAAAAATGATTCCCTCAAATAAACTATTCAGTTTATCAGCAAAATAATATTCCCAAACTATTCAAAAATTATTTTTAAGTATTAATAAGGAAAAACAGAAAAAAAATTTAAACTAATATGCTAAGAACATTACAAGAATTATTTTGTGAGTACATTCTAATACATTCTAAATATATGATGTATATATAAAACATGCATATGTATTTTCTCGCTATATTTGGTGGCAGGGGTGCAGACCAGTTTTTTTGCCACAGGCACTAAAGGACCTAGTTACGGCCATGTATCACTTATAATAAAAAACCCCAAATTAAAAAAAGTTCATTAAATATAACAAATAATTGCATGTTACTAGTATTAGATTTAATGTAGTCTAAGTAAATTTCAAACAGCGATTTTAATTGCTAGTAAATTAAAGTTGTGACTGCTTTAATTTTAACAATTAAAATGAAACACTTAACTTCTATTGGAGATTCTCACTCTCAGATGTTAAAAAAATCAGCCTTCTTAGAATTGAATTTTAAATCTTGAATATCAAATAATTTTATTTATGATAAATTTGTTTTCTGGTACTCTAAGAGCTAAAATAAACTATTACCATGCAGATAAGTAAAATATCCCTCCCCACAAGTAACGAGAATATGCCCTTGCAACACTATGCTTATGCAAATCAATCAGCATCTGTTCAAAGGTCAAAGTTTATAGCTCAGAAAATTACCTCTTCTCTTTTACCCCCCACAATGACCAAAAATGCTGACTGTAATAGAATACATGATCTGCAGCTGAAACATGAAACACAAGCGATAGCAAAAGTTTGACAAGAAGCCTTTTAATTTTAAAAAAAATTTCTTTGAATTCAAACTACCATGGTGGAAATTTTCAATATGAAAGATTTTTTTCCAAATCCAGAATTTGAGAATACCCCCAGAGAACAATTACATCTGCATTTCCCTTGTTTGAAAAAGTTGCATCTTTAAAGCTATTCATTATTATTTCTCATAAAAAGTTGAAACTAATCAAAGAGAAGCTTCTCTTGATGGAGAAAAAAAATTTCTCAACACGTTGACTGCTAACCACGAGATAACTCATAGATTGCGTTCTTTTCTAGGATGCCAACTATGAGTTACCTCATACTGTGTTTACTTGCCATTTTTGTTCAGCTAGGAATAACTTGTAGTATATCAGTGCTAATATTGATAGATGGCTTCTGGGAAAAGAACAAAATATCAATGCTCTTAGAAAATAAATAATTCAGAACTTAGTTGAATTTCTGTCCACAAATTAGAGTTTTTTATAATATAATGTGGTTAAATCAAATTGTCATTTTAGGCCAGATTTCTGAAAACTGCCATGGCATTCAAAGTGTTAAAAGGGATGTCATATGCAAAATTTTCATAAAAATTCAATACAACTCAAGTTTTAGTTAAAAATCCCCCCACACACACACACTTCTTTAAAATTTTGGCTTTTTCAAATCTTGTGCAGTTGCATTACTACATCCCTGACAGTCAAAAACCTTTGAGGATAAACAATATCAGGAGGAAATTTTTCAGATTTCAGTCAGAATAAAGAGGATGGGTATGGGATGAAAAAGTTTCAGAATATATTTTTTTAATAATTCAAATATTTACCTGATTGAGAATGGATCATTAAAGACTGTATTAAGTGCCACACTAATTCTATGTCCGCAAACATATCTCTCTGAAATAAAAGTTTAAAAATAAAATGAGTAACCCAAACTAAATGTCAAAGGCATTTTTTAAAATGATCTTCAAAAGACATACCAAGTCAGACAGTTCCTCATCACCAGTGGATTCTGTAAGAAAGAAAAGTAACCTACATTCAATCTAAAGAATTTTTTAGCACAAGAAAATTCATGAAATAGAATTCTTTATACAAACTAAATCAGTTTTGAAAATAGAAATTATGTATCACACAAAATGCTTTCAAACATTTTACTTGTATTTTACAGTCATAATTTATATTTTTTGTAAAATTTAAAATACCCAGAAATCAGGTATTTTGCATCTTAAGTTTAATCATTATATGTACCCTTAGCAACTTCCGATATCACTTTTACACAAAATATATTATTTCAGCATATTTCTCGCATTCTCTTTACTTTTTTTTTATTGGCTATTATCATGAGAAGGTATTATCAGACCATTATGGAAGAGGTCAGAAGTGAAGTCTGTATAACTCTTGAAAATGAAGGCAGTTCATAACTTAATCACAAAGTGTAAACTAACAAAGAATTAAAATAGAATTTTTTTATTTCACTTTTACAAAGGCCCCACAGCCGAATACTTTTCAATGTTCTGCAACAGGCTTTCAGATAATCAAAACTGTTCTGCAGGAGATATATTTATTTTATCATATATTTACTCTCCCACAATATTATTCCTATTGTGGTACATTTTCATCTTTACCAATATGTATAACTAAAAATATTTAATAAAACAGTGCTACCCGAAATTTAGAAAAATATTTGTATTAAAACCAAGGCATTAACATAGAATTTACTGTCCTGTCAATTACTTTTGATGATATTTTGAGATATCACTATGATGATAAAAATGGGACTGATAATTTGGCCCAAACATTAATGCAAGGGAAGTTTTTAATAATTTTTGGATTGATCTGTCCTGGTGGATGTCCATTGCAAAAAATAAACATTCTTTTTTCAGTTGTCCCAATACTAGTTTCATCATCCTTTACATTATGCCTCTTGGAAAATTTTTTATCGATTGTTGATCCTCATGATTCGCAAATAGCTTCTGATATAGGAATAGATATAATGTGTATTCAGAAATTGATAAATTTAGGGAACTCTGGTTTTAATTCATTTACAGATTGCTCTAATATAGCTTTCATTTCCAAAAACATTCTATTTTGCCGAGAATGATCAATTGCATCAAAAATCCAGTTAAGAAAAATTTGATATTCAAAAAATAATTCATTCTTTTCTTCTTCAGAGGATGAAACACATGGAAAAAGATTAATAAGCTCCAAAAATGTGGAGATATCTAAAGCTTTGTTATCCATATTTGAACATGGAAATAATAAATAATCAAAGCAGAAAAATATTTTAGCAGTTGATATTACAACATCAAGTTCCTTACTTTGGGCAAAATAAACCTGGTACTGCTGTAATAATGAATCAACGTAATCCAATAAGTATTTTACATACTTTCCTACTTACGGAAAACTATCGATATATATAAAAGAAAAAAAAAGTTTTTCCACAAGCCGCAATTGTTCTGCAGCGGAGCCAGTAGTTCTGTGACATGTGTCGCAGTTTTTGGCACATTCTGCTTCAGGTACAAAGGCCTTACTTCTTTTTATTGGCTACAATCATGAAAGCATTCAGTCCATTATGGAAGGAAAGACATGAGAGTCTGTATAATTCATCAAAATGAAGGCAGTCATAATTTTATCACAAGAGTAGACTAACAAAGAACTAAAATAGAATTTCTCTTCATTTTACTTCAGCAAAAGAAAGGAAAAAACAAATACAATGTGTGATAAATAGAAGCTGTGTAGGGCCTGGATGCTAAAATTTTTTTACACTATTTTTTTTCATATTTGAAATTTAAAAACTTAACATTTAATGTAATTTAAATGTTTTTAAAGAAAATATTTTGTGAAGCAGAACTTTTAGGCTACACTACAAAAATTTAAAAAATATTTTCAATTGCTTATCTAAAAAAAAAAAGACATTTTTCACACATCTAAATTTGCCAATATAAGATTTTTCTACTTCACAAAAACTGTTGTTTTCAATATAATCAAATTTATTTATATCTATGTACAAGTAATTTGAAATGGGAGGAAAAGGCAGTGTCATATACTCTATTTTATTATCATTAGAGAAGCAATTAATTAAAAATGACTACATAAGTAAACAATTTTATAGCCACTACTAATTGTTTTTCCTTTAGTCATTGAGAACCTTTTTATTTTAATGTGTCATTTGGACTTTACAGTTCTTTGTGTGTTTGTGGAAGTTTTATTTTGTATAAAATAAACACCCTATGTGTTCAAAGTTAAATAAAAATAATCATTATTTAGAAGATATTACTAAAAGACAAAATTTCATAAGTAGGCTGTATTATACCTTTAAATGATACAGAAAAAGAAAAATCGTTCAGAATATAACACACACAAAACTGCATTTTAAAAAGAAAACATTGAAGAATAGCCAGATGCATGTGCTGAAAGGTTAATATTTTGCAACAAATTACTTCAGCAGAAACTTTACAATAATTTTCAAACAAATGAAAAAAACTTTTTACCAACAGCAGAATCCAAATCTTCAATACATGCTAAAAGCACAGAACGATATCTTTGGCTGATTTTAGATATCCTAGAAACAAAAAAATTATATATATATATCTAATTTATTAGTAAAAATGTAACAACTTCTTTTTCTACATGTGTTTATGAGATCACTTTTTAGAATTTAGTAAAATTATGCATTAATATAAATTTTATATACATATAAAATTTTCTTTTCTTTTAATAGTAAAAAAAAATCCTTGAGTGCCATGAACTTTTAAAGCGATAGGGCATGGGTGAGAATGCAGGTTTATGATAAGTATTTAAGGGGGAAGGAGTAAATGAAAAAAGGAAGGAAAGAATTTAGACCCTAGTGTAAAAATTTAAAAAAATTTTAAAAAAATTAAAAAAAAAAAACTTTTAAATGGCCAAGGATGCAAAATTAAAATTTACTAAAATAAAGAGAAAAGAATTACAAGTTTACTATATATATAGGCATAAAGAGTATAAGTAAATTAAGTTAATGCTATCTGAATATAATCACAACTGTGGTATAATCACGTTTTTGTAATTAGTGCAACATGGAATCGACAAAAAAGTAAAAATGGATATTACTCGAAGTAACATAATTAGAATGGATTCCTTCTACTTTAATTCTGTATGAAGACATTACTATGTTTCTATACAAAGTAAAATAGTTATTTTTGTGGCATACATAATACTCACTCTGAAGTCCTTTTACCACCTTTTAAGTCCTGTAACCGAGTGTTTAAGGATAGGAACACACCTAAAAAAGGATGATTTTCAAATATGTTACATAACAGATTATATTTCTAAAAATAAAAGAAAATAAAGTATACTAACAATGAAATTAAGATGCAATAAAACTCCATCTTATACAATTTTCAATGGAATAAAAAACATTTATTTAATACATTGTATTATCAGTATTTTAAACTTGGAGGCTAGTATCATTATTTTCTTTAAGAACATTTTATGCTATTTTTCTTATAGCATGTCTTATAAATGCTATGTTAAATATAAAAAAAAAATTCTAACTGTTTTTGAGCAGATCATATGAATAGGAAATCAGAATTCACATATGAAAACTTCTTATTTACAAGATAAAGTTCTTAAGCTGAAAGAAAATACTTCAGAAATTCCCTAAAAAAAAAAGGACCAAAATTCTGAACTAACTAATGAGCCCTAAAAATTAGAATATCCTCCCGAAGGTAAAAGTAGCATAAGATTAATTAATTAAACACATTAGAAAGAGCAAGATATATAAACCTATGTTTGATTGATTCCTTAAAACATACCTTGAGATTCATTTACCAGCTTACGGACATAGATATTAAACAGGGCACCTTTAATATTTACTTCATGCAAACGTTGATTATCCCAAGCTAAAAAGTAAAAGATAAAACTATCAAAATTGCACAATCAATAATTTACAAAACAATATAAAATACAAATATGAATAGAAAATGATTAATACCTTTTTTTCTATTTTTTCTTTCAACTCCATATGTGAGGAAACTACTCCTCGGGGAAAATACAACATGCACATCTTTGGACAGAGATTTATCTTTTATCTCCTGTAAGATACCATGTAATTCATTACACTTGAACCATCTTTTGAGAAATATGAGTAAATAAATTTCACATATCTAGTGTCAGTTACAAAGCTCAAAAATTAAAATACTCTCAGAAAAGGCTGATTAAATGCCAATGCAACAGTAATGTTTACATACCAAGATTGACACATTACCCTCTTCAGCGTGATTTGCCGCCATTGAAATTAAATGGAGCTCTTGGTGCCAAAAACAATTTGCTATTTTGTTCAAATGTCGAGTTGAGTTTTCTACAATAGCAGAAACGAACCATGGACTGGGTAAACCTTTTGAAAGAGTATGGTTGTTAGCATACAAAGTGTCTTTATTTTGGCACAAAGGATAACCTATGCATCTACAAAATATGAACAAGAAATAACAATAAAAGAAAAAAATTATAATTATGTTAATAAATTATTCCTTACCTGAAAGATTCTTAAAGAAAGATATATTCAATAAAATATATGAAATCAAGCAGCTAAATTTGGAAAAACCAAGAACGCAGTCTTCGACTCGAACCGAACGAGAAGGGTGACTTAACGGAAAATTTCCTGCCTATGTAAGTCTACTTGCCGTTTATCTCGTTTCCGGTGTATAAAACTCTCACAAATTAACAGTCTTTATCTAATAGTGTCGATTTCATAACAGAAGTAAACACACAGTACCTGTTTATTAGAAAGGTAAATGAGACATTTACCCAAGACCCATAAATTTTTAAAATCCAAAAATTTGCATTCAAATTTGCAGGTTTCTCCACTTATTTTTTCCCAAGATCTCCAAATTCTCTCTCTACACTGTCCATCCACCTTCTTGCTGGTTTCCCTCTTCCCCTTGTACCTTTAATTTTCGAAAAAGTTAGTTTTATAATTAGGTCCAAATGTGCCCGTCAAAAAACGTGCCCCAACCATCTGATTCTGTTGGATCTCCCAAGATGTGAGGTTGTCTATATTTAGTATATATTTAATGGTTATATAAACTTCTCCATGTATCCTTTTCTTTTACTGCCCCCACGATTGACCGCAGGGTCTTTCTCTCAAAAATAAGTAGCTTATTTTGTAATTCGTCTCATTACCATATAAAATGATCGGTCTAATAAGGCTTCTGTATAAATTTATTCTTGTATTAATGGAGAGGAGTTCAGATTTTAATAAACCAAAGTAGCATTATTTGCCATCAAAATTCGGTTCCTAATTTCAACCTCTGTCTCATTTCTACTGGTGTAATAAGCGTGCCCAAATACTCCTGTTTTTAAATTTTCACATAATAAAATTTTGAATCCTCCTGCCACTTGTTTTTTTCTTTTTTAGTAAAGTTTATGTACACACACACACACACACACACACACACACACACACACACACACATATATATATATATATATATATATATATATATATCCAATTTCTGTATATATTATCAATAATATGTTATGTTCTTGCAACATGATTAAATTCTTGCATAAAAAAAAAAAAAAAAAAAAAAAAAAAATTAAGCATTAAGATTTCGATGTGTAGTTTTTGCATACTTTTCTATAGTTTCTGCAATATCACCAGATAACTCTTCAAAATGTTTTATGAATGGAAAAGACTTCACGAGATTGAATGTGCAATAGATAATATATTTGATTTCTTTACTGTGATTTTTAACTATTTAAACTTATACTTAATAACTGATCTCTGCAACAATTAATAACGTTACATTATGTAGGATTTATGATTAGCTTTGTTAAGTAAATAATATTATACATTTTAAATACATATTTTGTCATAAATCGTTGATTCTGATTTAAGCAACAAATATAAAATTCCTTGGACATGTACATGATTCATTTATTTGAAAAATCAGTGCAGCAAACCTCCAAAATAAGAGATGAATGGCTGCTGGATAATTTAATAGATATATTCCCAAAATATACAATTATATATTTCTGAAATATATCTGTTAGTCTTGTAGCATAATGTGAAGACCTTGCTTAGAACATATGAAGTTAGTCGTTTCTGTGAATAAAAATTGTAAACTTTGTATGATTTTTCACACTAAACTTGTATCGACTATGTTATTAATACTTTGACTTAAAATATTAAAAATGTTAAGTAAAATGGCAATATTTATCGCATTGTATTTGATATAAATATAATGTATTTATTCTCTTAGATTATGCCATCCATTTAACTGAAAAAATTATGTATAAATAATTGCATAAATAATGGAGTTTTTAAATATTTATTTAAAAAATTGAAACAATGAAGAAATCAAATTCTAAGTGCAAAGTATTCAAATGGCAAGTGATAATGGATATTTCATTGGCTGGTTTCTATTACTGAAAGCCATGCCATTTTCTTTTTCCGTATTTCAAGTCAGTCCACTTGTTTTTTATTCCTTTTTAATCCCATGCTGCAAGAATTTGCAAGACTGTCCACTTTTTTTTTCATTTCTGCTGCAGGTGAGCAACTTTTATTCAACTCATCAGATAATATAATGGGTGCGAAGTTTCTTCAATGTAACTAATAATTATTTCAACCTCTTCTTTAGAATAATTTGAAGAGCGGGTCATGGTTGTGGACGGTTGGTATTAACGTTGCTGCTCAAATAAGTAGCTCTTTCAGCAATGGCTTCTACGCGAATATTATTTATTCTTTCACATGGATCTGTTTATTTTCATATATCTATATTCTGATTGGTTAAACGTATTCGATTATTGATATTACAAATTCCGCCCTTCACAACTTCTAGTTGTCAACCCATTAAGGCTGTCACGCAAGATGTATGACGTCATTAATGTTTGAAACTTCTGCTAGTGAATATTGTCACTGAATTTATTACGTTAGCTTTAATATTTTATCGTTCTTGATGAAGTGAATCGAGTTTTTTTTAAGTATAATTGACGTAATATATGTTCTATAAAAATTGAGTAGCATAAATGGTAATATGCATTTGTTTTGCATTGAAATGTTGTTTAGATGATCCCTGAGTAGGTAATACTGAAGAATAGAGTGCACCATGGCAAATTGGGCGAAATTATTGGCGATGTTTGCTAAAAACAAAGGTATTCCATCCCTAGCTGTTAAATTACATACAAATAAAGGTACATATTCACATTTTTACTAATTAAAAATTAATCTAGAACTTCTCAATTTTATTCAGCGATTTTTAAACTTTATCATAGAGTTTTACACTAAGTATATATAACCAGAATAAATTGACTGATTACTTTACAACAGCATTTACTTTTATTTGCTCAGTAGTATTGAACATATTCTTAAAATACTTTTTCCCCCAAACAATGTTTATTTTTTAAAAATCTTGATAAATATTTCTATGTCCATTGTTTGATCATTGTAAAATTACTAAACTTTTAACTAATAATTTTATCCATAAATTTAACCTCATAAAAGTTAATTTTTTTTCAGTAGAAAATGCTATAGCAGCTATATGCAAATTTAAGTGTATCTACACCCACTTCCCTGTATGTAGTCTGTTTATATAGTAAACAGATATATCATTTATGTAACTTTTTTTACTACTCCTAATCAGCTGTGTAAATAATCATTCTCTGTCTCTCTCTCTCAAAATAAAAAGTGTACTTCAAATTTAGATTGTCATATGTTCATAAACTGTCAACCCTTTGATAGGAATTTACAAATAAGAATACTTCTTGAATTTGTGTAAGTGACAAATTAAGTTACAAAAAACATTTAATATTTAGTTAATTTGATGCATATTTTATTCCTTAGAGGATAATTTTATCTTTAAATACTAACATAAGTTTATTTTATCTAACAATTTAATACAAAAATTTATTTATGTTCAATGTTTTTTAAGGATATAAATTAATGGTATTAAATAGTTTTCTCTGTAATAAGTATAGGTACAGAGGCATTACAGACGCCATGTTTTTTTGTCACCAAATTTGGCGATCTTTTGGAGATTTTATAGAGCGATGAGTGGGCTGGTGTGTTGCCCTGACTTTGGTGGTGGAGTATGGCAGCTCTAATGTGTTCTTGCACCCCATTGATGCTGACGTCCGTATCCGGCACTATTCGAGAAATTTGCATCTTAGCTGTTCTTTTGGTTTACAGTCACCTAGGTCAGGTTGTATTTTTTTTGTTCTTATCATTTTCTGGGATTTAGTAAGTAATTTTGTTTTTGTTCTTATTTTCTGGAATTTAGCTAATTTAAGTATGACGGGTGAAGTTATTTCGGTTCTTACTATTTTTGAAATTGTTAAAAAATATCAGGATATTCTAAATCAAACAAGATGCTTTGGTTTGGAACATTTTTGTTTTGTTCTTATTTTCTGGGATTTAGTTAATTTAGTTATGACGGGTGAAGTTATTTCGGTTCTTACTATTTTTGAAATTGTTAAAAATATCAGGATATTCTTAGGTGTGAGGTGGGTTTTGCATTTCATTCTAAACTCCAAGTGTGTGGGAACAACAGTATTCTGAATCTGAGTTTTTTTTATGTATTTGATAAAAAAGAATTATTTCAAAGTTTTTTTAAGGGAGGTAGGAGTGTTGAAGAATGTTTGTAGCGCTTTTGTTATTAAATTTATTTTGCATTTCTTTTATTACAGGGGAGGGGGGTAAAACCCTCACATGTTAGATTTTTTATAATATTAGTGCTTATTAAAATGCTGTATATTGTGTTTATTCTGTTGATATATATCATAAATATTACTAATCTATTAATTATTTTTTAAATAACGTAAAAAATGATAATTATTATGCTAATTTTGTTTTAATAATGCTTTACATTGTTAATATGTTTTTTTCATTTAAAGTTTAGTTTTGTGAATGTTGTGTTTAAAATATGCCATGTGACCACCACCACGTTATATATATATATATATATATATATATATATATATATATATATATATCTTTTAGAAAACTCGTACCGCCGCCATGTTTTCCTACTTGGTGATTTTTCAAAATACGCAATTTTCTGTTAGTCGCAAAAAAAAAAAAAAAAAAAAAAAAAAAAACTTGGCGGACAGGACCGGCGTCTATAATACATCTGTTCGAAATCCTCTACCTGTTTATTGACTTCAAAACAGCTTACGACTCTGTGATTAAAAAATTGCTATTACAATCAATCAATGAGTTCAATATTCCCGAAAAAAAATCTTTAACCTGGTTTCTATCCCCTTAAGTGATATCAAACTTAGAGTCAAGATACAGAGCAATTTCTCGGAACCAATTTTTTTCTCAAATAGTCTGAAACAAGGAGATGCACTTGCATTCTTATTGTTTAATCTTGCTCTCCAGGAAATTATTAAAGATTCTAACATCAACACCAGAGAAAATATTTTCCACAAATCTGAGCAGATTTTTGCATTTGCTAATGTCTCACGGACCCCGGGACCTCTCAAACAAACTTTTCTTCTTTGGAAAACGAAGCAAAGAAAATGCATCTCTCAATTAACCAAGGTGAAGCAAAATATATGACAAATACCAGTTTTAATGAATCCTATTTTGAAATACGTGACTACACATTTGAAGCTCTTCTCCTATTTGGGCTCTGAATTGTGTGCTGATAATGACCGTACTCCAGAAATACGCAAGAGTTACTACTGGAAACCTATGTTTTTGGGGAATTCGCAAATACTTGGAATCTAGTCCCATAAGCAGGAGAACAAAACTACTTCTTTACAAAGCATTAATTGTCACGTACGCTGTTGAAACGTGGGCAATGACTAAAAGTGACAACTCAACTCTGGGTGTTTTTGAAAGGAAAGTACTCCACAGTGTATTAAGAGGTTTAAAATGCAATGACACCTAGAGAAGAAGAGCAAATTCAGAAATTTACAGGATATATACGTAGCCAGGCATAATAAAATTTATATCTATTCAAAGATTGAAATTGTCAGGGCACTTGATAAGAATGAACGAGATACCATAAGGATCTTCGAAGCAAAAACATCGGGAGCTCGTAAAAAGGGAAGACCTGGAATCCGGTGGACTGACTGCCTGGAAGCAGACTTAAAGTGAAAAACTGGAGGCGTCTATCCGAGAAAAGGGCAACCTGGAACATGAATCTGCGGCCCGAGCCATTGATGATAATAATGAATTTAACAAATTCCTATAACTATAGGTTTCACGATTTACAAAATTTATCTTAATTTTGTATGAAGATGCAATTATTTACACGCATATAACTTATTTTAAGAATCAAACCAACATAGTTATTTAAAAAATAAAACTTTGATGAATTTTTTTTTTGTATTAAAACGTTAAAAAAAATTTAAAGTTCCAACACAGGTAGCAAATCTAAACTACCCTAACAAATTAAATTTTTCTAAAATATTATTTTTTTTACCCACAGAATTTTATAAAGGGTGTGTAACACCCAGTTTTGTTTCATTTCACTTCTAAATTGCAACCTAAATCATTCAGAAAAACTAAAATAAATAAATATACACATATATAAACGTGTATACATACATACATATATATGTATACACGTTATATATATATATATATATATGGGAAGCAAAATGTGGAAAATCAGCAATCAAATTTTATTTTATAAAAAATACAAATTTCATGTTGCAAACATCAAGAAAACAGAGTTTTCTTAGTAATATTAATATGTATGATCAGCAGTAGAATGTACATACAGTACTTCTTTGTTTAAATGTGTGAGACTTTTTTGTTCATTCTCCAAGGGTTTGGATAATGTTAAATTGGGATTGGATTTCTTTTTCTTCTTTGTGGAGTTTGGGGTGTTAGGCAGTTCATTTTAATTCATGACTCTTAAAATTTACATCTTACTTTTGTTGCATCTTTACTTTTGTTTTATACATTATATATGGTATTTTCCATTTGTTTACTAATTTTAGGGTCCAGCCTTTAAGAACATTTTCAAGTATGTTAATTTTTTGCTTTATTACAGAGAACTGGTTGTCTGTTTCTATACCATTGAAATTACACAACTGCAAAATATTAGCAATTTCTTTTTCACCATTACTGTTTTGGGATTTCTCATATAACTTTATACATACATGAATGTTTGCACTGAAACATGTGAAGGGACACTTTTTGCAAATTACGTATTTCAATTTACAATGTGTGATACAAGTTGGATGCCCAATTTTCTTAACAGTATAAAGATACCCATGATCTAATATTTTTGTTGATTTCACTCCCCACTCATATTAAGTTTAACTGTATGACTTTTAACATGGCATTTAATTTATTCTACACGTATTAGCATTTTTTGTTAATTTTAGAAAGATTTTATCTCTTCCTTACTTTAATAGAACAAAACTAATTTTATCTAACTTTTTTTTCCTCTAAATGAAAATGCTCAAGAGTTTTATGCATTGATTTTAAATGTATGTTAGTGTTTAATCTGAAACTTGCCACAAGCAATATGCCCAACCTTCTCTCTACCCGAGCAGTAGGTTTTAAAATTATCCCCAAACTCTTTGGTATCAACTCGTCTGAATATTTTTGTTAATGAGAATTTATTAAAGCATAAAGTTAGATAAAATAAATGTTATCAATAATCAATAAAGCTTATATATACGAGTGACACAAATCCTTTGTAAATTTACATATAATTTTTTAAAATTATGAATGTATATTTACTTTCAAAACCATGTCCCATCCCTGCCTCATATAAGGAAGGGATGAAACATTCTTTTAAACTTACATTTTTATAATTACCACCAAGTTTATATTTTTTAAACATGTTAAAATGTTTCACTCAGAATGTGACAATGATGCACTAAAAGAAAATAATTTTTGTTAAAACTGTCCCCTCCATCCCCTATATGATATCAAATTCTTCAACATCAGTTTGGATATGATGCTATCTCCCTTAAATATTTAATGAATCCAAATTTGTTGTCACACGAAGGACAATTGACAGACTATTCTCATTTGTGAGCATTTCTTTTATGCTTTGTTAAATTATCTCTTACCTAGTGAAGCAAATATTGCATTGCAACCATAGGATGGGTTCAAATTTCATGAAATAATATACGAATCTAGTGAATTGAGAAAGCGGCGAATTACTGTATTTATTCAGCATTACTGTTGGCGCGATATCTCTAGAAAGTATAAAGAACCTTGTAAAACGTTTCCTCCGTTCACAATGCGCATGCGTAAAAATTCATTAGTGAGTCTCTTACAATGTAAAGAAGCCGAACGATGGCCGAATGGTTAGGGCACTGACCTCCGGAGTTCATGGGTTCGAATCCCACTAAGGCGTGGATGTTCGTAGCCGTTCGGAATCGGCTTTAAGCAGTAGGTCCCGGTCTCATTAGCCCTCGTGTTGCAAAAAAGTAGACCGTAGTGCTCCCAACCAACCAAACCTTACAATGTAAAGAAGAGTTGGCTTGCTATGGCAACCCATTTAGGGTATGATTATTATATTTTGCTTTGTGTCATTATTCTGGTGTTTAGGACAGCTTATGTATATACAAAATTCAGTTCATATGTTACTCAGAGAGATGTGTTTGTTTTAGATCAAGAACCAATATATACTAACCAAATGATAAATAAATTATACCTTGTTAATCTTTATTTATATCCTATTAAATAAAAATAATCTACTATTTATAAACACAAATTAATATTATTTATGCTTCATTTAGTGTTAAAAATGTTGCCTTGAAAACGTTTTTCGCCAATGAGGATCAGGCGTTCTATGTCATTGTATAAAACTCCTTAAACTGGTGTCTTGTCAGCTCAAAGTAGAGGTTAAAAAAGAGAACTCGACTGTAACCGTAGGACCTCAGTCATTTCCGGGGTTCGGATGTACCATTTTCCTTAGACGTCTATATTTGATGATGATTTTTTTCTTACATACACTTAATAATTTGGGGTTCAGCTATAAAGACTACTGTACGTTAAAAAAAAAAGGTTTAAAAGAAAAAAACAGTTTAAAAGAAAAAAAAATCAGTGTCGTGCACACATTTAAGAATGCTATTATAAAAAAAAGTATATAAAATCAAATTAGCTTTTGGGAAACTGGAGGAATCGGTCATTTCTTGCAAGAGAAATGTGCTGCCATTTAGAGTTAAATATGAAATAACATAGACCAGCGCATTTCTATTTTTGAAAAATAATCAAAATTAGTTTTGTTTGTTATTTTTAAACAATGATTTTATGAAGGCACAATTTTTATAAAAGCAGTTAGTTTGAATTAATGCATATTATAAAAAGCATAATAGTAAAATCTATTTAATTTATACTTTAGCCACTTTTTTTTTCTTTTATTGTTTAGAAGCAATATTTTGGCCGTAATCCAAACGGGTAGAAATTTCGTTGTCTGCCGGATACAGATATTTTTTTTTCACAATAAATTACTAAATATTTGACACACACATATAAATTTAATTCAAAAACGTTGCTTGTATTTATTAATAATACTTCCTTTTTCCTTATATTTGTCACACAGGAAAAAAGCATTTCTTCAATTCTGAGAAATCATTAGTTTTTCAAGATTTGAGAAATTGTGCACTGTTTTCATTCATTATTTTAATGATATGGATTTTCAAAAAATTATATTTTAAAACTTGGCTGCCAAAGTTTGGGAATTCTTCCTCCGAACTGTGCAGTTGTATTTCAATTGCTGCTTGGCTTGCATTTGCCCTTTAGTTTCTTGCTTCCTAAATATTGCAACACTAGTTGAGAATTTCCCCACAGCAAAATCATACTTAATTATTGATTAACTTGAAATTATTTAAATTCAAACCCAAACGTGAATTTGATAAACAGTAAAGTTTCTTTTAGTAATTAAATTTTGAATAATCGCTAACTTTTTAAAAGCTATTTAAGATAGCTATAGGTTTAAAAATGCCCTTTTGTTAACTAATCATTTTGTCCCCTGTCTGAAAATGCTCCATTTTCCATACAAAATATTTTCGTTTTTTTTTTACAAATTTAGGGGGTTCACGGCAACGTTAAAATTTTTGACTTTTTGCATAAAATCACCAAATTTAGTAGTTTTGGTATTTTGTTAAGAATTATTTTATAAAATTCTGTGAATAATAATTTTAATAGATCATAAAAAATACTTAATGTTTAATAACATTTAATGCTAATAAATTAAATTCCTAAGGTAGCTAAAGTTAATGAAATATCTGTGCCAATTTCTATAAACAAGAGAATTCTATTTGAAGGCTTAACATTTCCTTTATGGCCTGTGAATGTAGAAAAGAAAATAAAGAACAAAGAAGTTTTTTTTCTTTCCTTCAGTCATGGCAAAATGACAACTAGAGGATCCTATAACAATTCTTTAAGGAAAAGTCAAATGACAAGAACAAAATCTGCAGTTATAAGAAATAAAAAGGGCAAAAGTGAATAGATATATTAGTTCCAACTTAATAATCCCAATGCTACAAATGAATAAAGTGAGACAAATAATGTTCGGACCCTCTAAGTCAACATTGAAATAAAAGAATAGGAATGAGTTTATTCATCCCACATGATATTATGAAGAAACCTAACTTTGTTTTGTCAGCAACACAGCACAACAGTTCGCATTAGTCAGGAGGCAATTGATCTACTTATTCAAAAGCAAGAAGGAAGATTTTAACTGTTTGTATGGAAAAGTGGTGCTAACTCTGCAACAGAATAGTTAACTCTTGTCAAGTCAACTCTTGAAATTATGAAGATAATGGCAAAATCCTGTTACTTCTGCCTCAAAACATTGGTATTTGGTCGACATGCTATCAGAAAAGTCAAGATTTAGGTCACCAGATCAAACCTTACTTCAATGATTTTGTGACAATTTTGATAATAATAAACTGGAGCCACTTGGCAAAGTAAGTGCATGTACAAAAAATTCTGGGAAATATAGAGACAGAGATGATTATATGGAGTTCACCTATTGTACCTAGACTTTCTAAATACAGGATCCTTGCTCACAGCGTGTCACGTCGTGCATGGATTTGTCAACCTTGTCACTACCATAAATGCTCCTTGGAATGATTACAAATGGTTTATTCTCATACAATCTTGTTCTATTGGAAAACTGTTTCTGATATCTTATCACCTGCTCTTTGGAAGCATCATTAAAGCAATGTTAGATACAAAACCAAGTTCTCTTCATGCTACTTTTAAATTGCAAGACTTAGATTTTGGAAAATCTAAATTTCTAAAAAAAAAAATCTCACTGAAAATATTTTTCTTTATAATTTAGTTAGAGGGGATTTTTGATTTATATTTTCTCTTCTTGAACTAAACTCGAATTGTTATTTAAAAATGTTTCAAAATGGTGTAATTCTTTATCATGTATAAAGTTGCAGACACTGAGTGGTGGCAATCACTGTGCAGAAATTAAGTACTGATTTTATGGAATCACCAAAACGTGAAGACCATTACTAAAATATCATTGCACAACAAAAGCACAGAAATCTGCAATTTTAATTTGAGTGCACTTGTATATATTAATCAAATTGAAATTTAAAATGTAATAATACATTCTATATTCTTTTATTACATCACAAAACAACCTTAATTGCATTATTTCTTTAGACTATAGGACTGTTTAATTTGTATTTCATGCGATGCTTCATTTTAAGAATTTCCATTTTAATTGTATATTTCTGGAATCAGTGGACCCCATATATGTTATTCGATTCTTACTGAACTATTTTTTAACATTTTGAACAAAAATATTATAGAAACAATTTCCAAATTAAAAAAAAAAAAAGTGTTTGATGCACCCCAATACTTATTAGTGCACTATATCACAGTTATAAATATAATGTTTAAACTCTATTAAGGTTGCATTTTTAAAATAAATTTTTTGAATACGTGTATGTACATTACGATTAACTCCGAGTCCGATTTCATAGACATATACCATATACCGTATATTTCCGAATATAAGCAATCCGTATATAAGCCGAAGGAGAAAAAATAATTTCTAGAACGTTTAAATATGTCGCCAAGAAGCCAAAAATATCGCCAAACAGGTAAAACGGGGGTAATATTTTCCAATCAGTCGGTCGCCCCTCGAGATAAATACAGGGACATATCTTAGCCCGTTTCGAAAGTGGTGAAGAAAAACAACTTCATATTAAATTTTAATTAACTTCATGCGTCTTAGTTAATTTCACAATTTACACTAATTTATCTAGATTACGGTTTGATAATCGCGGCTCTAGACTATGCGACCAATGGGATTTTTACTAGATGCTAAACACAGGTTTCAATTCTGGCAGCCCTATATAAAGATAACTTTTTTTTTATTTAAGCAGTATAAGCTTAGGAAAAAAAAAATGCTGTGTTTGGCAATTCATCGATTACTTCCGGGTTACGTAGAATTGTGTTTATTAGAAGATTGGCAGATCCGCTACCGTTATAAAACTGTTGTTTTGGAGAGATATAACACAGTTAAGAATCATTAAAAATTTATTTTTCAATTTTTAAGCTTTCTCATTTCAAAATTATTACAAGCTTTATTTACTTTCCGCCGTTATGCACTTTCTTTTTTTTTTTTTTTTTTAACCGTTTTTTTTAAATTTGCAAATTTGGTGACTTTTTGTAGTCAAAAAGCACACGTGTTACATCTGTTCCATGGACCCGTATATAAGCCGATCCTCCACTTTAGGTCTTTAAAAAGCCCCCCAAATTCTCGGCTTATACACGGAAATATACGGTACTTCAATCAAAACTACAATTTATATATAATGGTTACTGAACAGAAATCAGAGTTATTAATTTGTATTTGTGTATCGTTGCGACTTTCTCCTCAAAACAAAGAAAACTAACTAAATAAAAGAATTTAATTAAGGGATTTAAAAGAATTTATATTAAAGGGAAAATTGTTTAGTTTCAACATTTTTTTTCTTTGAAAACAGTTTTCCATGCACATACAATATATGCATAGCTTACAATAAAATTGATATTTGCCATCATGCAATGCTGATTAATTCTTAAATGTGTATTAAAATAACAAATGAAACAATTGCTTTTTGCATTTGAAAGGTCCAAATGAAGTTAGCTTATCTGCATTAAGTTATGAATAATCTATTGTTCTGAACTTTACTAATTAAGAATTTCCCACAACAAGAACTTTCTTTTACATTTTATGTTGGTTGTATTTACGGCAATTTAGTAATTACATCAAAGTGCCATTATTCTTTATGCACCTTTTTAAAATAAAATTACCTTCAAAGTTTTATTATTAGTATTTTTTAAGCTTTCCGAAACTCTACCAAACTTTTGTTTTTCAGACTATTTAAATGAAATAACCAGGAACATGCCAATGCAAATGGCTTTCAGAGGACTCCTCCCCCCTTTCCAAATATTTTTTAAAAATTTCATAAAAAAGCTATTTTAAGATTTAATAATATAGAAATATATTAGTAAGTAAAACTGAAAACCAAATTAAATAAATTATGTGTTTACTGTATAAAAATCAGAAATAACAACATGCAAGACAAAAGTTTCAGAAACCTCTTAAAATATTAACAAAAAATTACTTACAAATAGACTTTTTTTAATCTTTTTAAAACATGATTAAAAAGAAATATGAATAAACAATTTATTTAGATAAATTTTGGCATCTGTGTGCACCCCACATATCAACTACTATGAATTTTTAACCTGAAAATTTAAAAATTAGTTTTAACTTAAAACTCTGATATCAATATTTGATTTTTCTCGTGAAAAATATGATAATGAATGATATTAATTAATGAGATGATGAAAGATATTTTAATTTAATGTTTAATAAAAAGAAGAATTGACAATGAGATTTCTCTCTCTAAAATACCTGTGTAATCGCTATGTCCCTGATAAGTCATGGGCATAATAACATGCACCACACAGTGTATATATCAAAGCTTAATATAATCTTAAAAAATTAATCAAAAACAAATTTTTAATGAACCTTTAAAATTGAATAAACATTGCAATATAGATCCTATGTACAGGTCTAGTTTTCTTTTTGAAACAGTTTAATTTTTAAAAATATTCTCATAGAAGTTGCCATTAGAAAAAAATTTATTTGTAATGAAAGAGTA
The DNA here is from genome assembly GCA_032207245.1 of Pardosa pseudoannulata. Taxonomy (NCBI): domain Eukaryota; kingdom Metazoa; phylum Arthropoda; class Arachnida; order Araneae; family Lycosidae; genus Pardosa; species Pardosa pseudoannulata. The sequence continues at coordinate 2,494,099 of CM063501.1, forward strand.
ACAACTTTTTCATTTCAAGTTGCCATTCTGACTGTGCACATTGGGGTATTTCAGACATAATAAATACAAATCCCTTTTAATTCTAAATTGCCCCAATGAGTTACGGAATGGTTTGAATTTGTGAGTGTCCAAATACTATAAAAGAATAAAGACCAGGAGACACTGTTTTTTTTTTAATAAATATGTCAAGCTTCTCTCCTTTATTGTCCGTATTGTTTTGAGGAAAGTTGTATATCACAAAACAAGTCTTTTTTTTTCTGGTGGTGATGATTATGTGTGGTTGTTTGTACTAGACGGGTGGATATGCTCTATGTACGTTCTAGCGACGTAGTAACGATGGGCACTTAGTAACGCCCCACGCTGCTGCAATCCAAAGGCACAACCGCAAAGGGAGACAGGAAATACTAGCCTAGGGTTGCCACCTACATTTGGTAGTGTGACCCCGCCTCATGGAAGCCAAAGGGATTTCTTTTTGGCACTCATTGTATGAAGGGGAACTACTACAAAGAAATGGTCACACTAACAAACACGACTGTATTCAGAAATAAAATAATAAATTCTACACTCCCCTCAAATCTTTTATACAAATTATTACATAAAAATATTATTTCGAAACCCAACTGAACAGAAGAGATGTCATCCACATCGGGTGGCAACCCTAATCTACGGAAGGAGTCGCCGGACGGGCGGAACCGGGAACACGGGTCCCTTTGCTTGGGGCCCTCTCGCCCCGTTCATCTGAGTTGGATCTCCAATGTGGAGGGCACAGCACAACTCCAATGCATCTTTTCTGGTCAGCAGTCGATCACGTCCGATTTCGCTTGCGACCGCTGAGGAGGGCGCCGCGGAAAACCTGAAACATCACACATTTTGTATTGGCCCAAAACATTCACTTTTTTTTTCAATAACTTTTAAAAAGCATTTCTTTAACTTTGGAGTACATAAACAATTTCTGTACTTGAAGAATGATTCAGTAAAATAACTGAATGCATGTATACCTCGGCTTAGCCTTGCTATTCTATCTCTGTCACACTCTGTTTCTGATTGGTCATTCCCAGAGCTTCCACGAACAGCGGCAGTTTCAGCTCGGCTGAAAGTATAAATAGTTCCTTCACTGTCACTCTCGTCGCTGGAAAGCCTGTCAAAAAATTCTCACTGTCACTACTCGTCTGTTTTCAAAAGCTACAACGCACTTTCATAATTTATTCCTTGTACTTCTGTCATAATTAAAAAAAAATCTAAACATAATAAATTCATAAAATTTCATAAATGAATACATACACTCAAAAAAAAAATCAACAAAATAAATGCAAAATAATCATAAAATAATTATAAATTAATGTTAAAAGGTGCTTGAAAATTGTTTTTCAGAATTCATTCAGTAAAAATCAACAATTTGTTTCGTTACGATATTGTTCATCAATAATGGAATTATTTTATTAATATGTCCAAAAAATAAATAGGAAATCAATATGGAAATAAACTTTTAAAAGAAAAAAAATTGAAGACAAAGGAGAGAAATAAGAATATCAAAATCTGTTTAAAAAGGAAAAAAATGAAAATAAAAAGTCAAAAATAAAAACAGATGAAAATCTTATTCATACAATGGACTCTGTTTATAGGGCTGAAAAAATAAATTTCAAAATAAATAAAAAAAAAGAATATGTTTGAATAAAAATTTTAATAAAATATACAGAACCCTAAAATGGATGAAAATTGGACGGCATACACTTATCTTTCTAAACCCCTTTTTTTTGTAGATAATAAAGACCTAAAAAATGCAGTCTACTATTAAATCGAAGATTACGAAAGTAAAAACAAGTTTGATATTCTTTGTACTTCATCAAATGTTTGTGTACTCTGTCAGTCATGGTATGTGGTGGTTATGTTCCATTTAGTACTGAAGTTTTCTATACTGACTTTGTACTGATTTTGTAATATATTTATGTTATTTACTGAAAAAAAGAAATAAATGAATTTGAATTTTTACAAGAAGTTGGTTTGAAGTTAATGTCTTTTAGATGAATTTTCGAGTACAGGCCAGCAAATACTTATTGTGACTGTGCATACATACTTGTGCAGGGTAGTTCTAAATTCCTGTAATAAATAAATCTACACTAAGTTTCAATATTCTTTTATTATGGGCTCAGCCTATTTATAACTGTGTTAAGTTACTTAAAGTTTTAAAATAAAGCTTTGCTAATATGTCAGCAGCTGTAACATTTCCTATAAATAATTCGTGTATATTAGTCAGAAAGGGACAAACTAAGAAATTAGAAGGGCACCAAAATTGGATCAAATGGAACTGTTGTTGCGACATTGTAACTGGTGCTATGACTAGAACAAGTGAAGTTAACTATGAAAAACAAGCAACTCATTCTAGACGATGAATTGACATTGACTTATGAACAAAGTTCTGGATGAAAAGACTCACACTGTCAAGAATTTCAATTGACTGAATGTCTTAAAGCTGAATACTTTGAATTTAAAAGTATATGGGATGATGAATTTGTTCACTAATTGAAATGAGACTGCAAACTGAATCTACAACAAGAAAAAGTTGAAAGTAAGAGTTTTAAATATCATAAAATATCTTTATGTGTTCAGCTCAGACAGATAATGGGGTGCTTCTGCTCAATGGACAGAATTTTTCTTTCATTCTCTGTATCCAAAGAAGCAAAAATAGGTCAAAGGGATATTATTTTTGCATAGGATCATGGGAGTATCAATGAGCAAATTAAAAATAAAAAACAATTGAAAACCATGCTATAAAATACATACTTGGGTCTCATGATTACTTGTAAACACGAGAAAGATGGAAATCCAAATCGAAAAAAAACTTTTTTATGCATAGTTGCAAGGCACACTTTTTTTCAAGTATGAAATATATAAGTAATTTTAGTTGCTTAAAAGAACTGTGTTAAAAAATACATTTCTGGGTCTCATGATTATTTGTGCTTTTAAAATGTAAAAACAAATATGAGAAAATAAGAAATCGAAATTAAAAAAAGTGCTTAATTAAAATAAAGTTTTTGTACTGTTAATTATTTTACAAGAAAATAAGAGTTGAAACAAAAAGCCCTTATCTCCAAAACTATTGATTTTTGAAGACAATTGCTCAACAGTACTTTTAATGAAGGACGAACTGAAATTAATAATATAATGAAACTAAAAGTTAAAAAAGGGAAAATTTAGTGGGAGTATTGTGAATGCTGCTAATACCAGAAAATGAATTTGCAAGTTTGGTTGTGTACTGATTTCATTCAAGAAAAAACTATGATGCTGAAACTCTTGTTCTAAAGAAGAGACTTCAGCAAATAATGAAAGCATAGAAAAACAGCTAGGTTGATTTTGAAACAAAAAATCCCAAGTTGTCGTATTAAAAAAATTATTTCTGAAACTGAATCTGCAAAATGGAGAGTGCACTTATTATTTTCAAAGAAATAGTCTTCTATTAATGAGAATTTCCCTTTGTCAATAATAGAGTTAATGTTCAGAGATTTTCAATTCCACAGGGATGTACTCCTTCGTAGGATAACATATACCATTCGCTGAAATCCTACCAGCAGAAAAAAAACCTCTTCTGGGGGACTGGAATTTTATTCCAAAATCATACTTTAACATGTTCTAAAGCTACCTGAACAGAAAAATCATCTAAGTGGATTTCTTTGTATTAACCACTTGTGAATAAAAAAAAGCACTGTTTTGATAAGACGAAATGTGAGCAATGAATCTTTGAAAAAAGAATCATCTGATAGCCACAATTTGCAGACAAATCCGATCATTCAAAGAAAATTACAAATGCTACAGAGAGATTGGATTTAGAAACAAGCTATGAAATCCATGATTAAAAAAACTTACTGATGTACCTAATTGTACAAAAATGCAGTTAATGGTTTTGAATTTAGTTGTTAGAGATCGTCTTATAGAAAATTAGTTTTTCATGATAATTACTCAGCAGTTATTTCTCTGCAAAATAAAAAGAAGAGACGTAATCGGACCTACCGCACCTACATCAAAAGGAGGATAAAATTCCATTGTTACCTTTGTTGATGACTACTCAAGGTTTCCCACTTCGCTACTCCGTATACCTTGACCTTGACTACTCAAGGTATATTGTGGTTAAACCCATGAAATCTAAAGATCAAGTCCTTGAAAAATCCATTGAATATAAAACATATGCCGAAAATTTCCATGGACTCAAAATTACTACTCTAAGAAGTGACAATGGAGGCGAATATGTCAGCAAGCAATTTGATGATTTCTTAACTAAAAATGAAATAACAAAAACAACTCGCAGTTTCTCGGATACCAGAACAAAATGGAGTCGTTAAGAAGATCAACCACACCTTATTCGACATGACTAGATGTTTCCTCCTGGACTCTCATATTCCCTATAAACTGAGTGTGGGTAGATGCTGTGACTACCACCAGTTATTTGAGCAAGAAGTGTCCAACAAAAGCTATCCAGGGAAGCATACCAGAAGAGCTTTGGACCAAGAAACCTGTACGAATTAGCCACTTGAAAATCTTTGGCTGCAGAGTCTTCGCTCAAATTGATAAAACCTACCAAAGAAAGCTAGGAAAAACGTGCACAAGAATGTGTTTTCATAGGATTGAAGGTGTGAGAGGATACAAGCTATGTATTATAGAAAAAGATAAGTTTTTAGTGAACAGAAATGTCAAATTTGATGAGACCAATTTTTCCATTGAAGAGGAGCCAGACAGCTACTCAAGCAAAGAAGGAGAGTGAATTAACCTTTAATTTAAATCATGGGTGCAATTCTGACAGTGAAGTAAATCTTCCTTTTGAAGTACCCATTAGTTGAACCACCAAAGAAGCTGATTATATTGAATAAATGACACAAGTAGATATCGAAGATACAGAACCAACAATACTGGGAGATTCTGATACTAGTAAGGAATATCCTATTGAGTTCAGAAAAAGCACTAAAGAAAGGAGACCTAAGACTTACTATGGGGATCCAGTGTTATACAAAGTTGTTTGTGAAGAACAATCTGCCATAAAGACCTATGTGAACCCGAACTGTGTAAAAGAGGTAATGAGTTCACCAAATGTAGAAATGTGGAAAGAAGCTACGAAGGAAGAATTGTCCAATTTGCACGAAAACTACACATGGGAATTGGTTCCAAAGCTAGCTGCCATCAAGCCCATAGGATAAAAAGGGTCTAATAGAGAGATAAAGAGGGATTTAAAGTAAAGCAGAAAGCTGAAGGAGAAGTGGTCAAATTTAAAGCTCGAGTGGTAGCAAATGGCTACTCACAAGTTCGTAGTAAAGATTTTTCAGAGACTTTCTCCCCTGTTGTCAAGATAAAATCTATAAGAATCCTTTCAGCCCTTGCTGTCGAGTTACAAATGGCAATTCATCAAATGGGTATCACTGCTGCCTATCTAAATGGTTTACTCATACACGATGACATATACACGGTACAACGTGAAGGGTCTCAAGAGAAGGTAAAGAGAATTTAGTGTGCCATTTTAAAACAGCTTGTATGGTTTAAATAAATCAGGAAGACAATGGAATGAGTGTTTTGATACTTTCTAAAAGAATTGTGGACTCACAAAATGTGACCCATGCATTTATTACCATCCAAACAAAGCATTATAGCTTGGTATTTACATAGATGACATGTTAAATGTCGGGACTCCAGAGGAAATAACTGCATTTATGCATAAGGTTGTGCAAAGATTCAAAGCGAAAGACCTTGGTGAAGCCAAAGAAATGCTATCTATGAGGATCCATAAGCACACTGATGGCACCTTAACATTAGATAAGAAAGCCTACATAGAAGAAATTCTGGATGAGTTCAAATTAAATTTGGTCAATGGAGCATCAACACTCATGGATCCTACTGTAAAGCACCAAAAAGTAAGCAAAAAGCTATAAAGGCAAAAAGCGACCAAATCCCATATAGGCAAACCTTAGGTAGCCTGTTATACCTCGCCAGTGGAACACGTCCTGATATTGCACTATATAAGCCAGTTCAATGAGAGACCACCTGAATTTCACTGGAGAAGGGTTAAACATCTTTTTCGCTACCTTAAAGAAACCAAGCATTTATCCCTTACATCCAGAAAGGCAGAAAGAGCCATTGAATCATTCTCTGATGCTGACAAGGTAGATAGGAAGTTTTTCAGTGGATATTTTCTAATCTTAGGTGGTACTGCAATATCTTGGTGCACAAAAAGCAGTCTACTGTTGCTTTATCATCGCCTGAAGCTAAATATGTGGCTATTGCTCTCACTAAGAAAGAAGTTTTATGGATAAGAGATCTGCTGAAGGAACTGGGGATGTCGAATTTTATCCCATTCCTTCAATTATAAAACTAGAAAACTAAGCGGTTATTTCCTCGCATAGAACCAAACTACATCTGGAAGCAGTAAACACATGGATATTAAGCATCATTTCATTCATGACCATACTGAACAAGGTGTGATTCAACTGGAATATGTAAAATCCAAGGAAAACGTAGCTGATATTTCGACCAAAAATATTTCAAAGACAGCGTTAACCAACTTGAGAAAATACATAGGTTTTTGAAAATAGCCCTCCCATGTGTAATAAAGCATACTTTGGCAGGGAGGAGTGTCAGAACTAAATTAACCTTTACACGTTCTTTTTACCTGCCAAAGCAATGCCATGATTACTACCTCAATGTGTTTTCTTCATATTCATGTATAGCTTTTGTATTTTCAGTTTTGGCAACATTAAGTCAATAAATAAGTAATCTCTGTAAACTTGCTTGTGTTAGCTTGCTTACATTTTTTCTCTTCTAGTTATCGAAATATATCTGCCTTCACTAATATTTTTTGCATCATTATTGACAAGACTATTTTTGACTTTCAAACTCTACGTATACAAAAGGAAAGCTCGAGAAGCTAAAGAGATGCAGTACTAGTAATGTGTTCAATGGAGATGACTCACCCCGTGGTAGTCGAAAGGAATCAAAATTCTGGTCGCAAAAGTGTACGAAAAACAGCATCTCACATTCCTTAACCTGGAAATTCCCATTCAAGTAATACATAGGAAGACTCATCCTTTGGAATAAAAGATGCAATGTGTTAAATTTAAAAGTAAATTAAGATTTAGTTTTAAATTTGATTACAGTTTTTTTCCAGACACAACTAGGTAGATGACAGTCTTGACAACAATAAGTATCAGATTTTATGAAACAATTTGAAAATGAATCAAGTGAAGAGTTGTCCATTTGTAGAAAGATAATATTGGACTTTCAAATCCCAGTGAGAAAAATAAACCATAGGATGATAGAAGTATAGCAACATTCTAATACAGTTAACATATAGATTTTGCCAAAAGTATGAACAATTTGGGATGAAGTTCACAGAGTCTTAGTCTTTCAACTATAGAAGCTGCTAGTCCACTGGGCTAAATGAAATCGACTCACCATGGGATGAAGTTCTCAATTTCATCTAAGATCCAATCACAGAAATATAACATTTCATTATATTTCAGGAAGGTTTGTTGGCAAAATGGTGAAAGGGAAAATCAGATTCTAAAACTTAGACTTAAAGATGATGAAGTTTTGTAACCCTAATTGGTTTCTAATTTCTACATTTAGTTTAAACATTTTTTGATTCTTTCTCTTGATGAATTCAATAAGTACTGTTTCAAGAAAACAAGGATAAATGACATTTTGAATTTGAGTAAGTAATTTGATAAGTAAACGATTAGCAAAATGTAATGAAAACAAAGTCTCCTTCACGGCATATATTACAATTCAAAAATTTAGTTGTTCCAATAGTCGTAGTCTTTATAGAAGTTTTTGATAGGGAAATTCGGTAAATTGTGCAGAAATTTCTCTTGATGCATTTTAACAACATTGTAAATAACAACCACAAAATTTGTTCTATATATATACTAGTTTCACTCCTAAAATTATCATTGAAATACTATAGAATGATAAAAATTAAATAAGATCATAATTTCAATAATATTTCTTTCTATTGATATAAAGTCCGTATCCTAGCTTAAGAAGAGAAGACTTATTTCTACCAAAGAAGCTTTCTTACCTAAAAAGGAATTCTTACTATAAGTGACCAACCATAATTCTGAGAATAATACTGTATAATAAATGAAAAATTCTTGAAAATAAAATTGCAATTCAAAAAATAGCTTATAATAGGAAAGTATAATTACAATCTGACACATCTTAGATTAAAGCAAGATATTACCATTAAAGATTCTTAAAAACCAATAACAATATTAGCATAGCATCCTAAAAGTAAGAGTACAGGGATTCAAAGAAACTGCACTGCATTTAAAGTCAAATGAAGAGTAGCATTTAGCTTGTTCCTAAATGCCCCTTGTCATTTGACCTTAAACTAGTTTGTGACTTTTTAATTAAAATTATTTATGAGGATGGTGCTGTGACATCTATCCCTCATTCTCCACAGCAAAACAAAGGCACACAATAGTGAGAAAGGAAGGTATTTGGTTTTTAAAGCACTATGCAGGTTTATGTTTTATCAACAGAAGACCTGCTTTGACTCCATTAATTCAACTATAGAACAAAAGAAATTTATTTGACTTCTTTGGACTCAGCTTCCCTATCAAATTCCCAAAGTGTCAAAAAATCCTGTTTGAGTACTCTTACTTTATGGACATGCTTCATACGGTCATTTGGTAGAGTAGTATAAGTATAAAATACAATCATTTAAATTGAAGGAATAAAATAACACACACACACACAGTGGCTCTCAAATGAAAAAAACTAAAAAAAAAAATGGATGTGTTGTTTAATGGCCCTTTGCAATGACTGAACCCTGTGCACATAATACTTCTTAATCTTAAGCTACATCCTTGCTGGAATAATTTGTTTGCCAAAATCAAACACTGCCTGAAAAAGGAAATACTTGGTTGTCACAGCAAGGAATAACATTTAAGACAGCGATCCTCAACTTGTCTAAAGTGGGAGTTACCAAGCATTTCAAAGACAAAAATCTTTTCTTTAGGCAGCCATCACTACACATTAACCTCTTTGCTTCCCAATAAGACAATTTTACCTCACGAAATTTTTCAAAGCTGTTCAATTTTCAAGTTTTACCTAAAATTGTAAAAATCTGCTGAATTTTCAGATATTTTCCAGATTTGTAAAGTTCTCTGAATTACCTACAACAATAACATTAAAGAGCCCAAATACATTCAAATCAAAATAAAATTCTTAGGGCAATTTAAATTATATGACAAATTTCCCGATTTTGCAAAGATATAGCAATTTCTCTTTTGTTGAAGTACATCTCGGTTTCCACTCCATCCAAAGTTTTAAAAGGCTGTGAATAGAAGATTTAGAGGTACGCTTTATTCTCATGGAAGTTAACATTGTTTGGAAGAAATAACTGTCAAAGCCTTCCCTCCTCCCGATTTCCGTCTTTTTCAATTGTAATAAGATAAGTAAATCATCAACAGTAACTATGCATTTAACCTGCCAAATACAACAATCTGCACAGAAATAGAGTTAGAAAGTAAATTTCAATTTTATTTTATAATTTTATTCATATTTTCTACAGAGAGGGTTAAAGGTTTTTGCAACAGCTCTTTTTAGGGTTGGATTTTCTTCTAAAATATGAGATGCAACTTTAGAATTACGAGGCGAATCCAGAAAGTAAGTTTCCCGATGTTTTCCCTGTAAAGTAAAGTTCAGCCGTGTCAATTGCGCGTGCGTAACAGATCTATGACGTAATTATCATATATATGCCAGCTGGACAAGTCGCGATTCGTGGCAGCAGCGGGGTGGCAGTGTTCCGAAATGGAAACTCTCATTCCTTCTCCCGCCGCCTGAAAAGGTTCCGTCGGTGATCTTGAAGGCACAAAATATTGGACCAGTTTAAATTTATCGTCAGCTCTGTCACGTCTATGATCCGAAACTGATACCCAAATACAAAATTCAACGCTTAGGAGCAGCACTGACATTTCTGCAACGGTATCACGACGACGACGACAAGTTCCTCGTCAGGATCGTCACGGGCAATGAGACTCGGAAACCAAGCAGCAGTCAATGCATTGGCATCAGAGTGGATCTTCGGTCAGAACCCAATTCAAAAAGACGCTGTCGGTACGGAAAGGGATGTGCACGGTGTTCTGGGACAGGAAGGTTGGTTCCGTTCACAGGCGGCAGAGTTCTACGACAGAGGTATACCACAATACGACACGTGTCTCCATTCTGGTGGTGGCTATGTTGGAAAACAGCTGAAACACTGCTGTACTTGTTGTCCGTGAAAGTGTGAGTTCTTTTTTTCTTTTAAATAGGGAAACTTACTTTCTGGATGTACCTCGTAATTACAGGTATATGAATCTTTGTTGGGTATGTATTTTCTGCCCAGTCAATTGTTAACATTGGCATTTCTTTCCTTTTTTAATTTTAGGAGTAGAAATATTGAATCCCCACTTTTCGTATCTGTTTTTAAGAATTAAAAAAATATAACCTTGGATCGAGGGGTATGGATTGAATGCTGAAAGGTGTCAAGCCAAAACTGTGATGTCGGGCAGTGCTTGGATGGCTGCATGAGTGATGTTTGTGAACAAAAGAGAAAATGTTTGAGAACCACTGTCTTAAGATCAAGAAGTATTGTGGTGTTATGCAGTGTACTTACAATAAAGAAGTGGGTCAAACCCTGCTGATGCGGAGGCACAATAGGTGTCGGTCACAACAGTAACCAAAGCACTGAGTAATGCATAAAAACAGATGGACTAACTGATTGCTATTTATCCCTCTTCGGATGGGGCCTAAAACAAGAGGTACGATTCAAGCACACAACAAACAAAGTTATACACTCATTTGGCACGCAAATAACACAAACCACCTTTCAAATAAGCCAGTCTCATTGTTAATTTAGAATACATTTATTTCATTATAATAGTTGTTCTTAAATGCTTTATTAATCGTCTCTAAACAAAATATGGCCAGAAATATCTCAAATTTTTATACATGATATTCTAAATACATAACTAAAGGTATATGAAAAATTAAAACAATTAGATGCAAAGTAAATTTTGTATAAGTTACTTCTAGCACCTTGTCTTCTGCATTCCAATTTTTTAAAATTTATTTATCATGTACAAGCCTGAGTAAGGTAACATATTGGAGCATAAAATTTTTTAATCTATCTCATAAGAGTTAATCAATCAATAGAAAATTCCCTAATATAATTTTGAAATTACTTTTTCCTCCCCTTCTCTGATTCCCCAAATTGAAATGAGTTGAAATAATACCATTTATTTGTTCATCGTACCCTTTTTTAATTCCCTTGGAAGTGGATTTCTTGGCAGCTGATTGGCTTCGTCCTTTCTGTCCTCCCCAGGAGGTCCGCCCTCGGTCCCTGGGCAGTGCACCAAATCCAGTCGGAATAATTCGAGCCTGATGGGGAGTGTTGACAGGAGTGGCTTCATCCGATGTGCTAGAGTCTGTGTTGGCACCAGCTGCAATCATATCACAAATCAATTCATTACGGTGAAAAAAAGCAGCACACGACACTAGTCATCATCTGTCATTACATAATGAACAAAATATTGAAATTCTAGAAACGGTAATAAAAAATCTGAAAAAAGATAATATACTGAAAAATTGGCAGCAAATATGGAATAACAGTGTACCGAGGTACTTTCCCACGATGGTCTGCACGTGCACGCACAGCTGTGGGAGAAATTTCCTGGAGGAATTTAGGACTTCGATTGTTCACGTCGAGTTTAGGGACCCCTGCAGAGAAGGTATAGATCACGGAATGGCAGCGTAACGGTCAAGCTCGCACAGAGATGTAACCGTGAGTTATGGGCGTAGGGGCTAAAAATAATGTCAGCTTTCACAAAAGGGGCTATTTTAATGAGCCCACCTGCACTCCCGAAGGGGGTGCAGATGTTTCACGAAACAAGCGACAGACAAAGAAGAAAAAGGGGCGTTAAAACCGAGGTGAGGAGTTGGGAAAGAGAGTTAAGAAAAGAGTTGAAGTCGGGATTCAAGAGGAGCTGGACATCGAAATCTCAAGCCCCGCTCACCAGCACCGACCCGTCCCGTGCGCCCGGACCGACAAACCGCACGAGGAAAGCCCCTGCCTGCTCCCCTGTGTCTGTACTGGAGGTAAAAAATATTCAAAACGGTCATTTAGGCCTCTGTTAGTAATTTAACATTGTGATTAAGGAATAACGCATAACTAAAGATAATTATAATAATTGAGGTGTAAATATGAATATAAGACATAAATAATTGCTGGTTATGATATATGGTGATTAAGTAGGGTATCCATTTGTAAATAGTGTACAGAATAAATGTCTTAATCTAAATATAAGGTCACGTTTTTATTGTGTTTCCCCTTTGTAAACGAACACTGGTGTTAATGTTGTAAGTACATTACAACAAACAGTATAAAAGGAAGACACACCTTTCAAATTCAAAATACCATTAATCTCAAATTGCAGTATATAAACGTAGTCTTGATGTATTTTGTAACAGGTCATGATTCTTTTCCGTACTGTTGTTAAACTGGAAACTCAGCTGTGTCCGTGTGGCTTACTGTTACATCATGCAACAATTTTCCCTCAATATGTTAAGAAAAGTGAAACTGAAGTATTGAACCAATACGTTAAAAAGTAATAATAGATATTTGAAAGAAATATACAATCATTTAAACAGTGAATAGTCATTTATTTTGAATCAATTCCTATTTTATTTTGATGAATTAATGTTTGGTAAATATAAACTGTCAATAACTGCCAAGTTCATTAATAAGCGTTTACTTTAATAATGGAGTGAAAAATGAATTGGACTACTGAAAATCGTCCAAGTAAAAATATTGCATTTTTAAAATTTGTAATTGGTAAGTTATTGTTTGTCTATAGCCTTATGCAATATTATTTTTGTTGATTGTGGATCTAAATCTCTCCCCCTACCGTGACTTCGGCAGTTGTATAACTTTTCGGTTGGCAGTGGGAGTGAGTGTTATTTATCTATAGCTGCTATGTTTCCCAGTTCGCTCTTATAACTGCATGAAAATAGATCAAGCTTATAAAGAATCTAAAATGTCAAAGGATTATCGCTGACCATCAGTAGGCTTAAACCTAAGAATTAAGGCAATGTGGTTTAAACAAATGTTTAGGATCTACTAAACATCTCTATGACATGAGGGCATCAGATAGTAAAGTAAAAAGAATCTCCCATTAAAGTGGAATTTGTTGGTCAAGAAGCAGTAGAACTTCTTTAATATGTTCCTTCTATCAGATAATTATGAAAAAAGGTAAGAAACTTTTTTTGTGAGCAATTTATTTTTAACAAGAGGCTATGGACGTTTGGATAACTTTTATTCTGAAAAAGCTGGACAAGTCCTGTGACGAAACTGACAGTGTCGTGAGAGACACAGATTCTTAGACACGAGAAGGTCACCAGCTAAATCACAACTAAGCCCAAAAAGTGCAGAATAAAAGGGCTTCTGAGGAGTTACTTCTAGTAGGATTCCCTCTTCCTCAATGCATATTGTAACTACCCGTTACATGTCTGGACACCCAGGTCCTTAGGATCGGAGAAGAAAAAGGCCTGTCTTGCTTCTCGCCGAGTGAAATTCCGTTATCTATCAAATGAAATGATGTCGGAAAAAATCTAAGAAGCCCACTTTGGCACCTATTGTTACCGTTGGGAAGAAACTCTTGCCGACTAAATAGTGTAAACAAAGCCCTTTGTGCACCAGTTTTTCGTCCACAAGAGAAGCGGGTAGTCTAGCGCCCGAGTTTTTAATTAAAGGTGTCACTACGCCGGAGTCGAGCTGTTTGCCACTTTGAATCAAGAGACTTTGATGATGGCACTATAGACCCCAGTAACGGATGGAGACCACTGTTTCCTCCACATGGACCAAGTTAATGGTTTCGCTACTGTGCGGATGACTGCCGGTCGGCAAGCTTAAAGGAACTCCTGGCACATCTGGGAAAGCGTCAGCTGAGTCCAGGTGAGTCACTTGAGAATTGTATCACCCTGTTTCTGGAAGATTAAGGAAAGGGTGACGTGAGGGGTAAGCAGAACCCCTATATAAGAAGATTTGGATGAAAGGGGTGAGGCGGGGTGTTTTTTGTGAGCTCGAGAAAAGTGTTACTAGTCTCTCCGAATTGCTAGGGCATGATTTCATCAGAGACGGCCAGCGTCACTGATTACTATTAGGCAACCCTTGACTTAGGGATCTTATTCCCGGTACGCTTATTTTTACTTCGTATTTCGAAGTAATTAGTTGAGAGTGGCCCTTACTCTCACCCAGGATCGTCGAGCATCCGAGAATTTCAACTGAAAGACAACGAGTTATTTTCTTTGAACACTATGTTAGCCTTAGAGTCTCCGTGTGGAAGAAAACTTTTCCGAATCATCAGAGCGATTACCTGTAGTAGCAGAGTCCCGTACCTGCTCTAATTTGCGAACTGTTTCCAGCAACTTTTAGTGACCCAGCTTCACTATACCCATGAACTTTGATTTTAATATCTATCGCTGCACGAGATTTCTAAATCGATTACCTTTAATTAATTTTGTAGATAATTTGTAGATAACTTATTCTCTTGAATAAATTATTTATTCAAGATTAAATAGAATTCAGCCTGTATCCTTGACGGCCTCGCCTACTACTTCTCCAGTGCGTCATAATGTCAATGAAAAGCATGAATGTACAGCATTTACTTCAACGTTTTAAATGTGGCAATCGAAATCAATTTTTCTTCTGGCTCTTGTGAATAGAAAGAGGGAGAACAATATTTTTCATGATTTGCGAATGATTTTTTTTTTATTGATACAGGTGAATGGACTAAAGATAAGTGGTCATGAAATAATTTTAAATTAGAGTACAGGTAAGTGTTTAACTTTTACATGCTTTCTTTTTTTAATAAGTGAAAATACAATGTTCGAAACCTATGGTGCAGGTATGATTAAATTAATATGTAATATTGGCAATAATTAGGTTAATGTTAACTTTGTTATTGTTGATAACACTAAATCCAGAATTTAACTTAGATTAGAAGGTTGTGTAAAACTCGATCCTATAAAATGTAAATCAAACTCAGCAATTCATTTAGAATAATGTGTAAATACTTACAGGCGCTGGAAATTTGAATGAAAATTTGTGATTAAATTACAGGAAATCTCTGTTAGTTGTTCCCCTAGAAGTATACCAGTCAGGAAAAATTAAAATAACTGGAAGATGAGATAATAATTCAAAAAGTTGAAGGAGTAATTTCGTTACGAAAAAAAAAACCCGTAATGACTCTGTTTTGATCTGAATAGAGTGATAAAGAGAAGAGAGTCGAAGATCAAGACAAGTTTTATCTTGCATTGGATTGTTACATTGAGTTAGATGAACTCTTAATTCTCCCTTTGAATGTTATATCTTCCAAAACACAGAAATGAAGTAAATTCCAGGGATTCTAGTTTATTTTGACGGAGCAACCCCAGACCAGCAAGATGAAATTTTAAATAAGGTTATTAAAAGAGTTAAAGATTCAATTACAACTAAATACAGTTTAGGGTTAAATGTTTGGGACATGTGTAAAAGTATGAAACCTGTTCAAGCTATACTTGATATGCCTATACTCGATACTGCACCTTTAAGAGAAACACTGAAGTTGGTATTGGACTGCTGTATGTTACAGGAATATTTTATTACTTTATTTATGGCATTGGAAGACCATTGGAAGTGTTAAAGAGATCACAAATTGTTCGATTCTGTAGTGGTTACAATAGCAGTTTAATATTTAAAAACAAATTGTGCAGATTTTCTGTAAAACTAGTCAAAGACGATATAGAAATGACAGAGTTTAACTAAACACTTGCAAATTAGTAAGGCAACTCTCTCTGATATTGGCCAGGTCATTTTAAATGATAGACCAGGAAATATTACATATAGTCATAAGGAAAGGCCATATAGTTTTCATTTGGCATCTATCTATATATATATAAAAGAACCTGGGAGCATCAGAATGGTTAGAGATCTGATCAAAACGGAAACCACTCAAAAATAAGAGTTTATACCAGTGTCAAAATGAATAAATTGGCCATACAACGGAGGCTTCAAATAAAAAATAGTAGGTTTCTCCAGAAATCAGGCCTTGAAACAGACATGATAAAAGAAGAGCCAATTAGTATAATGATGTCTCACTGGCTTATGAGGTGGAATTCAAAAAGGCAAGAATGTCCTTTTATGGGCGAGTAACAAATGGGAGCACTTCCCATTGGGAAATTCCTGGAAATGACAAAACCAGGGATAAAAGTGATTTCAAAAAGCATTTTTTTTGGTAGGAGCAAAAACCAGACCCGAACAACAAAGACAAAAAAAAATCGGTGTATTTAGGTTTGATATATCATCTTCCGTCATTTTGTTACTGTAACCTCATTAGTTTCTAATCTAACGTCAACCCTATAATTATTATCATTACACTGTTTCTCGATTGATGTTCACTAGTACTTTTCTGTTTCTCATGAAACTACTTGTAGAAGGCAGGTTTAATTCAGTTGAATATTTAGTTGTGAAATGCGATTTTGGATAATGACTATGCCCGCTGTTCTCTGCTCCTATCGTACATGTTGGTTCCTTGGATCCATTCACATAATTTAAAAAAATCTTCTCAATTTTGATAGAATGATATCTTTTGTTTATGATAGAATTAAATTTTTAGTACAAATAAGAATATACATAAAATAAAATTACTCATTGGTAAACGAACTGACAAAAAATAAGGCCTCGAAGAAGAGGTTCTTACTTTGCGTCCCCGGAGTAAGGCATGCTCCTTGCCGTCTTTCATTGGGCTTGGGAGGAGTTCCACTAAACTGTCGAATGCCTGGATCTGTCGCTTCGGATTCTGTGGTACCTGTTCCACTGGTGTGGCTCTGACCCCGAGTGTGGCCGTTGTCGTATTGGATGGGTGGGGGAGGATGCCGCCGAGCGTATTCGTACGCTCGGAGCAGTTCTTCTTGATTCGATGAACCAGAAGTTAAACTGTGGCTGTTGGGTGCTGAAAGTCAACGCATCCCTTACGGTTAACATTTTTAAAAAAGGTCTAACAATCTTACGTCAGTTGTCGAGGATAAGTTCAAAAAATATAGAAGCCAAGAAAAACCTACCTTGACTTTGATATAACTCTTCACTAGCTTTGCCACTTTTACTTGATGGAGGGTCTAAACTTGTCTGTGAAAAAATATACACACACACACATATATATATCAAAGATACAGTGTTGCATTTCAATGAAAAAAGAAATATTTTCAACATAAAAAGGCTTGCCTCCTTTATTTCAAAGGTTGTTATTTTATATGCTAGATGGTATGCTCTATTAGAGTTGGAAAGGGATACTTTAGGATAGAGTATGTAAGGGATACTGCTTTAAAATTTACTTTATATGCATTCTGAAACAGCTGGACACCCTAGGCAGGTCCATTTGTCTTTCCATCAGGTTTGGAAACCCTATTTTGTATATTGTTTTCTTTTAATATTCGAAAACAGTTAAGCGACTCCATTTATGCGATATTGTTTAAGACAATAAAAGTTTTGACAAAATTCACTCTAATTACTTTTATTTGGAACATTTCTTTCTTTTCCGTCTCAACTGTGCTACTTTCTCTCATCATTGCATTGCTAAAACAATTTCATTATCGTTCTCAAAATTAAAAATATTTTCATTTTATTTTGATCATGTTGGTTGGTTGAATGGAGTTTTATGATCATGTATTAATCCTCTTATTTGTACTTTGATTCTCTTTAATGTATCACGCTAAAATCGTATGGCGAGAGTAAGTATAATTTCCTAAACGTATCTCTCTAAGTATTAAGTTTATGAAATAAAAAGGTGTTATTTGTTTTATGAAAATGATCTGTCATTAGGGCCTTCAAATTTGAGTGGAAGAAACACAGTGGATAAAAGTTCGTGTTACCTTAGTCAAATAGGGCGGCTCTCCGTGGTGAACGCTGAATGTTTTGAATTCTTCCGTTTCGCCATTTTCCTCTTCCGCAGGTGGACCCGGGAGCTGAAATGTTGCATAGGGAGCTATTTCGTCCTCATACTCTGGAACAGAATGAGAGGCTACACACAGAATGATATCTGTTCTGCCCACACCATTCAAGAAAATCACAAACCAACACTTGCTTTCCCAAACACATCTTATTAAAACGACTGTCGAAATCATTCAAAACTAATCTTGTTTGAAAATTTTAAATGAAAAAAAATAACACTTTTTTAATACATAAAAAATAAAATAATTTTATGGATATTGATATACAAAAGAAAAAATATTTTAAATACATTAAAAGTGTGTCTTTAAGAAACGATTTAAAGGATGTTATCAAAATTAAAACTCTAATGCGTATATAAAGTACAGTATAGAATTTCATATGTTCCGAAAAAAACTCATTTTCTCAGAAAGAATGTTCAGTCCCAAAAATCGTAAGATGGGTCTGTTTCTATTGCCAGTCTAACTATTTTTCCGACTCTACGAGATTCGTTCTAAATTTTCATACATATAGATAATTTATATAGCACGTAGACAAATGTAAATTTATCTGCCCTTTATAATACTGCATCATGAATAAAATTTCTTTAGTACGATTTGATAGTAATGTTTTTTAACGATGATGATAGCAATGGATCTAAATTTTTTACCTGACCTCTTAACAATGTGTTTATCCTAGTAGGTAATGGTAAACATTTGTCATATTTAGATATTTCACAAAGGACTAAAAGCAACCATGTAATTTATTAATTATTGTACTTTCATTTGAATAAACTACCGTACATTGCCGTGCATAAACTGAGAACTTTTAGGGCAATTTATAAACTTGAAGTGAAGAATCAGCTTGTGTACGTATCCATAGAACAAATACAGTATGCTTAGTGACATTTTTAAGAAGCACAAAATAACAAAAAGAAATATTTAATGCAGGGTTCCCACTCTTTTTCCAGAACAAAAATTAAGGACTTTCTAAGGACCAAAGTAACTTTTTATAAGGACCTACTTGAAATACACGACATAACGGCATAAACCTTATCTCCGGAGGAACATATTTTAATGATTATGAACCAGAGAAGGCATGTTCAATAAATGCCCTACAATAGTTTAGAATAAAGTTTTTAAAAATGCCTAAAAATTAATATAAGATAAATCTATTTGACAGAACCTAATTTTGAAAAATGTACGTCTAAAGTTTTTTGAGTAATCAAACTGAAAATAAATTATGAATAAAAACAATATTATAAACAGTACTTTCTGACGGTTTAAAAAGGACTGATATATATATTTATATAAGAGTCATATGTATATACTAGCTGATTTTACGCGGTGTTGCCTGGGAAAGAAGACAGTTTTAGACTTTTCTATTAGATTCAATGCAAGGAAAATTAAACTTCCATAAGTAGCTGAAATATCTACAAACCCCCATCCTCCATTCTTTGTTTAATTAAATTCTGCATGACTGTTATCCATTAGGAAAGGGCAGCTGACTTTAAACCTTTTCAGAATACGGAAGATTATTTATTTGTCATAAAAGAAAACTGATAGGAAATCACATGAGACTGTGGATCTCGTCGATGGAGAAATGGATCGCGATCCAATTTAAAAATTAAGGAGTTTTTAAAGACCTTTGATAAGTAGTTTTAAAGGCCCTTAAAAATGAAAGCTAAAATTAAGGAGTTCTTAATGACTTGCAATGGCAAAATAAATAAAATTTTGAGATCAAAAGAAAACTTGAAAAATAGAAAGATAACATTTACCTGTGTTATAATTCTGGCAATGGAAAACACCACAAAATGGTGCAAAATTAGAAATGAAAATGAAATAAAAATCTCTACTGATAGCCTGTCATTGGACATAAACAAAAATCGAAAAATGTGCAAAACAGCTTGGGTAGGAGGCCAACAAGGCAATATTACATAATGAAGAAAACGTTGAAATTCCTTATCCAGTAATTGTAATAAAAAGATAATATACTCAAAAATTGGCAGCAAACATAGAATAAAAGGAAGACATACCCATTAATTTCGAATTGCAGTATAAAACCGTAGTTGATATTTTTGTAGCAGGTTCTGTACTATTTAAATTGTTATGGTGTTAACTGAATATCCATTACATTATGCAAGCTTTTCTTAAGAAAAGCGAACCAGTCATTTAATCGCACAGATATTTGAAAGAAATCATTTAAATAGTGAATAGTCAGTTATTATTAAAAAACTTCTTTAATGAATTATTTTTGTAGTAAATAACTGCTAGGTTCGTTAATAAGTTTTTACTACAATAATTAATTTTATTACTGCAATTAGTTTCTAAATAGCAGCGTCTCAAACGGGAGTACCCACCGTCTGAAACTTGATCATTTTCGGCTTCCTCAACAAGGAACGTCTGAATAGGGACGTCAACCCGGTCTTGACCTCCCACTCCCCATTCCATTTCGAAGATCCCTCTCCTAATTTTCATCACTCTAAAAGGAAATCGAAATGTACAGTTCTTCTGGCGGAACAAAATGGAAAATGACTAGCAAATTCTGCTTCCCGAGATCGCAAAGGAATTATTTTAGTTTTGGAGCAGCAGTCTGCCAGAATTTACCCCAAAAATGAGTTTTGGAGCACAAAGGTGCAAAGATATCGCTTTGACGCAGTCTGGAGCAACTGGCGCAGCTGTTCCACCCCTGCACTTCTAGTCACACACCAAACACATCTTACATGTCCCAAGATACCTTTGGTAGTAAATATTAAAATACAATTTAACTGTAGTTCAGTTTTGTAGGTGTCTAATGTTCTATCATGGGACCACCCATCTGACTGAAACTATTTTTGTACATTAAAGAAGCAAGTATTGTTTATTGCTTACAGTGACTGGTCGAAGGTCCGGCTTGTCGTGACTGAGGAACATTATTGGTCGGAGCCACTTTTCGAACAGGTGAGGAAAAGTAGGACGGGAGATCTCTGTTGTTGTGACTTTGGGACTGATTGTGAGTGGAATGACCGTGGCTGTGACTGTGGCTGTGTCGGTTGGATTCTGATCGGCCCGTTTTCTTGTCCATGTGAGCCATGAGAGCGGTTGTGGTCGACACGTCTGCTCGAGAGGAGGCTTCTGCAACCAACACAACCAACAATAAGCGAGGGAAGGAAACAATAAGCGATGAAGGCTAAACTTCTTGAGCGAAGATTGTTTACCTCTGTAATGATGACCGGTGCTCCGCCTCCGTTTATACATGACTAAACAAACGACAGCGACAATGCCAGCAATCAAAACAACCCCAGACGAGGCCATCGAAACCAGAGTGGTAGTATCTTCGAAAAACGATGTAGCTGAAGGAATGTGACCTTGACTCCCATGATCCGGAACAGGAAAGGCTGAAAACGATGTCACGTAACATAAAATCACCTGCATATTTCATTTATTTATTTACTAAGCTTATGTTTCGAAATTGGAATTATCGGCAATATATAAAATTTCAAAACACATAACACAATTTTTTAAACTTAATTTTATTCGTAAACTTAAAAAATGCTCTATTTACTGATTTATTCCAAAAAATAATTATATTGCAAAGTTTACCCATAAAAACAAACATTTTAAGTGAAATAACAAATACTTTTATTTTCCAAAGCTGTTACTTGTAGCAATGAAAAAGATGGACAAATTAAAATAGGCTAAATAAAAACAGATAAAAAATAAAACTAAAGTCAGAGCAGCATCTTAAAATACATTATCAGATCAATTAAGTTATTTAAAAGACATAATAATTCACAGATAAAATATCCAAAAGTGCCTCCATCATGACTTCGATCTCTAAACAATTTCTGCCAGAAAACTTCTCAGAGCAGTTTACTTGAATCTGCATAATTTTATGAAGAATAATCCAGCCATTTCGGAATGCACAGTGAACATATATATATATATATATATATATAATATAGAAATATAAATAATAAAAATACAAACAATGCTATATAACTTGACTGTAAATGGCCGCTAAAAAAGGATTTAAAACTAAGAATTTTAAAAAATAGTTTGAAGAATTTAAATAATTGGTCTGAACAAAAGAGTTTAGGGGTGACGTCAAATTCTTTTCTAGAAATAGTGAAAACTTAATTTACAAAACTTTGCATTTCAATTTTATCTATGTTTTTGTAAACATTCGAATTTCAGGCAGTAGTTGGTTAGTTTCACTAAAACTTTTCCATGATTTTTTGGAGGCTATTTCACTTTGATTTTCTGTGCACAATTTATATTTATAAATTACTTCAATATATTCCTCTGATCAGTGTATTTTATTATTTTCACACATAAAAGAAAACATATTACCCTGGTGTGAGATTAAAGTTATAATGTGCGTCTGTTCCTTATAACAAAATTTAACCTTACTTAATGCATTACTTTTAAAATAGGCCAAACATTTATAATAGAAAATCCCATCATATAAAGTTTTTTTTAGCATTGTCTGAAAATGACCAAATAACCTACAAAACTGAGATTCTACCAGTAATTGTAATATGAAGAGTAAAAATATAAATAGGAATAAATTAAAAAAAAGATAAATGATTAAAGGGTAGATATTTGAATGTTTTAATTATCATCTTTAGATAATACAACCTTTTATTTAAAAAAGTAATCAATCACAATGCATGTTTAGATACATTCTTTTTGGGGGATAATAATTTTATTTTTCAAAGCTAATAAAAATATTTTTTGTGTCACATAATCTTCTTTTAATCCTTTATTTTTTTCAAGTCAACCTCCTAATGAGGAAATTTTATTTTGATATAAATGTTTAAATGAAATTGGAATCTAGAAAACAAGTTCTCAGACATTTAGCTAAAAACTGCCTAAACACATGAGAAAAATACACTGAATGGTGACGAACAATGAATGGTAAACACATAAATGAACTGCATAAGTATATGAAAGTCAATCTCATGCACGGTTGTGAAGAAACACAAGATAGTATCACACTAAACTAAAATAAATCCCAAAGCATTACATATCATTAGTTTATTTCCCCTCAGATTAAATATTCCAGATGAAATGAACGATAAGGAGATGTCTACTTAAAAATTAAAAGATGAGTGTTTTGGCAAAAGAGATGTCAAACTGCTGCCAAAGTTTCACCTCATGTTAAAAATTAATTATTGAAAATGGTGTAAAGATGAAATTTTCAATGGTAAATTTTTGTTCAGGAGAGAAATTCTTTTGTATTCGTTACCTCGATTGTATATTTTCAATTTTAAACATGGTCAAACTGAGCAATTCTTTGTCAACACAGAGTCTTTTATAAAATAAAATATCTAAACCTTTTTTTTTCAAAGCAAGGTTTTTCTCAAAATGCGAGCCTTACCATTACCAGTGGTGAGTGTGATGACGTCGTATTCAGCAGTTGTCGATCCAGCTGCGTTGTAAGCCACCACTTTGACGACGTACCAGGTCTCGGCAGCCAGATCCGGCACCACGAGCTGATGCTGCTGTTCAGGATTGGCGTGGTCCGTGAGTACCGTCCATCGGCTGTGACTGTGGGGCCGATATTCCACGCTGATGCGAGTGACTGGGCAACCGTCTCCTTGCCACATCGACAAGTGCAGGACGAGGTGGGTCGAATTGGTGAAAATCATATCCTCTTGCTTAGGTGCCACAGGAGCTGAAACGACAAAATGGCCATTCATCGTGTTGTTCATCGGACACATACGAGTTATATCTAAAAGCGACTTACCAGAGCCTTGCGTTTTGAAGGAGATGGGATTACTTCGTTCTCCTTTCCCTTCACTCGTCAAAGGAACAACATATAACTGATATTTCACGCCGCACTCCAGTCCTTCCAGTTTATAAGTATGATTTTTGCTTAACACACGACGTTGTTGCCATTCTCCTCCCTCTGGTTTGTAATGCAATTCGTGCCCTGAAATGAACCATATATTTCCCCGTTAGTGCATTTGTGGAAAAGGTTCTGCACTTATTCGTCAACGAGCAGGTAAAGTGTATTTTCCCATTATATTTCTGCAAACTAAAAAGCCAAACAAACAATTATCAAACTTTTTATGTCAGTTTAAAAAATAGAGAGGGTCCTTTGCACCTCCAGATAAATACAAAGCTAATTTTCAGTGAGGGAAGACAACTTAAATTTTAACTTTATTGATTTGAGCCTACTTTTCTTCACCCAGTTGGAAAATTACAGCATTAGACCAAGCAGCCAATGATATTTTTACTTATTAGACACCAACGACAATAGTTTAAACTCTATTTAAAGCTACCACCATTTCATAAATTTAAACAATATAAACTAAAAAAGTTTTTGGCAATTTATTGCTTGTTTCAGGGTTGCAAAGAAATACTTTTTTAAAGACTAGTTGATCTGCTACACATATAGTAATATTGCAATTCGGATAAAATCATAATACAGATAAAACTTGTTATAAATTTAATTTTCAATTTTTTTGTTTCTCATTCTAAAATATTTTGCAAGTTTCCTTTACTTTTTTGCCATTATATATTTTGTTATGTTATTTCCTGCTAATTTCAGTTATTTTTAGCGATTTGGCAACTTTTAGGTTATCAATAACAAAAAATCCCAAAGAGCTACCAAGAAGCAACATCTGCTCCCCATATTCATAGACAAGCCAATCCTCCCATTTTAGCTATAAATGTCCTCAAAATTTTTGTCTTCTACACAGAAAAGTATGATAGTTATTATTACGGATCAACTACCTAGAGAAAAGATTTATATATATATATATATATATATATATATATATATATATATATATATATATATATATATATATATATATATATGTGTGTGTGTGTGTGTGTGTGTGTAATATATATATATATATATATATATATGTAGGTGTGTAATATATATATATATATATATATATATATATATATATATATATGTGTGTGTGTGTGTGTGTGTGTGTGTAATATATCAAAATTATTTAACTTTAATATTACCTTAAAAACCTCCTCTCTCCCATTCTAATTTATTAAAATCTTTTCCCCAGCCTTTAAATGTCTTCATCAAAGGAGTGTCCTCAACTTAAAATTCTTTCAATACATTTCCCAAATCTTTCTGTTCTATAGGTGTAAACTTTCTATACAACACGTTTTGCAGCTGTCGCCGGCCAATGGCTCCTCGTTTTTCCTGATCTTAACAGTTTAATTCGTTGATAACAAATGTGTCAGACAAGTGGTTATTCAAATAAAGGACAATATTTATTCAAAGGCACACAAAAACTATAATGTAATCGTATACGATCTAACAATAAAAAATTTAAGAATGTACGCATTTTATAACTAAAGCAAAAGAAAATGCATTTTATTTCTTTGGTATTGAGTTGTCCCAAACAAGATCCATGGTTGTAAAACGGTCATCTTTAATCACTTTAAAATAATATTTTTACCTCTAATAATCGCCCTTTCTTTGGATTGTGGAAGCTCTAAAATGGCAGAATTTCCAGTTGTCGAGAGCACCTTCACTTGGGGCACATGAGATGGAACTGGAAAAACACATAACAATTCACTCTTTAACGAAATAATGACACTATTTTCTCTTCAAACTAAACTCTTAAATTATGAATTTTAACAGTATTTTTTTTATCTAGTTTTATGACATGGAAAAATATCAGTTTACTGTACATCTCTAAAATTATTTCCTATTTGGAGAAGAAAAAGCCTTTTAATACCTTTCTTTTATGAAATGTCAATAAGAAAAACAAACCTTTATTAAGTATTTAGAAAATAGTGTACTTCTTTCTAAATGCGAGTGAAAGCAGCAATATTACTGTCAATATAGTGGTATTTAATAAACTTAATACTTAAAATAATGATTATATTTCCTAAAAGAAGTAAGAATAATTCTTAAACTATTTTTCTGCAGAAATACAAAAGTATACAAAAGAGTCAAATCTCATACCTGGCTCTGTGTATAGAAAGTCCGTAGTATTGCATAAAGAAAAGGGGAAAAATTTTGTTATTGCTTTCTGAAGTTTACACAGTTTTAAATATTAATTCCATCAGATATCATCATCACAAAATTTACTCATTATCTTTTTAAATATAAGCTGAGTGCAGTTTTTGAGGAAAATTTTACCCATAATTAAAATCCCGTATATAATCTGAAAAAAATTCTGTCCAATGTTTAAATGAATCGCCAAGCAAGTTGGTCAAATGGCTCTAAACTTGTGCTTAGCAAAATTTTTTTTATCAAATGAGAAGGAGAGGAAAAATACGAGGCACATCCAGAAAGTAAGTTTCCTCATGTTTTTCCCTTTAAAATAAACGTAATTAGCCGTGTCAATTGCGCATGTGTAACAGATCTTTGACGTATCAATCATATGCCATCTGGAAAAGTCTCGATTCGTACCAGTAGCGTGGTAGCAGTGGTCCGAAATGGAAACTCTCATTCCTTCTCCCGCCGCCTGCAAGGTTCGGTCGGTCATCTTCAATGCACAGATCATTGCGCCTATTGAAGTTCATCGTCAGCTATTTCAGGTCTAGGAGCCGAAACGGACACACGAATACAAAATTCAACTCTTACGAGCAGCACTGACATTTCTGCTACGGTATCACGACGACGTCGACGACAGGATCGTCGCGAGCAATGAGACTCCGATGTCGCCCTTTACCCCGGACACCAAGCAGCAGTCAATGCATTGTCATCATAGTGGTCGGGTCCCAATTCAAACAGACTCTGTCGGTACGTAAAGGGACGTGCACGGGAAGGCTGGTTCCCTTCACAGGCGGCAGAGTTCTATGACAGAGGTATACAAAAGTGGATCCCACGATATGACAAGTGTCTCCATTCTGGTGGTGGCTCTGTTGAAAAATAGCTGAAACACTGCAGTACTTGTTACCAATAAATATGTCCGTTAGAGTGTGAGTTCTTTCATTTTAAATAGGGAAACTTACTTTCTGGATGCGCCTCGTACAAGGCTGCATGTTTAACACTTTTCTTGATGGCAAATAATGTTTATTTTGGCCATTTTGAGGTGTCAGTAATATTCTTTATGGCTAAAAATATTTTTAAGTGCGATTTTTAGTTTGCTTCTAGCTCATAGAAAAGTATGTTTTCTACAGTTTAGCCGATCTACTACAAAAATTAATATAGCTTTTTCAAAATTTTGGGTTTCTCCCCCTTATTTTAGATTGATTATATCACAATAGGGCTCATTATAAATTATTTTTTATTTTTTGTGCTTTTTTCAGTTAAAAAATCTTGCAACGTTTATTTTCGTGCCAGTTTATATTTTCTACTTAAATAATGTTTGTTTTTGCCAATTGGATAAATTTTACTGTTGCCAACGACTTTATACTACATCTATTATGTAAATTCTTATATAAGCTGATTCCTCCACTTTTGCCCTATAAAAAGTAGGGAAAATATTCCCAGCTTAAACAGAGAAAGGAACTGACAACTTTTCAAATATTGCAACAGCTACCTAAGGTGACGTTAAAACTGCACTTATTCACCAAGGGTATATTAATTATTTTATGTGCAACAAAACATTTCTTTTTCATTCTAATACAATATTTCGATATTGTTATTATATATCTTTTAATCGAATTGAGAGTGAATGTGTAGTAAGGTACCTGTAACTGAGAGTGAATATATGATTTCATCGGCACCATGCCTGTTTTCGACACGACACGAATAATTTCCACTGTCAGACACTTGCAGCTTTCTAATAACCAGAGCGCCGTCGGAGTGAACTTCAATTCGGTGAATTTGGGGAAGGGCTTCTCCTCTGGAAATCATTCGGATAATTAAAAAAAGGAACAAATTGTTTTCAACCAAAGAAATTTCAAACGAGTCTTACCTAAATTTCCACTCTCTTTTAGGAACAGGAGAACCGACAGCTTGGCAAGTTAAAACGACTTTGTCCCCGGGAACGGTGACAATGCTCTCCCCAAAATCCATTATTCGAGCTGGAACTAGAAACAAAATCGACTATGACAAGCTGAATCCACAGAAAACGCATTTAATTATCAACAATTCTAAATGCTCAACAATCTATTCAAAATTTTAAAGCTACAAACTATATTTTTATAAAAGTACTAATTAAATACAGCAAGTTTTTATAAAAGGAATCATTGAGCCAAGTACGGCGATCTCCTCATAAAGAACGGTTTTAAAATCTGTTAATATTTAGGTCACTCATACTTATTATGATTGATGCTCCTTCGAGAAAAGCAGATTAAAATTTTGTAACATGGTGCGTTTCCAAACTTATATTTGAAAGGATGGGAAATTATGATTGGCTGAAGATTAACGTTCAGCCAGTTCTAACCAGAGAACAAATTGTATTGGGTTGTTCGGAAAGTAATTAAGTAATTTCGTTTTTTTTTAACTTTATTAAATTATATATTGGCCGGTCTGGTTCAACACCTTCTGCCATCTTTCTGGTAATAGCATAATTCCACGCTCATAAAATTTTTGGCCTTTGCTGGCAAAGAACATCTTTATCAGCTTCTACCGGCTTTCCCGAACGTGGTGCATCTTCGACATCAAAATCGCCGGATCGAAATTTAGCGAACCAGTTCTTTCACTGGCGTACTGTCAACACACCATCTCCATACACATCGGTCAATTTCTTTCAGGCTTGAACAGCATTTTTACCCTTTCTGTAGTAAAACAGTACGACATGTCGAAAATGCTGCTTATCGCTCTCCATATTTAAAAGGGCACCAACCAAAAACTACTGCGTAGAATTAATTGGAATTTTTCACACACAAGCCTTGCTATATGAGCTTTCAAAGCATATAAAATTTATACGGCTTAAATGTGAAGTTGGGTGCAAAAAAATACAATTAAATTCTCTGTCGGGAAAAAACGAAATTACTTTCCGAACAACCCAATAGTTGGGAACACCATTTCTCATTCCTAATTTTACTTTAGAATAATCAAGTTTAAATGCAAAATATTATCTTTTTTTCCCCAAATCATACACATTTTTTTAAAAATTTCATCTTATATTCAACAAGAGAGGTATGCATTTGTTACGATGAAAAAGCAAACAACAAATCATGTGAAATAATCTTGATTAGGATACCTCTACTATTTGTTGTCCGGGACACCACCCTTGTAGGTTCTCCTTCCCCTCTGGAAGTGGAAGCTGCAACCCAAAACTCGTGACGCGAACGGTCGGGTAGCCCAGACACTTTGTATTGATACTGATTGGATGGAACACGAATGACAGATTCATTCTGGAAAAATAAAGAGTAAAACAATCACCAAAATTTATACTACAATACTCAATCAATTTTAACAACTTTCAATCAGGATTTGCATTCTCCATTTTCCCCATATAGTATAAAATTTAATTTTACTCCAATTCGAGAAAGGGAAATGCCTACCTTGGCACCAGTAGCTAAACTCCGCCAGTACAGTGTGAATTTTGTAATCAATCCGTTTGAATGCAAAGGGGATTTCCAACTAACAAGAATAGTATCTGAAGACATAACAACAGCTTTGATATCTGCAGGAGGTCCTGGAACTACAACAACAACAAAAAAAAAACGGCATAAGGAATCGTTTCATTCATCCTTTCATCAAACTACAATCAGAATATGAAGGCTTACCATCCTCCAGAGTAGAACAATAAATAGAATCACTCCGAACTCCTAAACCTTTCTGAGTAAAAGCCAAGATTATCACAGTATAATTAGTAAATTTGTGTAAATTGGTAAGCTTCATTTCTTGTTCAGAAACAATTCTTTCTTCATATTCTTCATCTCCTGTAACAACAAAATTTCATGAAAAAAACAGTAAGAGTATGTAAAAAGCGATTGTCGAAAAGCAAAGAGAAAAACAAAGTGTGACCTGCAAGTGTTTCCGCTGGCCGGAACAGAACTTTGTATCCTTGCAGAACACCATGAATGGATGAAGAAGGGGGTGCATTCCATGATATGTGCAAGCTTTGAGAAGTAGGGGACATACACTTAATGTCCCTAGGAGCCTGCCCAGGAACTAAACGAAAACAGTGCGGATTTTTTAAAACTTCAAATACAAAATTATGACTCAATGGAAATTCCATTCAATAATCATAGAGCACATGCCATTATTAGTAAATTTCAGGTAAACAGTAAAGCTCTTTTCACAGTACATGTTGAAATATAAAATAGTCAGAAAACAAAGCCAAGGTTTTAAATTTAATAGAAGCAAGTGTATTTAGAGAACTCAGTTGAATTCAATTTATTAAA
Source organism: Pardosa pseudoannulata (assembly GCA_032207245.1). Classification (NCBI taxonomy): domain Eukaryota; kingdom Metazoa; phylum Arthropoda; class Arachnida; order Araneae; family Lycosidae; genus Pardosa; species Pardosa pseudoannulata. The sequence goes on from CM063501.1 coordinate 2,524,294, forward strand.
AGACTAACTACACGATGGAAAATTTTTTTAAAACCAACTACAGTCTGTATCGGTTATATGGTCAGCTCAGCGGTCCAGAAAAATCAGACCCTATATGCGGGAAAATGCAACCCGTGTTGTTCACTGTCAATGCATATACCGTGCATTTTTAACCCATAACAGAAGAGCCTTATCCACATTCCCATAAGGTGACAAGCGCTGACTTTTTCTTTCTTGTTCACCGATTTCAACACTTGAGGACCCAAGTTTGGCAGCTAAAATGTTGTTTAATGTCGTCCGGGGAATCGAATTTGCTTTGGCGGAAGCAGCATTTCAAAGATATTGGATTTTTTAAAATTTTTCAATCAATTCATTTTTGGCAGCAAATGATCAATTCTTCCTTTTCGAAGCCATAATTAAAAATTGAATGTTCTTACTCGTGACGTAGGATCCAAATGCAACAAAATTTTCCTTTACTTGTTTCATCTCAATATCAACTTAAGCAGAGAGAGATCATTTCAACCTATAAACAGATAGATGTCTACCTCTTGTCAGGGGGCAAGAGAACTGAGAGAGGAGAGAAACTCCGACGATGAGTCTACACAAACAAGAAAGGGGGAAAGGGAGAGAAATAAAGGCTCGAATTCAGGTCCTCTCCGATTTTGCACTGACTTCTTAAAAAAACGGAAACTCGTTGAAAACATGAAACCGGTAACAAGAAAAAGAAAATGACTGCATAAGCGGTGCACTTTAACACATGTTCCCTATTAAGTTAGAAGGGACCCTATAAGCGGGGTGACCCTATAGCCGGTACTGACTGATTATACATAAAAATTATTGAAAAGAAATGATAAATTGGAGAACTTACCATCTTCTAACGTTCGAACAATAACTTCATCAGAACGTGGTCCTGCCCCCATGGAATTGTAAGCTTGCACTAAAACACTATAACTAGTAAACTTTTGCAACTGCGTTAACAAAACTTCTTCTCTTGTTCCCTGACCAACTTCTAAAGTTTTATAAAGATAGGAATCTTTAGAATCATAAACTTTATAACCAACATAATAACCTTTGATGGGACCGTTCCACAACTCTATGTCAGGAGGCTACAAAAGAGCACAAAAATTAATCAACACACATCAACAAAAATTAATCATTTCAATTTGGATTTATGAAACCAACACTCTATGTTGTCCCCATCCAGGATATTTTCATTAAAACACCTAATTGGTCCTACACAAAAAGTGACTCATCAGCTATTTCAAAATCTACTGGGTATCACACATGTTTATTTTTCGTTTGGGGCTACATAGCTTATGTATAACAAAAATAAAATTTCAGAAATCCAGTTTTTTTCTCAGTTTGAATTTTTTATTTATTTATTTTCATTTTGAAATTTAACTCCTTGAATCATTATTTATAAATTTGTATATTTTTACATATACATAGTTATTTTTAAAAAAATAAGACTTTTTCTAAAATGGAACTCATTTTCAATTTGTAAGTTTGTATATTTTCCGCAAACAGGACCCTCGACTTAATGCTTATTTCAGTTTCCTCACAGCATGAGTCGAATTGTCGCAAAAACAGGATCGTGCTATCTCTAACTAGAAATCAAGGATAATAAAATAAACTAACAGAGTAATATTAGATTTTGCATCCATTAAATAACACAAACAGTATTTCAACTTATAAACAACTGTGAAATATTTTATTCCATGCTAAAAAGAGAGAATTTTTACAATCAATCTTTAGTACCCTAAAAAAATGAAATCCCTTCTTTAAGAACTGATAAAATTATTCAAAGACTTTGTATTCAAATAAAACTTATTAAGTGTGAGTATTGGTGAAATGTTTAAGGTATCCGTCTACGTTGAAAACCATTTTGCCAAAATGGTGCCAAAAATCATAATTTTTTTTTATTTCTCTGTTGAAAAATTTAAACTTTTAGGCTTCTAAAATTGTTTTTGTTTTGTCTCTACGGCAGTTTAAAAAAAAGTGACAGCTGTTTAAACATCAGTGACAGCTGTCAAAACAAAACGGAAGTAGTGACTTCGGAACCGGAAGTTGTGAATTTAAGGAATTTAAAAGAGCATTTTTTGGACAAAACTTTTTAAATTTTCATGAAGATTAGTTTAAACATTTTTCTAGTATTTTTAATAATGAGCCACTTGGCAATTAGAAAGTTTGGAAGCGAGAAAGTATGGAGAATTTTAAACATGTATTTTAATTTTTTAATAGTTAAAGTTGCTTTTATAAACTTCGAATGCGTTTTTCTCAGAACGGTATTTTAATAAAGCGTTGAAACTTGAAATACGATTTCTCAAAAAGTTCTTAAAATATTTTGTTGAAATGTATTATGAAAGATTTTGACAGTATTTACTAGTGAATGACCTAAAACCTTTAAATTGGATAATTTTTAATGATGTTATACTCCTAGTTCGATATAAAGGTAATGAAAATTCGTTAAAAATTCAATGTGTACGATTTTGAAGGACCCAAATATTTTACCAAATGTAAATGAAGCAAAAATCTTAGGGGATTCGCTGGTCCAGTGCATAAGAACTGTGTTGCGTCAAAAAATATTAAAATAATTTAATTTATTAAAAAATTAGACCTTTTGAAAAAACCCGATTTTTTTACTAAATTTTCTACATTTATTAGAAATTTTATAAAAACTTCTGCAGGAATAAATTTTTTAAGTGCAATTCTCTATGATAATATAAAAAATAAATCTAAAAATGTAAAAACATGAACTAGTTTCTACGTTTAAAGAAAAAAAGTTCTCCGAGCGTAGACGGATACCTTAAGTGATAAAAAAGCAAGTGATTCAATGCTCACCCTCCATGTTACCCTCACGGACTGAGAATCGACTGCTTCCGCTTTCACTTCTAAAGGAGGTCCACCAGGAACTACAAAACAACAAATTGCCATTGCATCAAATGAAATTTAAAAATAAATAAATAAATAAAAGCTGAGAGGTCTACCTTCTTCTGCCGTGAGCACAGTGATGGGTTCACTGGGATCTCCTAAGCCCACCGAGTTTTCCGCCCTCACTCGACAGAAATAGGTCCTCGCCGGTCGAAGCCCCCTCAGAGAGAGGCTGGATTCTTCACTCCCCGTTGTGATATTTTGAATGCTGGAATCCCACTCCCCTAAACAAATGGAACAACACCAGTCACGTGCTTTCTTTTTCCTCGCCAAAAAGGGAAAATCATTCTTCCTTACCTGATTCGGATTTACATTGTACTAAATATCTAATAATGGCACTATTTCCATTAAATGGAGAAGACCAAGAAATTTTAGCTGTGCGACTTTTGTGTTCAAGCACACGGACATCTCGTGGTGGTTCAGGAGGCTCTGAAAGGAAAACACGTCTCGTCAAGACACGCCCTCACCAGCACGACAGGAGAAATTTGAGGTTGAAATGGCACCCACCTTGTACTATAAGTCGAATATTCATATCATCCCGACCAAATGCATTTGTAACAAGGCACGTAAATAGGGCAGAGTCCCTCCTCTCTGCAGACTTGATTGTGATTTCGGAGGACATGCGTTTTTTGTCCACCAATTCTTTCAAATCGTAGCGTCTGGAATATAAAAAAAACAGACATTCAAAATAATACACATTTCAGTCTTTATTAATTGAATAGATGCGTCAACCAGTTTTCATGTCTTGTTTATGATTACTCTAATTAAATTTTAATGTTTACAAGGTATGTGTGGTTCAAGACATAGGAATTCTTTCAAATAAGTGGAATTGCTAATAAGCTTCATTCAATATTAACATCCACAGAAAATTACCGCCATAAAACTGAGTGAACAGCTACTCAAATAAACAATTGAAATGGACACAGAAAACATGGATATTCCTTAAATTGACAATAATAAACCACACATAAAATATTCATTAATTGACTACCGAGTGATGCAAATCAATTTCACTGCCTCAAGCTTAAGAAAAATACAGTCCACTACCAAATGAAAAGCATGGCAACACGAGTTCGTTAAGGTGGTCCTCCGACCCGATTTCACAAAAGAAAAAATGAGAGAGAAAGAAGCTGAGCATTCAAAGAAATGGTTCTTAAAAAGCAGTGCAAACAATTGGAAATTGCCAAGCCACACAATAACTTTCATGCAAAAAACAAAACAAAATGATAAAGGAGTGCAGAGTGCAGCAATCTCACATTTTTCATTCATATTTCGACTCCCCCAATCGGTTTGTGCTTGCAAAACCAGTTAATTAAGTCATTTTGGGGCGAGTTTGTTTGCAAGCACAGGTGGTTGGAGAGTGTCCACATGATTTGCACTCCTCATGCAACAGAGGCCTTTTCACCTATCGATCACCAAAGCAGAGGCTTGTGGGGCCCCTCGTACCGCGGGTCCTCGGCAGGCGTCAGCGGCTGTTTGTCGATGTTCCACACGATAGTCATCGGATGGTCGCCGGCAGCCTCACACTTCAGCCGCACCACCTCACCCTTGCGAGCCGTCTCACTGCGGAACTTGCTATCGAAGCGCGGGGGTACTGAAACACACAACACACATCCAATTACCAAAATACTCACTATGTCATTACTTTAAATAGTACTAGCCCGCTCTACGCTGAACTTAATAAATTACTTTTAAACAAAGATTTTTTTTTTTTTTTTTACTGCATAACTCTCTAAATTCGTCACAGTGCAGTTCGAGTCATTGGCATATTTATATATTTCTATTATAAGCGTTTTTTAACAATATTCAATTTTTATACTTCAGTTTACATCAAATCTGAGTTGTACGTCAATAAGATGGGAAAGCGTGTACAAAATAAGAGTGAGAAAATTTGACAATAGTTTCGAAGAACTTCTCCTATTTACTAAACATTCCGGACTACCCGGAAGCTGATCAACCATCGTACAATTATCCGAAATGATCAAGGATCATGCTAACAATATAAAATGATAGGTTTTTATTTGCCTATTAGAGTCATTGAAATTTGTACTTTTTGTTGTTAGAATATGGTTGATAAACATTTCATTGGCACGTAAAAATGAACTTAAATTTAAAATTAGTTTTTAAATAAAAATGCTATAATTTGTGTCACATAGAAATGAAAGTGAATCCCTTTACATCTAAATTTCCAGGTCAAATCGAATCTTAAAAAATCCCAATTATTTTACCATAGGAATAATGTTAATTTTGAATTATTACAAAGACCCCAGAGTATTATTTTTCGTGAGAGCGACCGCCCATTTTAGTCCGCAAAACTCACGAGCAAGTGGGCTATTTCAAAATTATTGTACTGTGGTGCAACTTCAAGAAACCTGTACTCTTTGTGTTTGCTTAAAGGAGGGGAGGGGGCGTGACGAAAAGGGGAGAACTAAATCTTCAATTATCTTTGGATGAGTTTGTTGTGGTAGACGAAACTTTACAGTGCTGAGGAGAAAATTTGAGGACGATTTTATTGCCCGTATTATCGGAAATGAAGAAATCTGCGATTCCGACGACGGAGAAGAAATCGTCCAAGCTTTTGAAAAAGTGAACGAAAAAGAAGCCTTCGATGCAATCAATGCCTTGCGTCCCTATTTTGAAGGACAATTGAATTCTGAAGATTTCTCTCAAAATCGAACGGACATGGAATCAGTGATAATGAAAAATTCTCAAATGAACTCGAAACAGGCGTCCATCAAAGACTTTTTTTTCAAAAATTCAGTCATGGAAATACAAATAAATAGAAGTGTTCTCTAGGTATGTATTATTGCATCATTTCTTTGCTCAATTTTTTTTTATTTTTTCAATTCGTTACAACGGCTCTATGATGTTGGTCCCACAGGGGGTCGTTATACCAAGGTTCTACTGTAATATAATAGAAAGATATATGTCTATTCCATAATGATTTGAACTACATTAGGAAGAATTTACAGACTTATATATAAAAAGAAAAAAAATTAAGAATATATATATAGAGTTAACCATAGCGAAGCATGGGCACAGCTCCTAGTATTAAAATAAAAAATGATCTTTAGAACATACAAGTCTTTTTTACAGACAAATCTTTTTTTTACTCAGAAAAACCGAATAGTTTCTTCCGATCATAATAGCATTCTTTGTATGAACATTCAATTCATGCATTTTTTCATTATATCTTGACCTCAACACATGTTTAGAAATTATCCGAATACAATCAAGAAAATGTGGATAGGATTCCCTATGTTTCTTAACTGCACAGGAAGAATGTCAATATTTTTTCTAATATCACTAAGTCTCAAATAAACCTGTACATATTGTGAAAACAAAAACATTAATTTGCACATTGGTTAAACAAAGTACAGTATGAATATAGTAAATAGTATGAACTTAGTAAATAGTATGAATATAGTAATATAGTATGAATATAGTAATATAGTGTGAATATAGTAATATAGTGTGAATATAGTAATATAGTGTGAATATAGTAATATAGTGTGAATATAGTAAATAGTATGAATATAGTATTATAGTGTGAATATAGTATGAATATAGTAAATAGTATGAACATAGTAATATAGTATGAATATAGTAATATAGTATGAATATAGTAATATAGTGTGAATATAGTAATATAGTGTGAATATAGTAATATAGTGTGAATATAGTAAATAGTATGAATATAGTATTATAGTGTGAATATAGTATGAATATAGTAAATAGTATGAACATAGTAATATAGTATGAATATAGTAATATAGTGTGAATATAGTAATATAGTGTGAATATAGTATGAATATAGTAAATAGTATGAATATAGTATTATAGTGTGAATATAGTATGAATATAGTAAATAGTATGAACATAGTAATATAGTATGAATATAGTAATATAGTATGAATATAGTAATATAGTGTGAATATAGTAATATAGTGTGAATATAGTATGAATATAGTAAATAGTATGAATATAGTATTATAGTGTGAATATAGTATGAATATAGTAAATAGTATGAACACAGTAATATAGTATGAATATAGTAATATAGTATGAATATAGTAATATAGTGTGAATATAGTAATATAGTGTGAATATAGTATGAATATAGTAATATAGTATGAATATAGTAATATAGTGTGAATATAGTATGAATATAGTAATATAGTGTGAATATAGTAATATAGTGTGAATATAGTATGAATATAGTAAATAGTATGAACATAGTAATATAGTATGAATATAGTAATATAGTATGAATATAGTAATATAGTGTGAATATAGTAATATAGTGTGAATATAGTATGAATATAGTAAATAGTATGAACATAGTAATATAGTATGAATATAGTAATATAGTGTGAATATAGTAATATAGTGTGAATACAGTAATATAGTGTGAATATAGTAATATAGTGTGAATATAGTATGAATATAGTAAATAGTATGAACATAGTAATATAGTATGAATATAGTAATATAGTATGAATATAGTGATATAGTATGAATATAATAATATAGTATGAATATAGTAAATAGTATGAATATAGTAATATAGTATGAATGTAGTATGAGTATAGTAAATAGTATGAATATAGTAATATAGTATGAATATAGTATGAGTATAGTAAATAGTATGAATATCAAATTATTACATACTATTTATAATAAACCGGATTACCGGTTACTTCAAGCGAAAGGGTTGGCGCCATTTAAAAATCGCCAAAAATAGGAGGGTTTTTTTTTTAGTAGCACCAAGCAATTGTTGAGGGTAATCTCGATAGAGTTAAATATTACTTCAAACTTTGTTGATACTGTAAAAAAGTATATTTAGGCATCAAGAACAAGCTTTTTGTGTACTCTTTCTTAGTTTTATTCTACGAAAGTGCTTTGAGACTTGTGTATCAAAATTAGGAAGTGAAAGTTAAAATCAAATTATATTTTTCATTTTGAACAAATACTGTAATGAGTGATGCATTCAATTTTTGTGATAAGAGCAATGTTCTTACCATGAACAGTAAGGAAGACTACTTTACTAAGGCCAGAAGCAATGCCATTGCTTGCTTGGCACAAATAATAGCCAGCATCATCTTCTTGGGCGTTTTTAATAAGCAAGGAACCATTGGCGTAGACCTCGTAATGGGGCCCACTGGCGATGGCCGAATAGTGACGAGGAGAGTTGGCTGCAGAAAAAAACAAACAAAAATACTTTAGTTCACGCATTTATTCACTCTTCACCTGACACTCCTATGCTCGAAAATATATTTTAAATTTTAAAACTTTTGACATTTTGGTTTTTACAATACAGAAAGTGCATGTTCGTAAACAAATACGAGTGCTGACTACAACTCCACTTTTCGTTGTCAAGACATTCCTTGTTTTCATTCTATCTTATGAGCTTCGATATGGATCACGTATACAATAAAACTAAATTTTATTTAAGGGAAGGGAAGGAAACATCAGAAACTGGTCATGTCATTCAAAATAGATTTTTTTTAGCACTTACAAAATTATACATTTAAAAAAAAATTAAAAACTTTATACAGCACTATTAAGTATCATAATCAAAGTATAATTTGATTATGTTAACAGACACAATAAACTATTACATAAGAATCTAATAAAAATGTACAAAACCTGATCATTTTAAGGACAAAAAATAATTACATTTATAGGTACAGTACTTCTCCCAAAAGCATTAATTATACAATATAAATATGAAAAAAAAAACTAAGTAAAAATAAAAAAAAAATCTTAGAGCATAATAATTCTATATAATCTATTACATTTCCGTAAGGTTAATGTTTTACTACCAATCTGAAAATGTTTGTCGCAAATTTTCGAAGGAGAACTTGGAGTCCACTCTTGTCTTTTCAAAGCTTTTATACCAAGCATTCGCAATGTAGAATCTTTAGGAAAACAATAAAATCCATTTTTTTCACCTTTTTTGAAACGCTTAGTGTACAGCCATACGTACAACAGCTTGTTATCCTTTTCAGATAATTGACAAAATTAAAACCCTAATAACAAGCCCAATCCGTAGGAAATTCAAATGTTTTGCCAACGGGGAAGTTTTTTTGCTGCACCTGACATCATGCGCATATTGTCTATTGTATCAAGGATGAATCTATCCTGCATCTGTCTATCATTATGACTACTGCACTGCCACAGTGGTACAAATGCTACAGAGCTAGAAAAAGTTTTTTTTTTAATCTGTTTAAAACATAGACTTTTTTTTAAAACTCCAATTGCATTGAATGGATGCGATCTATAATTATATTTTCTAGAAAGAATTAATCAGATAGCAAACAACGAAAATACTTTTGTATTGAAACTCTTCTTACCTGAGCCTCTCTCCCACGTTATCACAGGTGCAGGAAAACCATCTGCTAAACAATCAATGCGCACATTCTGTCCCGAAACAACAGAGGTATCCCGAGGTTCAACATGCCACCGTGGAGGAACTGCAAAGAAACAAGCATGGCCGTTCAGTGGCATTCAATGGTAATGGTACCACTGGTAAGAGTAATGATCTCTCCTTACCATCCACAACCAGCATAGCAGTGTGAGTGACGGAGGCAGCTGCATTACTAACAATACAAGTATAGTTCCCATTGTGTCGAGGTGTCACGCTGGAGAAAGTCAAGTCACTGGAAAATTCATCATTGCGGATGATGACCCCGAGACCCGGCTCGATGGGACGATCGTCCTTCTTCCAGTTGATGGCAAAGGGAGGGTCCCCTTGGATCACAGTACAGACAAGGCGGGAGCGCATTCCTTCTTGTAGGTTTTTGGGAAAAGTAAAGGGATCGATTACAGGTCGCACTGCAAAAACAAAAAACAACAACCACCATCATTCAGTTTGAAAGAGAGATGCTACACGTTGTAACCTTTGAGGAAGGGTTCTTACCCATCACATGTACCCGAACCGTGCCAATCGCATTCTGTCCTTGCTTGTTCCACGCCCTACATTTGTAGACCCCATCGTCCACCCCTCGTTGCACGTCCTGAATGATGAGAGTGCCATTGGGGAAGACCTCTTGACGACGATTGATCGGGAGACGGCTAGCCCCTGAAAAACAAACACCCATTCTCATCCACTCCCTTTCAGACACGCAATTCAATATTTTACTTAAAACTGTGTTATTTTTGCTCTCAAATAAATAAAATACTTATTTATCACAACAAGGTATTGATTGATAGAGTGTACGACACTATCTAAAACTGTCAGTAGAAATAAAAAATGATCCATTTAAAAAGAAATCAAGTTAAATTTACTTTATTATGCAAAATAGAAATACCAGATTGTAATAAAGAAATTACTTGTGATGTGATCATTTTAGCCATTCCAAAAAATATAACTGGATTCTGTAAGTTTATTCAGTGTTTCTGCGGAGAAATAGTTACTTAATGTATGTGTATTTCATTTATTAAATAAAGAGAACTGAGATGATTTGCAAAAATAAAAAGAAATTTTAAATTAAAACTACAAACTGTTTTCAGTTGTAACTTATTAATAATTGCTCTATATAAATATGTATGTTATATATATATATATATATATATATATATATATATATATATATATATATATATATATACAGTAAAACCTCCAAAGTTGACCACCTCTCTATGTTGACCGAAATTTGAACGGTCAAAATGCATTTTCAATGGCGATTTACCTCTCTATGTTGACCACCTCCGTAAGTTGTATGTTGACCAATTTTTAGTAGGTTTTACTCTCTGTAACTTGACCACTGATGTTTTCTTGAGTTAGATTTTTCCTCTGGCTGTTCTCCACCTGGTTTCCAGGAATTTCTTTATCAGTCAATCGGATTATCTGAGCAACACTCGCGACCCTCCCCTCTTTGGTGTTTATTCAATGATCACTTCCAGTATGGTAGTATGGGAGGGAAATACCAGAGAGTGCCTAGCCTTTTGTTAAAGAGAAATGACATTCTAGCCCTTTGCATGCTTTCATTTCTTGGATTGGCTGTAATTGCTGAAATCTATCGAAAAAGGTCAGGAGAGTGGGGTATGTGTGTAGTGGTGTAGCAATAAACGAACTACGCAGAATTGGAAAACAATGTGTATCGCTCACATGTGAAACACGTTCTGTTCTTTTTTTCTCAACATCGCGTCGTGGCAGTACCAGTCGTTTATTTGCGAATTTTTATTAAAAATGGAGAAAAAAAAAAGCTCTAAGAGAACTTAAATTAAAGAAGAAAGTGGATCTTCTTAATTTTCTGGAAAGCAGCAGCCAAAGAAAGACAGCAGAAAAATTTGGTATGAGTAAGACAACTGTGAGCAACATTTTAAAATGCAAGGAAGAATATCTGCAAAGATATTCTTCCGAAAACGGGGAACTTCAAAGAAAAAGGAGAAAAACGTGTCTCGACGCTGTGAATGAAGCCGCATTTCGTTGGTTTACAGAGATGAGAATAATTAATGCAAGAATATCGGGGCCTGTGCTTCAGGAAGTAGCAAAATAATTTGCAAAAGAATTCGAAATTGAGGACTTCCAAGCGTCAGCAGGTTGGCTTGAAAAATTCAAACTACGATACGAGATTTCTCAAA
>CM063501.1:2540792-2578292 GCA_032207245.1 Pardosa pseudoannulata
TTAACTTTAATTGCATGTTTCTTATTTTCTAAAATTTTACTCTTGTACGTATTGTATTTCAAATACTATATGAAATATTTTGGTGAAATTTGGTAGTTATAGTCAGTTTGTTATGCAGAATAACTTATACGTCAAATTAATTGACTCGTTAAATAATTATATTTTACATTTACATATACTTTTTAAAAAAATATTACTTTTTTTAAAAAATCTGAATCTTAAGTAAAAAGTATTAATCTTGTCTAAATGCCTCAATTTGAGGTATAAGTTCAAGATACAGCCTATTCTTTTTCGTAACAAGTTAAATTTTGTTCCCTGGCATCAACATCATTAAGAAAAGGAAAATAAAAAATGAAACTTCTAATAGCAAAATAATTCAGCCACTATTTTGAATTGTTCCAGAATAGGGGTTAACACAGTTCTTAATGTCAAATTATTGATGGAAACAAAGGCTTTAGTCTATGCTTCTAGGGTGGTACAGTCTAAGGAAGGTTTCAAAAAAACATATCAACCAGATGATGGTTTGAATACCACTCTAACCATAGATAGTTAGATGTAAGACTAGATGATGTATACAAACAAACCTAACTTTTTGTATCTTTATACTGCAAAACTTGGATAAAAATTTCCCTTAATCTGTGTACGAAGAAAACAAAATTGAAGGAAAAATCCTTTTTATACAGTTAGAACTACAACTTAAAGGTAGAAGTTTCTTCTGTGTACTAACTACTCCAAGTTTCTAGTATCATGATTTCAACGATACCTATTTATTTAAGAACTTTTATAACCTTAATTTTGTAATTCTTGAAAACATTTCACTATTTTCCAATGGCCTTTTAAAGAGTGGGTGAAATAAATACCAGTAACTATAAGAAGCATCTCAGTTCTTTCTTCTCCAGCACTGTTGCTGATGAGGCACACGTATTTACCCCCATCCTCCAAACTGACTTGACGAATTATCAAAGATCCACTTAGCTGAGTCATACGAGGTTCATGATATACAGGAAGAAGTTGGGAATTATTTCTTCCAGCATACTTATACCAACTGAAAGAAAAGAATGGATTGAAACTTCTCCATTATGTTAGGAAGGGATTAATGACACAGAACTTTTATGTGGATTGTAGCAACAGCTTCTAGATTACAAAATTCTCTTATAAATAAAAAAGGAATTTTACGTTCTAATCTACTAACTGTAAAGATATAGAAACCCTTTTAACAAATGCAGAATTCTATCTGATGAATCTAATTATAACCAATTTCAGGATGAATAAACAGGTGGCGTTTTCTCCATTGACCACCTTTAGTAGCTTTGAAAATGGTAACAAAAATAAGTTTTACTCCAAACTTGAGCATTGATTGAAGAATTTTACTAACTCATCTAAATGAGTGTTGTATATAAGTTTTTCTAAACTAAAAATACTTACAAACCATTGGTTTTAAATGTCATCCTCCAATCTTGAGATTTTGATCCCGTTCCCCCGAGTTTGAAAATATCATTTTTTTTTAAATTATGTGTGTCAACACAGCTCGAGAACCTTTAGACTTACAGAAATCAAATTTTGAATATGCAAATCAAAATCGCTATTTTCTATCAACTTTTGGGTTACTTCCAGATACCCAAAGTCTACCGAAAGACAAAGTTATATCCATTTAGCCCCACAGTAGTGTTTGATTGTTATAAAATAATAAAGTCTATGCTTTACTACTCAAGGACATAAATTTGACTTTTAGCAGTTCAACAGGAATAAAAAGTACTAATGAATGAATACAAACAAGAGTAATCTAAGATATGTATCTGTACATATCTTAGACATCTGTTGTAAAGTACATGTGTTGTAAACTGATTAAGACAAAGATAATTTAACAAATTGAAATAAAATAGCATAAAAAAGAGTATTATATTTGGAAAGATTAGGTGATAGTCATTACGTCAGCTTTATTCTAAACAGCCATGTGAATACTTCAATATTAATTGCTTGGAAATATATTGAACGAGCCAAGAAAATATCTCCATCCTAATTCTCGAGCATAAAATATTGTGTTAGATATTATTTCATATGTTTTGTAAAAATAGATACATGGAGATTTCTTTATAATCTACATGTCTTACGGATGAAACCTCATTTTGATCCCAAGAATCAAGATACCACCTCTAAAGATGATCGGACGCTGACAGAACACATTCCAGACCTTTGATTCGGTCTAGAACAAAAGAAGTCTTAAGGAAAATGTATTTTCTATGGGAGCAATGAAATCTGGATACGTCTCCGTTTCGAGACTGCGTTGATGTTTGCTTTCTTGAATATTCGAGAAAGCTCCAAAATATGCAAAATTTCCGTAACATTTTCTAGAACTTTTTAAAAGTGGTGACTCTGAGTTAGTTGGTTTCTTGACTAATACGCTATCGTTTGTTTAACCTCATTGTGTTCGAACCTACGTGACGTAGGTCCACTTTTTTAATGTATGAAAACTTGAAATTTTATTAACACTGATGATATGTGATTCTTTAAACTGAATAAAATTGATTCATTTATAGAAAATATACTTACTGTTAAAGGATTTACATTACTAAACGATTTACAATGATGCGGTTTATAGCATTTTTACTATGGGCTTTAAAGATTAGTTGTAAACCCACGTCAGTTTTGGACTTTATGTCCTCCGTTGGATTATAACAGATTATTATCTTTTTTTCCCTTGAGTAAGAGGAAAGAAAATGGCTCTTGAGAAATTATTAGGTATTATTCACGCCAGAAGTTCTCCTGGGGGGATCTTTTGTGATTTAAAAGAGTTCGCAATAAACTATGTTGAGGTTTTATTTATTGGAGTGATTCAATCATATTTCTGATTTCAAAAACTAAAACAAAAATTCTATTCAGCAACCAATGGAGAACACACGCTGAAGAGAAAAAAAAGGTAACAAGTAGGCAACGATTCCGAGTGTCTTAGGAATTTACTTCTACAAAATGACTATAATATCATTCAATTTAAAAAGTTACAGCATTCCTACTGAAACTTTTCAATACCTCATTTAAAAAAAATGCGTGATGCTACTCACCTATACCTCGGCACGGGGAAGCCTTGAGCCGCACAGGGGAGTTCGACCACATCACCTTGCACCGCAGACAGAGCAGTCCGGCTGTCTGTCACGCGGGGAGGGACGGTACCACTCGAATCTGGAACAAGTCGAAAGAGATTACAAATTGGAACTCGAAATTCAGAGATATCAAGAAAATTGTGAGCAAAACATTCCTTAAAATGTTTCCAATGTCGACATTTGTGGTTTGACAGAGTGCCCCTGCCAACTTGGCGATAAAGCTCTGTGCATGGTAGCCTAACATTTTCCCCTGACCTCGCTGTGCCCAAACAATCTGTATCTAGATTTTGATTTATATTATATAGGTATCCACTTCTCCTTGTGCAACCCTTTTCTTCTACATTATATGAGTTTGTTAAAATAATTAGATGTAGTGAACCGTTAATGGTTCACTCTGGATCATTTTTAATAATTTGGACGTGTAAAACTGTTGATTGATGAATTGCCCTTAAATATAAATGTCCGGTTTCTAAGTTGTTTCTGTTAATTAAGTAATTCTATCACTGTTCATCCATTAAAGCCGGATAAAAAGTAAGGGATGGAATACATTTGTGGTTTAGTAAACATCGCCAAATTTGCCAAGGAGCACCCTATTCTGAAGTATTACCACATTTGTTATGAAATCTCCAAAGTGCCTTCTTCTCTATTCTCGACACCTTTAGAAAGCCATCCATTAGTTCATTTTTTAATCAGTTATCTAATTAATTTTTCAGGTGATGGCTGTTTCTATTAATTCCGTGCTTTAAATGCCATTTTATTCAATTTTTAGCTATTTTATTTTTACGCCAAAGGCTCCTATGCTTTTACACATTGTTCTTCGATTTCATTTTGAGTTCGACAGTCAGATTTTGTAATGTGTGCAAAACACCGAATATCGCACTTTTTAAATATAACACGGGATTTTTTTTTTTTTGCTTAAAAGTTAATTAGATTAGAACAAGAAAAACAAGAAACAACACAGCTCTTTTTTTATAAAATATAACTTGATGGCACATATATGAAATTTCATGCTAGTAAAATAGGAATGTTAAGAGTCACTGGAAAAGGTTCAAAAATATATCAGATTCAGATGGTGCAACGAGCTAGATGAAACATTCTCGATCGACTCGTATCTCTAAAATTGTCTAACCAAATCCTCCTTTAGTGGTTTGTGACCAACATTAAAAAAATAATCCAATTTCATTAGTCCTATATCACGATTATTTTTAAAACTTTTATGCGAGTACTGTTTGGTCGCTGCTCTGGTACATCCAGAAATTTTGCAAATTGATATATATATATATATATATATATATATATATATATATATATATATATATATATATATATACAGGGGGTTTCACAAATGACCGGTCTATTTGAAAAATCAATAAAAACTAAACGGACAGTGATAGAAATAACAGTTTATTGCAATATGCTTGGGACAATAGTAAGTTTTAAGGCAGACAAATTTTCAAAATTAGTTAAAATGTACCACAACAGATGGCGCTTCAGTCTGAAAAAATCTAAACTACGATATTTTCCAGATATTCACCATGCGCAGCAATAATAGAGCGTATTCTCAGAACGAAACGATCAGAAACCCATGTAAACGTCTCGGGCGGGATGGCTTCACAAGCAGAACAGATGTACTGTTCCAGTTATTCCATTGTTTCTGGATAGTGGCGGCACACCTAGTCTTTTAAGAGTCCCCCCCCCCAGAATAATATCGTAGTTTAGATTTTTTCAGACTTCAGCGCCATCTGTTGTGGAATATTTTAATTAATTTTGAAAGTTTACCTGCCTGAAAATTTACTATTATCCCCAGCATATTGCAATAAACTGTGTATTTATTTCTATGACTGTCCATTTAGTTTTTATTGATTTTTCAAATATACCGGTCATTTTTGAAACACCTTGTGTATATATATATTTAAAAATCTTAATTAGACGTACGTATTGAAAAGAATCAGGTTATTTAAGAAAATGAGAGTGTATCCCACATTTTTTTAAAAGTAATTTTGTTTTCAAGCTCCAATTTTTTCTTTAATAACCAGGATAATTTTAAGTTATTTTAAGACCTATTTTTCCCACACACTGATTTATTTAGATATTTTGTGACTTCACATACTTTCCTGGCTTATCTTTTTTATTTATTACATTCTTTTAAATAATCGAATAAGAGTATTGTTCCCCTAAAAAATGAAGCATTCAGCTACAACTGAAAACATAGAATGTTTTTAATACCGTTTAATTTTAGTATTTCAATTTAAACTGATGGGAAAATTGAAAATTGTTTCAGAGCCAGGACAATTTCAAAAAGATGTCATCTGTACAACTTTTTTTTTGTTTGAGAAAAGAAGCACTGTAGGATAGCTGATCCTCTGTCTGTCCCGTCAGTATCATGAGGTGGGAACCCTTCCAACCGACAGTCTGGTGATAAATATCTTTCGTCACTAAAAATAGCGTCTTATTTTACCACACCCCCTGGCAAATCACCTGTCGTTTTGTGTAGATAGAGAGTAGTATTTGTCAAACGCATTTTCGGAGGTTTGCCCAAGGTGCCGACGTGAATTTTACATTATGCGATGCATATTACACTGAAATATTATTTGCAGCAGATAAAATGAGTTATAAAATCATGCTCGAAGCTGTTTCCGACTCCCACGGCGCGGTAGGAATTGTTACGAATTGTCCATTTTATTTCAAACAATTGTGCTTCGATTGCTAAGGGATTACTCTTATTCTTTATCATTCAAAGAGGCCATGAAGATCTAGAACAAAGATTTTGATTAAAAAAGTGGTGATGTATTGTCTGATTGCGTTGATTCATCTTTCCTTTGCCTTCAATGTTTCAACCTGACTCATCGCAATAGGAGCTCATAAAATGTGTATTTTTCATGTGCCAATAAAATTATTTTTGCATTTTCTATATTACATTCATTTCTTCAAACCATTATAATAACAATGGTATTATTGAAAAATGGATCAGTATCTATATTTACTATAATTATGAACTTTTATTATTTGCTGCGACACCAGTGGCCCCCATGCCAGTCCACATGTTAAATCTGTTACAATAACCATTAGATTATAAACTATTACCAGACACAGAAGTAAACTATTACCCTCCCCTCACAATATTCCCGAGATTGCTTTTTCGAAACGCTAAGCTTGCACAAATTAATCAACACCTATTCGAAGGTCAAAGCTTATGGTTCAGAAAATCCCCTCTATCCCCCCGCCCGTGACCGGTAATGTTGAATGTAGTAGAATACTAGCTCTGCAGCTGGAACACGAAAAACAAGCGATAACGAAAGTTTGTCGAGAAGTCTTTTAATTTATTTCTTTGATTGAAAGTAGCATGGTTCGTGTGAAAGAGGAGGAGTGAGTATGGACCTGTGACGATGAGCCTTCCGGAAGTGGCGCTGACGATGATCTCGTGCGTGAGACGATGGCTTGTCTGGCAGCGATAACTCATGGATCCGTCGCTCGGCGTCACGTTCCGGATGTGCAGCTCACCCGAAGGAAACACGCTGTAACGACCACCTGAAACAGACATCGACAATGCCTTTCAACACAATCACTCGTAAAGACCCACCGATCTCCTGACTAAAAGAGCCGAACGATGGCCGATTGGTTAGGGTGCTGGCCTTCGGTACCGGTTCGAATCCTACAGTGGCATGGATGTTCGTAGCCGTTCGGAATCGTCTTTAAGCTGTAGGTCCCGGTCTCATGAGCCCTCGTGTTGCAAAAAAGTAGACCGTAGCACTCCAAACCAAACCTGACTAAAAGAAACATTCGGCTCTTTTAATTCTTACCTTTTATATTCTAAGTCAGATTAGGGCAGCAGTATTTCATTCTGAAGCGTTTTTTCTCATTAGAATGGGTAGAACGCTGCTTCGTCGATGCTGGGTGCCGACGCAAATGGCATCAACCCGATTTTACACTTATCCACTTCAAATGAGTAACAAATGCAACAAGAAGCACGTGGCGCGCAACAAATTCGATATGTTAAAAAAAATACCACAAACTGCGAAAAGCTCCGTCTTAGGAGAAAATTCGTAAGTTATAAATATTTCGTACAAGATGTTGTACATATTATACTTATCATTTGTACAGCAATTTTTTTTTCCATAATTGCAATCTAAGCGAACGATTAGAGTGAAGTCTTTAAAACAGAAATCGAGATTTAAATGTTTCCGCGAAATGAAAGACCCGATGCAAAAGCCACGTGGGCCGAACCGAAGAGTGATTTCGAACAATCGCCAGCGATTTCTTTGCGCGACACGTGTTCGCGGCGGCCATCTAAGATGGCGACCGACGGAAGAGTGATTTATCGAACGCCGGTGTCGGCCGTTGCACCTGATCGAGAAAAAGAGGCAGCAAGTGCGTGCGTGCATGCGTCGTTAACGGTCAGAGATTTCTTGGCAGCGTGCCAGGGAGAGGTCGCCGGAAATAGCCGCGTTCGATGGCACCGTGCCAACACTACGCTCCCCGCATGCGTAGAAGGGGGGAGGGGCGCGGGACACACAAGAAGCAGACGAATTTCTTTGCGGCAAAAGTCCAGAGATGGAAAAACTCTCGATTCAGCGCAAAAGCAGAAGGGAGTGGACCTCCCGCCGAAATTCTTCACAGAATTCGTTTCATCGATGGACCTGACATCGAATAAAATCGCGAACTTCAACCTGCCAATCTGAAGAATCAAATACAGCTTCTCGGCATAAAGTATATCGTGAAAAGTAAACAACCATTTGGATTTACATAGTGCAAAAACAAGTACAAAAAGCTAAATAAGCGAAAAGAAAATGTTTCAGCAAGAAATTTGAAAAAATTCACAAATACTCTCATAATTTGAGGTGATAAGTAAGCATTTCTCAATTTTGTGACTACGCAACTAAAGCGATAAAATCTCACTCATTTTATCTTACTTACTTATTTTCGTTCATTTTAATTTTAATTAACGTTTAAAAAACCAAACATTAAGCCTAATATTAAACCCCACCTTAACCACAATGATATTTTCTTTTTCAAGCAAATCATTTCTGACAACATAAACTTAAAATTCGGGACATTTTTAAATATAAAACAATATTTGCATTTAAAGATATTAAATGTACATTTTACATTTCACATTCATCTCGTTACTACATATCGAATTTCCAGAAATAGTTTCCATTTTTAACAGGGTTTCGATTCGATACCGAAAATTGAAATTGAAAAAAGAAAAATCCCCCAAATAGCGAAAACTCTTCTGAAATTCTTTTCAACTAAACGTAAACGCGCAAAATAATTCTTTCATTATCATTTGGTTGAGCAGGAACGATAACAGTGGTTCCATGTCTGAACCAAAATTTCGATACAGTCTGTCTCGATTAAAAGTACTTCATGACACTAGAGTAGATATATGATGGACTTTACTGATGCGTTACTCCTTTCACGATAGGTTCAGTTATGACTATCCGTGTTTTAATTATTACCTTCATAAACACGGGTAGTCTCATTTAGTTTTTGACTAATTCGTTTACGTGCAACTCAACAATTAAAGATCGAAAAAAAAAGTGGTGCTCTACACATAATCAAACGATAGATTTTCTCAGTGTGATGCCACCTCTTTTCCAAGACATGGCATTGCTTTTCAAATTTTCGAAAATGTTGTATCTGGAAAAAAAAGAACTTTTAGGTGACACGGGGATCGGGGTCGTGTTGTCGATACGGAATATGTATGGGAAAAGATTGTTTAAACATAAAAAAAACTCATTAGATTTTTGAAAAAGGAGAGGTTTCGCAAGGAAACATGAAAAATCCTTTTATCAAAATTCTTCCCGTTTCGTCGCAATCGTGTTTACAGTCAGATGGTGGGAAGCACTTGTTTAACCAATCTTTCATTCGAAGCAGTTTATTAAAACTTGAGTACGTTATATTCCATCATTTTTAAAGCCTTATCTGAAAAACTATTCGATATGAAACAAACGCACCTTTTAACACTACAGTTTAACACTTTACTGACCGTACTGCCAATAAACCATTTAAAAAAATTTTTTTTATTGTGTATTGGTTGGGATATTCTTAGGAAGGAAAATATTAGAAACACCAAACATGGGAAGGTCAGCGTGTATTATCAATTCCGCATAATTGTGATAATTATGTAAATGTCGAGGAAAAAAAGGAATAAAAGGAGGGAGCCTGTATAAGATAAATGCTTTCGAGAAGATTAGCAAATTCTTCGGAGGATAAAGCTCTTTGTGCCTGCAGTTCTTTCACCTGTCAATGTGGCTTCTCGACACAGAGACCATCGTAAAGAAAGAGCTACTTTTACAGGCAACTTGAAAAATTCAAATTCAATTCACCAAACAAAGCTCTGTCTGCCTGAAGCCCAACCGACAGTGGAATTGAACAAGAAGAAAAATTAGGTTCAATCAATTAGATGCAATACTCGCTTCTCCACACATAGTCTATCGTGAAGGGAGAGCTACATTTATAGTCAACTTTTAATTGCTATTCATTGAACTTAAAGAGAAGATTAGCAAATGCTTCGGAGGATGAAGCACTTTGCGCATGGAGTTCCTTCACCTGCCAATCTGGCTTCGAAGCAACTTAAAAAATTCAATTCACCAAACAAAGCTCTCTCTGCCTGGAATTCAACCACCAGTGGAGTTGTGAAATAAGAAAGCAAATTTGGTCTAATCAATAGACACAATACTTGCTTCTCCACATATAGTCTCTCGTGAAGGAAGAGCTACATTTACAGTCAGCTTTCAATTGATATTCCAGAATGCCAACATTCAGGCACTTATGTCCGGAGCAACAGCGTGGTTTGAAATTTTAACTTGCAAATTACAGATTATATAAGTACATATCTTATGGGTTTCTAAATTAAAATTAAATTTTATATATTTACACAGTAGTCAATTGTAAAAGGTAAATTAAAATTGATGCATTTAAAAATGTATGAGTAGATTTTTTAGCTTTAACAACTTATTTTCCAGAACAGTGTTTCTTGACCCCGATTAAAATATTTCCATTTTTCTATCATCAGGGATTCTAGAGTTTGTCTACTCTAATTTGACCTGAATTCAGTTAGGTTTTTCCTGCATAGTACTGAAAAATTTTAACATGCAGCATTACTGTGTAAAAAGAGTCATATTCAGCATTATTTTTTTGTAAAACTTTGTATTTAATTGCCGAATTGTAATCTTTTAGCTGTTCAAAAATTTTGTTATTTTCCGGAGAAATCTGAGAAGTTTCCGGAGTTATCAAATTTTCTCCAGAGCTGTTCCGGAGTAGTTGGCATGTTTGCTATTCATTGAACTAAAAGAGAAGATTAGCAAATCCTTCGGAGGATGAAGCACTTTGCGCATGGAGTTCCTTCACCTGCCAATCTGGCTTCTCGACACAGAGACCATCGTGAAGGAAGAGCTACTTTTACAGGCAACTGGAAAAATTCGAATTTAATTCACCAAACAAAGCTCTCTACTCGCTTCTCCACGCATAGTCTATTGTGAAGGAAGAGCTGCATTTACAGTCAACTGTCGTTTGCCATACACGAAACTAAAAGAGATAAGTAGCTTTGTGCCTCAAGTTATTTCCTTCAAAAAGTAGACAAAATCTCGGTCCAAGAAGCTGATCGACGCAGAAACCATCATAACGGAAACGTTAAGTGAAATAAATACGAAATCAATTTTCATACTAAAACAACAGTTTAGCTACAAAAATTAATATAAAAAAGTATTTTTTAAATATTCGCTTTTAGTTTTTGGTGTAGAGTGCAATACGAGGTTCGTTTAAAGAAAAAACACCGTAGAGAAACTAAAAGAAAAATGCTTCTTTGAGCTTTCAAGAATTGAATCAGGCAATTTTTTTTTATTTAATTACTAAAAGGTTTAAAAAATGTCTAAATTTTAGGTAATTCATATTTCAAATTTAACACAAGGAATTCGGAGAAAACAAAACATTAAAAGTTTTTAAATTTTCTAGCTAGTGATTTTAAATTTAACGATTGCTGCAACCATGGAAATCGGAGAAAACAAAGCCGTTAAAGTTCTAATTCGTCAGTTGAAGTAAATATTTAAAATTTAACACTTATTTCAGTTTTTCACTTTTAACACAAGGAATTCGAAGGAATTAAAGCATTTACATTTTCCAAATTTTCAGGGTAGTGATATCAAATTTAACGCTTGCATCCTAGCATATTAACACTCCGAAATCGTGGAAAACAGGACCGTTTTAAGTTCATATTTGTGAGTTGAAGTTTTGAAATATTTAAAGTAGATATTTCAAATGTAACTCTTAATTGTTAGGTGTTAAATTTGAAACCGTACGATTTTTACAAGATCATCCAAACCATTGTTTTAACTTTAAGCAGAAAAGTTTCTATCAAAACTCCGTCTAAACTACAAATATCAAAATTACCTTCTTTACTAACCTAACAGGCATTTTAACTTTCCAATTTAATTTAAAATGTTAAATATAAAAGTTAAACTGCATTCCCCCTACAGTCATTTTATTTCATTTTGATGCAGTCCTATTTTTTTACTTTCGAAACTTCCCATTTCACTTCAAATTATTCCTTTCACAGAAAGAAATAATTCAAAGAAAAGAACTAAAAAGTTGAGTTTGGTTTGGAGAGCTAGGTTTACATTTTGCAACAGGTGAGATAATGAGACCAGGACTTACAGTTTAAAGTCAATTCCGAATGGTTACGAACATCCATGTCCCAGTGGGATTCGAACCCACGAACTCCGGTACCGAAATCAGAGCCCTAACCGTTCGGCGAAAACTTAAGATTAAGAAACATTTTAGAAATTAACTAAATAGTCAAAAATTTTAAAGCGATTTTTTTATTACACTATTTATTATTTCGTTTTATTCGAAAGTGTACACATTTTACTAAATTTATAATATGCAGAAACGTTTACTTTAAATAAATAAATAGTTTTTATTATTTTTTAGATGAGAAACTGTTGTTGGATAAAATTGTAAATTAAAATACTCTGGCCAAGAGAAGGGAATGTCTCTGTCGAACGTTTTCAAAACTGAAACAAGAGGGAAATACATTCATTCAAAATTTATTTGCACCCTGAAATATATAATCGATAGAATTTCTAACGTAAAAACAATTGGAACGAATGTACCTACAATGAAATAATAATAATAATAAATAAATGAGTGAAATACATTTTTCAAACGATTATGTCAAAAGAAATAAGATATATATTTATTAAAAATGTAAGAAATGAAATGTACGAAATGGTTGAGTATCCAGATCGAATTTGAAACTGAAAATCATTCGATTCTGATGAGGATCTCAATTATTGATACAGCAAGGAGTCGATTGAAAAACATACCTTCGTGGGCATTGGAGGCGAGCGTCAGCACGTCATCCCTGATCCAGGATGTGACGGTGACGTAGTCCTTGACGAAACTGGGCACGTGACATGTCAGCACGGCCGTGTTGCCTCGGATCACGTACTCGTCGTACACCTGAACCTCGTAGTACTGCTTCACCACTGGAAAGGAAAAAGAGACTTAAAAAAAGCAAACGTCAAGCTTCTGAAAGTATATTATACACTACATAGTAGACCAACCAGAATACTCAAATAAATCAATACCTTAATGAATTTTGACAAATTTTAATGAAATATTTCTTTTAATTTTAAAGCATGCATTTTCAACATGGCTCTCTAGTTTTAATTGGTTTCCTCGTGACGTCTCCCCTAACTCAAAAACCATTAGCAGATAAAAGAAAAAGAAAGTCTCGATTCATTTTGAGAAGTTTTAATACTTCTTCTCTTTACTCTTCAATATTCACATTGCTCACTTAGTGTTGACTAGTTTCCTCCTCACGTCTCCCTTAACTCAAAAATAATTAGCTGAAGAAGGTCGAAAAACTCAAAGAAAATACTAATACAAGCCATACCTGGATTAATTTTGAGAAGTTTCTACGTTTCTTCACTTCACTTTAATCCATGTTCACCATTGCTCATTTGGTTTTGAGGAGTGTTCTCTCGACTTCTCACAAACGAAATCATGCTTCAATGTCGGATCAAAAGTCATGGTGGTACAATTTTCAGGGAGGCATCCTCTAGATTCGAACTCAATTCGGATTTCCAAGGTATTTACGTTGTTCGGTTCACTCGTCGTACGTTATATTGAAATTTTTGTTATAGAGAGTAGACGACAATCAAAAGTGGAGGTCCACAAGTAGACACTATAATTCTAAATACAAAGTTGAGAACTTCTAATCGTTTTTGAGATATTACGATCAAGTGCGCTCAAAATGAATTCATATTTCCTGGCATGGAACTGTTTAACTTCTCGAAATCAAACTCACTTTATTCGAAAATATTTGATTTTAGTCCGTTTTCTCTGCTAGAACCCCATTGTATGATTTTTCTTTAAAAATTCAATCATTTTTTATATATTTAAATTTTAACCATTTTTAAATGTCAGCCTATTGGAGGAATTTTTTTTTTTTTTTTTGGGGGGGGGAGGACGAAAATCATTTTGTCTATCGATCGAAACACAGAAAATAATTTTAATATCTGCCAATCGAAATTGGCAAAACAGTTCTGTCGATTTGAGTTCAGTTGTCGAAAGGGATTTATTTTAATGTATGTCAGACACGTTTCATAGATGATTCATGCGCATCGAAGCAAAATGAGTTCCCATTTTAAAAATGAACCAAAAATTAATTATTTTAAAAATCTAGTTTTGAGAAACAAAAGAGTGTTCCAATCGAATTCCTCAATTTGAGTTTGGTCCCCTCCGTGTCAAAATCGATTTCTGCGTAGTTACTATTTTTATCCCTTTTACTCTAAGGCCGCGAAGGTCACCAAAACGACGGGCGTAACACTCCATCAAAAACGATTAGTTTATTTCATCCTAACATCCTTGTTTTTAACACATCACTTTCATCTTTGAGGAGAGAACCCAAAAACTCGAAACTGCTGCTTGGTCTGTGCCTCTAACTTGAGTATTTCCAAAGAAAAAAAGAAAGCTTTCATCTATTCCCCCTTTGACATGGGGGGGGGAGGAAATTTAACTCTCGCATCCCAGCATTTTTATACAAGGAAGTAAGTGTTCAATTTCAAATTATTTCCTTGAAAATTTGAAAACTACAATCAACAAATGAAAATTTTCATCGACTCAATTCCACGAGTTAAAAGCCACAAGACGGCCGAAGGGTTGTGATTCTGATCTTCGGTACCACAGTTCGGAGGATAGAATCTCACAGTGCGATGCATGTGAATGAATGGGCATTCACAATCGATTTTAAGCAGTGGGTAACTGTCTCGTTAACAACCTTGTTGCAAAAAGCAGACGTAGAGCAGCAAATAAAAATCTGCATGAGTTAAAAATGTTAAGATGCAAGCGTTCAATTTGAAATTTCTACATGAAGTAAATGAAAACTACAATTAAGAAATGAGAACTTAAAATGACTTCGTATTCCCCTACTCCCGTGCTAAGATGCAAGAGTTAAAATTGAAATCACTGTCTTGAAAATTTGAAAACTCTAAACGCTTTGTTTCCTGTGAATTTCTTGTGTTAAAAATAAAAATTCAGGTGTCCAATTTTTGCATCTACTTTGAGTATTTGAAAACTCCAACTAAAATGAAAACCTAACCCTTAATTTGACAAGATTTTTTTTCAAATTAATTTCTGTTATTTCCCCATGTCTGTATAAACATTAGGATCTCTGTAAAATAAACAAAAAAAAAATATCCTTTTCCACTTTCGAGATAATTAATGTCCGCTGTGGCGAACACTGACAATTATGTTATAGAGTAGTTATAAATAAATGTCCGGTGTAGCGGACTTAGCCAAATTAAGGGTTAAAACGGTTTTGTTTTCCACGATTTCCATGGATTAAAATGAGACAAACAAGCGTTCAATTTGATATCACTACCTAGAATTTTTGAAAGTTGTAGATGTTTTCTTTTCTCTGCATTCCTTGTGTTAAAAATGCAAAATTTCAAAAGGGGTTCAATTTGAAATATCTACTTTGAGTATTTAAAAACTTCAACTGACAAATGAGAGGTTAAAATGGCTTGGTTTCAGGCTTAGATACAAGCGTTCAATTTGAAATCACTTCCTTGAAAATTTGAAAAATGCAAATGCTTTATTTTCTCCGAATTCCCTGAGATAAAAATGCAAAATTGAAAATAAGTTGTAAATTTAAAATATCTATTTGTAGTATTTGAACTCTTTAACTAACGAATGAGAATTTAAAACGGCTTTCCGGATTTCCATGGGTTAAAATTCTAGGATGCAATCGTTAAATTTGACATCACAACCTTGAAAATTTGAAAACTATTAATGCTTTGTTTTCTCCAAATTCCACACGTTATAAATGCTAAGGCGCAAGCCTCTCTACCACGAAAACTTCAATTAACAAATGAAAATTAATAGGTGTAACTGTAATTCCACGAATCTGAAATGAAATGTTAGATTTTTTTTACAGTCTTTCTATAATGTGTAGCATGGATTTAATTAACAGTTTTCATTTTTTTACTTATATGAGATTTCTAAATTGTATTTTTTAATTTGAAAAATATCTAAAAATCTCTGCATATTGCCTAGTCTCTGATAAATCATTTCGGAGGCAAAAGTATTAATTCTCAATGGGCTCGAAGAGATTTCTTTCTCGATTTAAATTCGAATATGAAATTCAATAGACTTCGAATGGTCATCGTAAAACTTAAAACAAAATAAGGGGTCCTGGATATTGCGGTGCGGATTTCATACTTTTTGGCCGCTGCATTTGGTGACCCACTGGACTCTTTGTAGCAATGGAAGGATGCTCTAGGTAATAACTGTTGTCTCACTCTTTCGTTTTTATAGAACGAACACAAGGGACCTGATATTCATGACAAGGTTTGGGATTTTACCCACACAGGTAAACCCTTTATAGGGGTGACGGCAATCTTATAAATGATCACTTCAAAATGATTATTCGTAGAAGGTCGAAATCTTGTGATACAACGTGACAAGAGTCAAGTCCTCTTTTCGGAATTGGCTCATTTTCACTGCTGATCACAAGCTTAAAGCGCCATGGTTATTTTATGCCAACAAGATCAAAACCGCCTTGTGAGTAAAACGTCGGATTAGAATCACAATATTGTACATTTAATGGGGTTTTTTAGGTTCCTTTATACAATAAGACGTAAAACTGAAATTAAGTAAATAAGAATGTTATAGATTTATGATTAATAAAATGAAAAAAATATTAAAGATATTTTCGTTTGTAATCCTCAATTTATGATACAATTCCTATAACAAGAGGTAAAATTAAGTCTCAGCTTTGGTAAGATATTCATTTTCATTTTTAGGGCTTCTTTAG
The DNA here is from genome assembly GCA_032207245.1 of Pardosa pseudoannulata. NCBI lineage: Eukaryota > Metazoa > Arthropoda > Arachnida > Araneae > Lycosidae > Pardosa > Pardosa pseudoannulata. The sequence continues at coordinate 2,557,212 of CM063501.1, forward strand.
CCGTCATTCAATGATACCTATTACAGCGATTTCAATCTTGTTATCGTAAAATAAATACAGAGCTTTATGTTTGTGACATCGGCAGCGAAAATGAGCAAATGCTGAGAAGAACTTAATGAACCCTCTTTGGGTGATTTCAATCTTGTTATCATAAAATGTGATTTACCAATTACAATCATGTTTGTGACATCAGCAGAGAAGATGAGCTCAATGAACCCTATTTAGGTGATTTCAATCATAAAATAAATACAGAGCTTTATGTTTGAGACATCAGCGAAAATGAGCAAATGCTAGGAGGAACGCAATGAACCTTATTTAGGTGATTTCAATCATTAAAAAAACACAGAGCAGCTTGTTTGAGATGTTTGTAACAGCAGCAGCGAAAATGAGCAAATGCTGAGAGGAACTTAACTGAGCCCTCTTTGAGTGATTTCAATCTTGTTATCATAAAATGAGATTTGCCAATTACAGTCATGTTTGTGACATCAGCAGCGAAGATGAGCAAATGCTGAGAGGAACACAATGAACCCTATTTAGGTGATTTCAATCATAAAATAAATACAGTGCTTTACGTTTGTCACATCAGTAGCGAAAAGGAGCAAATGCTGAGAGGTACATTCAGGAGCTGAATGTATAGTTGTGCTCTTTACACCGCAATCCGCACTGTATATAATGAGTAAGTTATATACAATGTATACTAACGCAGCTGTGCTTTACTCAAAAACAATAAGGAAAAATAGGATGTTGAAACATCCAGTTCCTTGCCAAACACACTCTAAATAGTGGAAGTATGGTAATTTTGAAAATGAGACAAGTCATAACCATAAATCATAATATGCTAAATATCTAAAATATTTAAAAAATAGAGTCAAGTTCAATCTATCCTCTTATATACTTTTAAACAATATATGACGGTTTGACAACCAAAGTCCATCTTTTCGTTTACAAAATGAAATTACTTACCAAGTTTAAGCGTCTGTCTCCAATTTCAATACCTTAATACCTGTCATAAATTAAAATATTTGCCTGTGGGTCCTCGTGATTAGCTGTAAAACTACTTTCTTTTGTTGCTAGAAGAAAAAACAAGGCATCCGAGTACAAAACATAATATTTAAAGAAGTGGCGTGCGCACTGACCTCCCCTGACGTGTACGTCCCGGCTGACGACGGTCCCGAGGGCGTTGGCTGCCTCGCACCTGTACACGTCGGCGTGCACGTCCTGCCTGTAGTGCTCCGGGCGGAAGGGCCACAGGACGAGGGTGCCGTTGGGCAGCTGCTGCCTCAGCCCCGGCACGTTGTCGGCCGCAGACCCGTCCCTCGCCCGCCACCGCACGCGGGGACTGGGGTTGCCGTAGGCGAGGCAGTCCACCGAGGCGCCCGTCACGTTCAGAAAGTCCACCTGGGGCGCCGGCTCAGAGATGAAGACCGGGCCCATGCGCTTCTCGAACCCTGGAACGACAACAACAGAGTCACCCACGGACCCACACACCCACAGCGAGTGATGCGAGACGGTCACCCACCTGTTGTGGCGTAGGCGACGAGTAGGAGTGTCAGCAGGACGTGGAAGCGGGCCGGCATCGTTAGTGGTGGTGGACGGACCTTCCGGGGGCAGGCGGCGGACCGCTGCTCAGCGACCACACCATCGCGACTGAAACAACACATTCACTTTAAAAACAAACGGCGACAAAAGTTAATTTGAGAATATTGCAAAACAAACTCGTTTCTGCACAGTAATGCCGAATGTTCAGTTGTCACAACTCCATTTAGAAAAAAGAAAACATAAATAAATCTGATGTCATGAGGAATTCTATTTCAAAAATAAATAAATCCGACGAAAAATGAATAATGCTACAAGACAATAGAGCTGCGTAACACAATTAGAAACGTTTTCATTTAAAAGTCAAAATTGAATCGAATGCGAGTTTTAAATTCGGAAATGAAGTGAAAAACAATATATACACTTTGACTGCAATTCAGGGTTACATATTAAATTTTAAAGGGAATAAAATAATATTTTTGCGCTCCAAGTTCTTTTTTTTTATTCTATATCATGGCCAAGCTACTCTTCCTAATTCTCAGTCCTTCTTTTTCGATGTTTACATATCCAATTAGAAATTCTGCCCAAACAAGAAATGCGCTTCTTCAATTAAGGGATCGCCCATCCATGGGTGGACGGGAATTCCGAACGGCTACAAACATCCATGAATTAGAAGAGCAGTGCTCGACCCATTCCAAGTCCTATTTCTGCAGGCCATACGCAACGGGAACTGATTTTTTCATTCCAATATCGTTCGATACATTGTGGCATTTATTCCAACACATTGAAACATTCTTAAAATGCAGTTCCCGAAACGACCCTTGAGGGCGAAGTCGACGTTTAGAGCATTTCAAATCTGAGTCCATCCAATCCTGACGATCGATTCTTTTCCTAAATAAATAATACTCAATTTTAAAAAGCATTCGGGAGTATAGAAACCTTGTCAATTATGATCCCAACGCTCATGATCTTTCATTTTTGTGTGGTGTCTTTTTAAAAAAATCTTATAAAATATATATCTTATTAATCTTATATATATGTTTAAAATCTTATAAATAAAAAAAAACTTCATAATAATTTAAAATCGACCTTACATCTAGTTTTCTTATTCTTTCTACACAAACAAATTTCTCTTAACTTGATTCGTCGATGAAATAGAAAACTCCTCATTTCAACTTTCGTCGCCATAGAGTACGGAAAACCTTGTGTGTTTTCTATCCCTAAACTTTCTAATCTCTAGATTTTTGTGTTATGAATCCAACCAACTATCTCTTTCATTTTTAACCTGTTAATTATCCGCTTCTTGTCCTTTTTATGTTTACTGTTGAAAATCTTTGGATTAGAGCGCGCTCGGCCAAGTTGTTCCGCGCCTCGAACCCTCCAAGTTAAATTGTTTTGTAACTTGACTGCACACGTAAATGGAGCTACTATACACTTAAAGTAGATCAACTCACACAGTGTACCAATTAAAACAAAGAATAAAATCTTCTAACTTTTGATACAGATACAGTTTTTTTTGTTTAGGAAAGAATTATATTTTTAGTACAAATAACTATAAACAAAATAAAATTATTCATATGAAACAAAACCGAAAACCGTTATTTTTGGCGGAACATAAACCAGAACTGAACCAATATACATATATTTTTTTCTGTTCAACCATAATAAAAGACATTGCGGTTCGAAATCCTTGTTAAAATATTTTCTCTCTAGATCAGGGATGGGCCAACTCCGGAAGGTTTTATCCGGCCCGCGGATAGAATTTTAAGTTGCCGGTCCGAGGCAAATTAAAAGAAATATATATTTATACATTATATATCCATCTCCTTTTCTACTTTGTTTCAATATTATATCCCAAAATTTATTATCTCTCGCCCAGAAGATCGGCGGTCTATTTGCTTCTTATATGCGAACAAGTGTTTTCAACTTTGAACCTTAGAAAGAATCATTTCCGAAGTAGATTGACAGACGAGCATTGAGCATCGTTCCTTAAAATCGGTCCATCTTACTTCCAACCTCAGTATAAGGAACTTTTAAAAATGAAATCGCAATTTCATTCATCTCTTTAACGTATTTAAACCGTTAGGTACTTGTATATTGGTTTTAAAATTTTAGAAAAATTGATCTTGGCCCGCCAAACTTATTTTCTTCCGATTTGGGGCCCACGGCAGAAAACGTTTGTCCATCCCTGTTCTATATCATGACTAGCAAGTATGCCCGTCATCTTTCCTCGGCAATAATTTTTTTTCGCATATAACTATGTCTTTCTTCGCAGTGCAGTTCCAGTTAACTAATATATTTCTAATATATACACCTTATAATTATATCCATACATTATGCTTAAAATTACATTAAACCTCTTTAAGACGTTTCTAGAAAGACAGAGCAAAAATTGTACCATCGTCACGAAGAGTATTTGGCCGTGCATTTTATTCTAATGGACTGACACTTCTTATCAAATTCATTTTTAACATAATCTAATAAAAGCGTCAGTTCAGTTTGTGCCTATATTTGTAATAACAGTCCATCGAAACTACCAATATCTCATATACAATAGAAGGCATAAACCCTAATGATCAAGGCCAAAACGCATAGTCAAGAAGTGTATTTGTTCGTGCTCCCTATTCTTATGGGGCGAATCTATACATCAGATTCATTTGTATACGTTAATCTAATAAAAGCGTAAGTCCTACTTTTGCATATATTTGTCATAACAGTTGATCAAAAACGTCAACATCTTATATACAGCATGAAAATAAACGATCAAGTCCAAAACGCATCGTTACGAAGCGTATTTGCTCGATAGCCTTATTCTAATGGGGCGACGCATCCTATCAAAATCATTTGTACCTTAACACATTGTATGCGGGACACGTACTAGTACGTTTCCTGACGATGGATACTTGAGCTCGGGTCACGTACTAGTACGGGTTAGTGTAACAACATGGTTTGTGGGCACAAAAATAACTGTATATACAGGAAAACGAAGCCGAATGTCCTTGTCTACTACAAAGATTCTGAAAAAATTGAAACAAATTAAAAACTAGTTTTTAGATTAGTCGATGCAGAACCACAGAACGGGAAGGTTGATTACAAAAAATCCATTTAGATTTAAAGTTAACTTTTTATTTATCCTTGCGAAAATATTGTATATATATATATATATATATATATATATATATATATATATATATATATATATATATATTTATTTATTTATTATATTTCAATGTAAAATATGAAAAGTTGGTTAAAAAATGAAATAGTTTTCGGTCTATTGAGATAGCTAACTGAATAACTAAATTTACGCGCAAAACGTTCGCTCTCGGTTCAATTCTGCTGCGAAATGTACCCACACACAATGTGCTAACCTACTAAAAGCTTAAGTTCTGCGTATGCATTTATTTGTCATAACTCTTCACCAAAAACGTCAGTATCTCATGTGCAGCAAAAGGGCATGAACACACACAATCAAGGCCCAAACGCATCATGAAGCGTTTTTAATCGTCTTAGTCTAATGGGTGACTTTTCTTATCAAATTCATTTGTACCTGAAGCTCATGAAAGCGCAAGTCCTGCATATCATAACAGTCCACCAGAACCAACAATATCTCATAAACAGTGCATGGCATGAATAAAACTGATCAAGGCCAAAACGCATAGTCATGAAACATATTGAGCCTTGTTCTAATGGAATTACTCTTCTTACCAAATACATATTTTCCTTATTCTAATGAATGCATAAGTTCCGTTTCTGTATACATTTGTAATAACAGTCCATCGGAAACGCCAATATCACTTATACAGTAGAGGACATGAACCCAAACGAATCATCATGAAGCGTATTTAGTCCCGCACCTTATTCTAATAGGATGACTTTTCTTGTCATATTCATTTTTACTTTAATAAGTTCAGTTTGTGCATAGATCTGTAATAAGAGTCAACATCTCTTTTACAGTAGAGGACATAAACCCAAATGCATGTCACAAAGAGTCGTGGACTTTATTCTAATAGGGTGATTCTTCTTATCAAAATAATTTAAACGTTAATCTGATAAAAACGTAAGTTCGGTTCGTGCATGTATGTTTAATAACAGTCCATCGAAAACGTCAATAGCTGTTATACAGTACACTGCGTAAACAATAACGCATCCTCACGCCTTATTCTAATAGGGTGACTTTTCTTGCCAAATTCATTGAAACCTTAATCTAATAGATGCGTAAGTTCCGTTTCTGCATGTTTGTTTAACAATAGACCATCGAAAACATGAATAACCGTTATACAGTAAAGGACATCGTCACGATGCGTAATTTTTGGCATGTCTAAAGGGGCGACTCTTAATATCCCATTCATTTACACTTTCAAAGCGTAAGTTCGGTTTCTACATATATATTTAGTAACAGTCCATCGGAAACGTCAATATCTGTTACACGTTAGAACCCAAACTCATCGTCACGAAGCGTATTTCATCGTGGGCCTTATTCTAACGGGACGACTTTTCTTATCAAATTCATTTGTACCTTAATCTAATAAAAACATAAGTACGCTTTAAAGATAGAGTGTAAATAATAATCTATCATAAACGTAAATAGCTGTTATACAGTTGAGAACATCAACCCAAACTCATCGTCACGAAGCGTATTTGATTATAGGGCTTATTCTAATGGGGCGACTCGTCTTATCAAATGCATATACTCTCATAAAAGTGTAAGTTCGGTTTGTTTCATATATTTTTAATAACGATCTACAAGAAACCGTTAAAATCCGTTATATAATAGAGAACAGAAAGTCAAACTCATCCACGAAGCGTATTTGGTCGTAGGCCTTATTCTAATGGGGCGACTTTTCTTATCCAATTCATTTAGACCTTAATGTAATAAAAGCTTAAGTTCGGTTTGTTCATATATTTTTATTAAAAGTCCATCAGAAACGCCAATATCTGTTATACAGTACAGGGCAGGAACCCAAACTCATCGTCAAGAAGCGTAATTTGTCGAGGGCGTCATTCTAATGTGGCGACTTTTTTTTTTTTTTTTTTTACTAAATTCATTTATACATTATTCTGTTAAAAGCGTATGATCGGTGTAAGGAATTTCGAACCGCGACCTGTTTTACACAACTGTGAGCCCTTCCCTATATCTGGAAGTCGACCCCATTGACCCTTCCACCCGGAATTACTTTGGAGAATAGGAGCCGGCCGGCTAAGGGGCTGACAGGTTTTCGGATGTGTCAATATTTTTTGCAGTGCGGTGAATCTAAAAATAGGATCCACGGAGAGCCTACGACCCGGACATCTCGTTGGAGAGAGGGTTTTTCTACGTTGTGGAGCAAGAGGACGCAACGACTGTCTTTTATGCGTGGAGGCTGTTAGTCCGCCTGATCGTGGTTGCGGTTAAATAAGGCTGCGGGACAAGAAATATGTTTTTGTTCTACCTTTAATTTTTTTCAATCTTATGAATGAATTTTATTTGTTGTCCTTTAATTTTTGAAAGTCATTTTATGCATCCCAGCGACAAGCAAACATACCTGCTCCAGTTCAGTAGGCGGGCAGGTTACAAGCTGGCATAGTAATGGAGTGGTGCTATTACATCGTGGTGTCAGGTAGAGGTGTATTCACCAGGATGCGGTAGAGGTTTATGTCCGAAGGTGGAGACAACGACAATGGTGAGATAAATGTTCTACTAGTCGTCGGGGACTGCTAAAGGTGCCCTGCAAAGGGATGACCCAGATCTCATTGCGTCTGAGATGTTTTTGAGGGACAAGGAGAAGCGCGCGGGTAGCGGGAGTTGAGAAAATTCCGAAAGGGAAATTATCTCATTTCGATAGGGTTCCTGTATCACCGGGACAGAGTGGTAGGGGAGGAAATTTGTCAGCTGGTTTTGCCGAAATCAAGGCGGGTCGAAGTAATGGGCCTGGCACACGATTTCGTGTTCGGAGGTCATACAAGATTCAGAAAAACAATGGTGAGGACACACCATGCACCCCCAATCTAACGGGTTGGTGGACGCTAAAGGGTATGCTACACCACGTGCTCGGAGAAGAGGGCCGAAACTGTCACTTACAACTGCCGTATGTGTTATGGGGAATATCGCGAGATACCCAATTCGACAACGGGGTTATCACCGTTCCAACTTTTGTACGGAAGTCCAGCTCAGTGACCCCTGTATATTTTAAAATCCACTTGGACGGGAGAAATCACGAGGACATAGTTCTGCACTAAATCAATACAACAGTATCCTTGTGATTTAAAGTCTAGGTTAGAGAGAGCGGAGGAGAAGGCGCAGGTGACGGCGCACATCTAACAAGAACGGATGGCCCTCTAGTTCAATTTGAGAACGAGCAGAAAAAATTCAAGGAGGGAGACCAGGTAGTTGTGCTGATACCGGACAAAACGAATAAATTATACGAGCGATGGCAGGGAGCCGCCAGGGTGGAAAAAAGTTATGGTCGCACAGGTTTTTGGTAAGAATGGATGAGGGAATGACCAAGCATATCAATCAAAATAAAATGAGAGTGTTTATAATGAGGGCCAATGCAGGATATGCTATATTGGATGGGGATAAAGAGAGTTCGGAGAAGCAGATACTCTGCCGACTCCTGAGGGTGGCATTGCAACCTGGAGGGACTTATTACACTCCGTATCTGTTGAGAAATTATCGGTGAAACAAGTCAAAGAATTGAGAGAGGTGTTGCCCAAATTTAGGGAATTGTTTACAAGAAATTTCCAACCTGTTAATGTAGGGGAACAACGAATTGAGCTGATACCCAATATGACGAAGAGCAAGCCATATTGCTAACCCGATGGCACCCAGAAGAGAAGTAGATTGCAGATCCGGGAACTGTTAGATATGAAATTGACTGAGCCGTCAGAGGCAGATATAGCCCACCCGGTGGTTTGTGTAGCCAAAAAAGATGAGACGACCCACATGTGCATAGACTTTCGGGCACTAAATGTGGTGACCAAGGTTCGGTGTTTTCCCCCTGAATGACATGCACGAGACAATCTACGAGGTAGGGAAGTCGAACTGGGTCGCTAGTCTAGATGTGTGCCGGGGCTACTTGCAAATACGGATAGAGAAAAAAGTAAGGCGTTCACCACTCACAGCTGTATGTATCAGGGGAAAGTTATGCCACTCGGTTTAGCTGGGGCGTTGGTTACTTTTCATCGCGAGATGAATAGGGCACTAAGAAACTGAAAGGGTTTTGCTCAGGCCCACATTGACGACATTGTGATTTTCTCGCAAAATTTCGAAGATCATTTAAAACACTTGGAAGTGATTTTCAAGGTGCTGGATAGCTTGGGGTTTTCGGTAATTTAGCAATTTCGTGGCTAAACAAATAAACTATCTCGGCCACATAATCAGGGTTGGAAACCGCGGGCCCGGGGAAGAAAAAAATGAGACCTTTAGGAATTTACAGCGGCCTAGGAGTAAAAGGAAGGAGAGATCAGTGTTCGAATTAATGGGGTTCTATCGAAAGTATATTCCCAATTATGCAACGGTAGCAGCACCATTAACGGAGTTTACTACGGAAAGGGCGCATAACAAAGTGAATTGGGGCAAGGATGAAAAAAAGGCTTTCGTGAGCCTAAAGGAGGCTCTGCACAGAGTTACACAGCTGTCGACTCCCGACTTGTCTCAACCCTTTCAACTGCACGAGGACGTTGTCTGACGCAGAGAGACTAACGAAAAATTTAAACCCATCGTGTTTGCAAAAACTGTCCGGGAGGAAGAAGAATTGGGATACGATAGAGAAGGAGGTGTGGGCGATTATGTTCGCCCTGTCCAAATTTGAGTAGATTTCTGGGACGAAGATAGAAATCATCACCGACCACAATCTCCTAAAGTATTTAACTGAGACAACTCCCAAGAGCCCGAAAATATGTCGTTGGTCTCTTGCAATACAAAGGTTTGAATTTTTCATCTCCCACAAGCCAAGTGCACAGCATCTTGCGACAGATGCTATGTCTCAGTTGGTGAGCGAAACGTAAATGTAATTATTGTTTGGTATTTATTTTTTTTTTAATTTCTACCTTTTTCTTTGTATGTGTGCTTCCTTACAAAATTCTTTAATTTTTTTCTTTGTGTTTGCATAGCATACTGTAATTTGTAAAAATGCTCCATTTTTTATGTGCATGTATCTATTTAAGTCTAGGTTTGATTAGGTTTAGGTTTTTTTTTTTCTTTTTGTTCGATACTTCTAGGCAGATCTCTAAATATTTTACCTATGCACCTTATCATGAGAAGGGCAGGAGAAACAGTTGTTTCGGTTCTGCTGCCACCGTCTTGGTCGTAGGTAGTGTTGAAATTAGCCCTCTTTTAAAGAGCTAATTTTAAGCCAGGGGGGCATGTAAGGAATTTCGAAACACGACCTGTTATGCGAAGCTGTGCACCCTTCCCTATATCTGGAAGTCGACCCCATTGATCCCTCCGCCCGTTTGGGGAATAGGAGCCTGCCGGCTAAGGGATTGACAGGTTTTCGAATGTGTCAATCTTTTTTGCAGGTCGATAGTGAATCTAAAAAGAAGATTCCTTGTTCGGAAGGGATCCAGAAGCTGACAGCTGAAGAAAAGGTGAACGGGGATCTGCCGGCAGTTCCGTCAGAGGGAGTCTGCGATCCGAACAGACGTCTCCATGGAGAGAGGGTTTTTCTAGCTGACGCAACTCCTGTCTTTTATGCGTGGAGGCCGCTCGTCCACCTAATCATGGGCTCCGGGACATGAAATATGTCTTTGTTCTATCTTTAATTTTTTTCAATCTTGTAATGTTATTTCTTGTCCTTTAAGCTTCGAAAGTAAATTTATGCATCCGAACATACCTGCCCCAGTTAGATAGGTGGGTGGGTGGGTAGGTTACATGCTAGCATGGCGCAGTAGTACTGTTATTAAAATCGGTTACTGCATAATATTTTAAATAACACTATATCGGAGACGTCAATATCTGTTACCCATTAGAGGGCATAAACCCAAGCGTATTTGTTCGTGGGCCTTATTTTAATGGGGCGACTCTTATCAAATTCATTTATACCTTAATCTAACAAAAGTATAAGATCAGTTTGTGCAGATATTTTTTAATAAAAGCCTATCGGAAACATCAATCTGTGTTATACAGTTGAGGAAGTGAACCCATACTCATTGATACGAAGCTTATTTTGTCATAGGCCATACTCTAATAGGGAGACTTTTCTTATCATATTTATTTATACCTTAATCTAATAATAGCATAAGGTCGATTTGTGCATGTAATTTTATTAACAGCCCAAATCGGAAAAGTCAACAGCTGTTATACCGTAGAGGTCATGAACCCGAACACATCGTCGCGAAGCGTATTTCGCCAGGCGCCTTATTCTAATAGGGCGACTGTTTTTCACAAATTTATTTATACCTTAATCCAATAGAAGCGTAAGTTTGTTTTGTGCAGATATTTTTAATAACAATCTATCGCAAAACATCAATATCTGTTATATAATAGAGTGCAGGAACTCAAACTCATCGACATGAAGCGTATTTGGTCGTAAGGTTTATTCTAATAGGGCTACTCTTTTTATAAAATTCATTTATGACTTTATCTAATAAAAGCATAAATTTGGTTTGTGCATATATTTTTAATAACAGTCCATCAGAAACTTGAACAGCGGTTATACAGTACAGGGAATGAACCGAAGCGTATCTTTAGGAAGGGGGCTTTATTGTAATGGGGCGACTCTTTTTATGAATGGCATTTTTTACTTAAGGTTTGGTTTGGTTTTGGAGTGCTACGGTCTACTTTTTGAAACACGAGGGCTAACATTTTTTACTTTAATCTAATGAAAGAAAAAGTCCTGTTTGCGCCTATATTTGCAATAACAGTCCATCGGAAACGTCAGTATACAGTACGAAACATTTAAGAATTATCCTTTTTTTTTTGCCTTATCCGAAATTGTTCATGATTTATCTTTATTTTTTAATTGTCCGAAGGAGGGGGTAGCTTATTTTGAACGAGAATTCGTGTTTTCTACTTCTGGTATGGATTTTGTTTTAAAAGATATGTCAGAGAAGATAAGAGTTGAATTCTGTCTACAAAGCAGTCCATTTCTACTAAGAACACTCTTATTTTAAGAATTATATGTTACTAATGCAAACACGTCGAACTCTCTCCGATGCCATTTTTCTGTTCTATTTTACATAAATCTTGCATGGGTTCTTGTTCTTCCCTACCTTTTTACGAATTTAGAAGAAAATAAAAAATCGTAAACAAAATAAAACTTCACTTCTAAAATAAATAAAGGTAGTTAATAAATGACGCTTCACGTTACTTTTGATTTTTTTAAAACTAATATCTGTTAAACTAATTATAACCAACGTAATTTCAACGGTCAACACAGTTTCCGGTTTGTCCGAAGTAAGCCTCCTATACATTCATAAATACCTTGAATTTTGATAGTTAGGCAGAACATTAAAGACTGATGCCAACCACGAGAGTGCGGCCGTTTTGGGACGCCAACTCAACAATAGAAGTGAACGTGTGAAACGCTTTTAACGTCGGTTTTTCATTAATATCTTTCGTACGAATTGTTAGGATATCAGAACTGAATTGCCTTCTTCGAACGATTCCCCGTCTTTCAGTATTTTCTACGTACAGCAGGGCTTCAATCCGAAACCGAACCGAAAACCCGAATAAAAAAAAACCGTTATTTTGGTCGGAACGATAATCGGAACTAAACAAAAAAAATATCGATTTATTTCGGTTCGATATACCTTCAGTCATTTTGTCACTAACTAACTTATCAATATTTTCTAACTGAACTTCAACCCTATTATAATAATCGTTATTACATGTACATTGTGCGGAAAATTTAGGGCTTCGTTTCGGGAGTTCGAATCCCACTATGGCATGAATGTACGTAGCCATTCGAAATCGGCTTTAAGCAGTAGGTCATTAGCCCTCTTGTTTCAAAATTGTAAACTTCGAAGCTTGAAACCAAACTACGCGTCCATTGGTTCTCTATTTCTTTTTTTCATGCCCACTAGTACAGTTTCTGCTGCTTGTTGAAGGCAGATTGAATTCAGTCGTGAAATGCGATTTCGAGGATGGGTAACAATGTCATTGATCGCATCTCTATTCACATAGTGTACCAATCAATAAAATCTTCTCCATTTTGATAGAATTATATTTTTTGTTTAAGACAATTATATTTCTAGTGCAAATAAGAACATACATAAAATAAAAATTACTTATTCGGAGCTGAACTGAAAACCGGAAATGATCCAATATATTTTTTTTAGTTGAACCGGAAAGAAAAAAAATACGGTTGGAAGCACTGGTGTCAGACGTACAAACATAGCTGCAATCCCATTTTAACAGGGTTTCGAACAGGAACTTTTTACGTTTCCGTTGAACTAATATATATATATATATATATATATATATATATATATATATATATATATATATATATATATATAGGGCAGGAAGGCGTCTAGGGGTAATGACGACACTTTCTTGAAGACAAATCACATTTAATGAACAATACTTGACTTTACAACACTTCACACACACATAAAATAGAATTAAAGGGTTATCTCAGGTCGTTCTCTCTGCTCGTATCACGATCAAACAGGATCTCTCTCGGTCTCACGGTCGACCTGCGCGTCGGATCTCAGGACCCCCTCTCCTCTCTATCTGACACCTTCGCTAGCACTCCGCAGCGCCATCTATGCGTTCTCTGTCATCTCTCTCCCAATGGTCTCCACCGATTCTCCATATATATATACATATATATATATATATATATATATATATGAAATTGCTATGCTTCGAGGATGTAGCGTGGTCGAAAAAGAACACGATTTTTCAGGATAACTTTCACACACTTTATTGAACAGCGTCCACAGCAAAAATTCAACAAAGGATGGTCGCGCAGCCTTTTATAACCTTGGCGATACCACGTATGTGAGAAAAGAATTTGCTTAATCAGCAAAGTAGAAATGTTCTTAATCAGCAAAATAGGTTGGCGAGTTAAGCTCGCCAACAGGAAGGAGACAAAAGAATTTAACGCCGAAAAGTCACTAAAAAGATGACGAAATTGCGGATTGGGTAGTTTTTTATTATGGGGAGTTAGTAATTTTAGTTTAGGATTAAAGTATTAAATTTTTACATTACATATATATCGGTTCAGTTCCGGTTTTCGGCACAGTTCCGAATGAATAATTTTGTCTATTCTTATTTGTACTAAAATCGTAATTCTATAATAAAAAAGATGCAATTCTTTCAAAATTTAAATGATTTTATTGTTCTTTTCTACGTGAATTTATCCAATGAAGTAGCATGTAAGATTCGACGGTGAGGAGAAAACGGAGAGACTGACATTGTTTCCGAATTCTCATTGGACGACTGTATTCAATCAGCCTTCTACAAGCAGTTTCAAACAAGAAATCGAGAGGCAATAGACATGCTTGGTTTGGAGCGCTACGGTCTGCTTTTTAGCAACTCGAGAGCTAATGAGATCGGGGTACAGATGCGATATTTACACCGCGGCTTTTGTCGCCAAATTGGGCGATTTTCGAGCGTTTTGCCGAGCGATGACTGGTTAGCTTTATCTACTCTGACATTGGAGCTTTGTAGTGGCAACCCTGATTTGTATTTGTTAAACAGGAAGGAATTATTTCATAATTTTTTAAGAGAGGTCGGTCGTATAGAAACTAACTAGTACGCATTTACTGTATAATTTTAAGCCTACGGTCCCCCTTCTTTCATTAATTTCTTGTATGTCCTTATTTCTTTTTTTTTTTTAATGTTTATTAAAATATGTGTGTATGTAATGTGTATTTATTGTTGTATGTAACAATCAGGGGGTTTAAGGGAGGAACCCTCCTCAAAAATTTTAAATTCGTTTTAAAGAATTTTTAAATATTTATTTTCTATATAAAAGCATTATTGAACTCATTTCTGGTAGGATCATATAGTTCTTAAATAGTAAACATTTGTAAAATATATGCTGTGTGACTTTTTGTAGAAATTTCTAATAACTTTGGTTTCTGAAAAGCCGTGTGCCGTCAATGTTATATATATATTTCAGAAAACACCATTTTCTGCCGCCATTTTAGTTTGGCGACTTTCAGAAAATGGGGTTTTCGCCAAGATAGCCAAGAAAAAAAAATATGGCGGCCGGAAGCGATGTAGATATCACATCTGTTCCGAGATCTGGATCTACTGCTTAAAGGCGACATCCATGCCACAGTGGGATTCGAACTCCGGCACCTAACTTTTTGCCCATCGTTCGGCACAATGTATATGTAATGACGATAATTATTGGCGTTTGGGTTAGAGTAGCAAAATGACTGAAGATGTATCGAACCGATATTTTTTGGTTCGTCCGGTTCGATAAGACACACGTCCAAACATAGATTCAATCCGATTTAAATACATAAGATCATTTGGCGATATCGATGTAGGGAATCTGTGACAATGTTTTTGACAGAGACTTTACTGTGACGTAAAAAATAACCGAGGATTCAATTTATAATTAGTTCCTATTTAAATAGGCATACACAGGGGGAAAAAAAAAGGTTTGCGCTTCTTTCGCCAAATAGAGTTTGAAAATATATATACATGTTTTTTTATGTCTATATCATTTATTCAGAATGAACTAGCAAAATATTTAGCCAATTCTTACAATGTTAATAGCATATTCATTTTTAATTTTTTCTGCTATTTTTACTTTATTAATACTTAAAATATTTTTAAAAACTCTGGGGGTATTACTCGGCTGATAAAAAAGAATACTTTATTTGAGGTGAATATTTTTTATTTAGTCGTTAAAGTTTTATAAAACATTGACACATTTCTAAATTTAAATTCAGTTTTAATAACTTTAATAAATTCAAATTTAAAACGAATACCCGGATATATATTAAGGCATTTTAGAAGTGTTTGATAAACATTTTATAAGAACCTATAACAAGTTTAATCTCTAGAAAATTTTTAAAAAATAAGAAAATTCATTAAAATATAATTTTTAAACACATTGAATTTTATAATAAAATTTTTTTAAATTTCTTCTTTTCTCTATTCGGACCGAATCGTCCTATTTCGGACCCTATTTTTATCCCAGTGCGGCGCCCCTATGACTGATGCGTCCTTGGAAAATGCCGCTTTGGCCACGCCCTGGACATACAAACGAAAATTAATGACAGTATACATGAATTTTACGTGAAACCATACAAATAATAAGAAATGAAAAGAATGTTATTTATTGTTCAGTCTTCATAAAAGACTTACTATTTTAATTTTTAATTTTAAAAAAATTCATAATAGTTGTTTCATTTTTATTCTTTATTGTCTGTGGTTTCTTGTCTAATTGTTTGTATTTCAACAGATGGCATCACCCTGCAACGGCTTTTTTTTTATTCAAGGCCAGAAAAAGATGGCTATTAGTTTGGTATTCGGTGTGTGTAATTCTATTCATTTAATCTGTATTTTATTCCTATTTATCTGTAAAACATATATTTAAAACCTAAACTAATTCTTAATTTTGTGTACTGTGAATTCAGCGTGATGTGTTGCATGATGAAAAGAAAGTTGTGTTCGACAATAGACTTCAGTTTTCATCCATAATTTCGGTTTCTATAGATCCTTCATAGCAAATCACAAGAATAAAAAGAAGGTAAGCAAATACCTTATTCAATTCTTGATTATCATTACTGCTGGACATTTCAATTAATTAATTGACTTAAAACCAAAATGCAAGATTCATGTTTTATTCAAAGTAAAATTCTTTCTATTCAATACATTTATGTAATAATCTTATTGTAGGTATTTTATCTTTGTAATTACATATGGCGATATTGTTATTTCCCGAAACATTGGGGCCTTTCCCATTTGGAAAATTTCTGTTTTGGGTTTAATTTGAGGTAAACACAAATAACAAACGCTTTTTTCAACAAAATTTAAGTGTAAAGAATATAAGTACAGCCAGATATTCTACGGCTAAAAACTCATTATAAATTAAGCTTTAAAATTTACAAAATTCACACTATTTTTCAATTTCAGAAAGAGCGAGGGGGGTTTGGTTCGTAGCGTTACGGTCTAATGCTTACAGCCGATTTCGAACGGCTACGAACACAGTGGAATTCGAACCGCGGAGCAGAGATCTACCATTCGGCGAAACAGACAGGAAGTTTCTTGGCTAACATCTGTTTCCGTGGTTAAAGCGCCATTTTGTTTTATGAAAATGTTGGAGACGGAAGCAGCAACAGAGACTGTTCCTCAAGTGAGAATGAACCAGTGATGAAACCAGTCATATTTTTTCCCACAATGCCGCTTTTCTATTGCATACGAAGTTAATTAGCCGTAGTCCGGCTTTTGGTACAATATTTCATTTCGTATAGTTTATTTTATATTGCATAGTATTTTAACGTAATTGTTTATTCATATTCCCATTTTTGCTCACTGATTTTCAAACTTACTAGAAAAGAAAACATTTTAAGGTTATTTTGGAGAAAATCAATCTATACAAGTTTTGATAAAGAATAAATTACATTAAACGAAATTAATTTTTGAAAAGGATTCCGTTTTATCTTGTTGTATATCTCAAAATTACGGTGTTGAGAGCTCAGTAAATTTATAAGAATTTTATTTTTGCTTTCATTTGCTTGTTTAAATAACAACAGCAGTTCTAACAAACCATTGCTGCAACTTCATCTCAAATAGGTCGATTTCTTTCTGTTTGCATTGCAATGAAAAATGACAGTCGTCGGTACAAAATTTCAACAATCCAACGGCTACGATAATATGGCATCATATAATTTGCATTTTGCAAAACAATTTCGAAAAGGGTAATTTCCCACTTTCATGCAAAGTTGAATTGCTATATAAATAAATGATTCAAAAATAATATGTAAAAAAAAGTTGTATATCACAAAATGCATCTCTTCTTTAATGATTATACAAATTGTGTTAAAAAATAAATTCAAAATCTTTAAAACTTGAAAATGGCGGGTCTTTGATTCGAACTATTGGAAACGAAATTTTGGATGGAAGCCTTTCAAACAATGTAAAAATTAAAATTTACTAATAAAGAAGATTTTTGTTTGAATAATGAAATGTAATAAGTTGAAATTCTTCAAAAATGTAAGATTCGTCTCTGGAAGGGTAAAAATTCGAAATTATTCATAGCAAATAACATTTTTTTACAAATGGACATTGTGTAAATTATTTCAACTCTATATGAAATTGTGTCTGCTGTTGCGTTCCCAGTCTGATTTTTTCATTTCATTTTATTTCTACGTGGAATCGTTTTCGAGTTATCTGTTCTATAGATTGGCGATTGCAAAAAAATATTAAGGTGACGTTACAACGAATTTCAACATTCTACGTTTTATTTATTTTCCGTAATTAAGAGAGATTTATTTATTTCTCAATGGTGAAATAAATTTGAAATTCCTGAATAGTATTGGTTTCCGTAATTCTTGGATCAGTATTCGATAGCAACGTTTCTATTTCCATTCAGAAATGAAATTTTATAAACACATTTATATTATTTCATGGAAAACACAAAACATATTTAAATATTGACTAAATCCAGAAAATGACGTATGCCAGCTTAACTTTGATTAAATAATCTATGATTAAAATTTTTTTTTAATTAATTTGAGAAATCGCCAAAAATCCGTCGAAATCTCGTCTGTAAGTATGAATGGTCAGGAACTCTTTCCTCCGAGGTCGAATCGCGCCATCTCTCGGAATAAATAGGAAACGTTCAAAGTAGAAATTTCACATACTTTGATATTAATACTAATCACACAAAAAAATAATATTCATGAATTTCAAATTTATCACTCAGATCTGTAAAATATCATTGATACAACTTTGGAAATATATATATATTCCATGGACAAATAAAATAGTTTTAAAAAATGAGTTTTGGGGGGTCACATCCTTTGATTCGGTTTTGATTTCGTCACCTCTTGCATTTGATAAAATAAATCCAATTGAAATACGGACTCGAAACGGGCAACAAGAATAAATTTATTAATCACCGATTACGATTTTCTAAAACAAGCCAATTGAACTATTGTACGATGGTATGTTTCAAAATTATCCCTTCGAATATCCTAAATTTGATATTAAAGATTGGTTAAAAATCTAATCCACTAAATACGGTACAAAAGGCTGTATTAGCAAATAACTCCTTCCCATAAAACCCATTCTTAAACACCTAATCTACAAATAAAAATATTACTCAGCGGAATAAAAAAAAAAAAATGGTGCAAATGGATTAATGGACAATAAAAGAAAAATTTAAATTAATAAAATGAAATAACACAAGAAATTTTATTATCTGAAACACATTTTAAACTCAATTTAAATAAAGATAAAATTCCTTTCTGTTTAATGCAACATTTCTTCAATTGAATCCAGTATTATTGTCCACTCAGTTGGCTCCATTTTTATACGCCTATATTCTATTCCATTTTTTTAACAGCGTTATCATTCGAAAAAAGTGTGATGACACGAAAGAATAGCTTTGTTTGTAGATACATTAGTTATTAGTTCTCTTTAAATAAATTGGCTAAAAACAGAGGCGCTTTTATTGTGAGTCAATCGCCAAATCGAATTCTCACGTTAAGAATTAATTTTAAAGGAATGTGTTATGATAATGATTTCTGTTGTAGGTGTAAGAAGTAACCTAAATTTTGAAATAAATCTAGGAACCTTTAATACACGATATATTTTTGATCTTGAGAAAACCATATATCGCAGTGGACAATCGTGTGTTATATCCTATAAATTAAAAAAAAATGATCCGTTTCAAATTTAGAAAAAAAAATGGCTATTTTTTTTAACAAGCATATATATTTTTAAGAATAGAAATATTTTATTGCGCAAACAATATAACATTTCTTTAAACACATAAAACATTATATATTCTGTAAAGAAAAAAAAAGCAACTATGGTCAGATGATTCTTTTTTTTCCTTTTTTTTCGACATGAAAGTTAAAATGGAGATTTTTTGTTAGCACCCAAACAGAAATTGTAGTCCAAAGTTAGTGACTATGAAAATAGAGTACTTACGATATGAAATTCAAATGACATACATATAGATAATTAATTGCGCAGACGAATCAAAGCTTTCAAAACGTTACTAGGGCTTTTGCGCCATTTTCAATTTTAAAGACGATTTTGACGGTGAGATAGATTTTCCATAAAAGATTATCTTAAATCATGAATTTAAAATAATGAATTAAATTGAATTATAAATTTAAAATAATTTGTTCTTCTTGATGATGGCAATGTTTCTTTCTAAATAAATAATTTTTTCGGCAAAACAGTCCAAACAGTATTCACTGGAAAACCAGTTCCATTTTGTTTGTCTCTCCGCTTTTGGAAAACCGCCAACACACCCCAGAATTTGGCTTTATTAAAACGAGTTATGACGCCAATTCTCTCTCCGTTTATTCATTTCTCCCGCAAGTTCAATAACTAAATTCGAAAATCGTTTCTCTCTGATTTAGTGAGAATCGAAAGACAGTCGTTCCTCTTCAGTATTGCATCGACTCCTCGGTATTAATACAGTTTTTAAAAAGTAACATCAGATTCCGGCGATCGTTTGGATTTAATAAAACAGTCCAATGCGAGATTTGGGAAGGGCAAATTGGCTTCTTCTACAGTGCAACGTTGTTCATTCAAGAATGTTGGATTCACCCAAGTCTCAAAAAACATTTCCCCACATAGAATCCTACTTTCGCATGATAAGTTATGAAATAATTCTGACTGAGGTGTTATAAAAGAATGTTTTTTTGAATCGAAGAATTCGTTCTTTTACATGAAACACGTGGTTGTCGTATGAGTCGAATTTATGAGTAACAATAAGAAGAATTAAAATAATTATTAAAACCAATAATGTATTGTTTTTAATTTATACCTCTCTAAAAATACTTTGATTACATGTATCTATGCATTATAGCCAAATTACAAAAGTTTCTTTGATAGCAACAATTCATTTTTCTTTCCTTGTTTCAAAATAAATAAATAAAATAATTAAAAAATGATACTAGGTGTTTTAATAACATTTTAAAGCGTGAAATAACAAAGTATTCCTTTTTTAAATTAAAATGTCTGCTAAAAGAATTTATTCAAAAATATACAAGTCAGTGGGCCAAATCAGGAAATATTACTTAAACATTAAATCTGAATTAATGTTACGATATAGCACATTTTTTCTATTCCATGCATTAAACTGTAAAAAGAATGCGAGTTATAAAGCCCGTCATATCACGGGATTATTAAAATTTTTAATTTTCCAGAATTGTAAAGTACCCTATGAAGCAGGTAAAAAAATGGTTTGTTTTTTTGCTGAGAATGATCTGGTACACGCTCAAATAAATTGTACATCTTCATACTCCTCTCAAGTCTCCTGATACTATGAATGCAGTTTAAAATCGCATTCAATTCATTAATCAAACCGTGCAGTTATGTATAAAAAACAAACGAACAAACTTCTTAATTTTCAAAGATATATAATTAAATGCTAGATATTTATGAAACAGACTCCTAGGCTTTTATGA
>CM063501.1:2585792-2590792 GCA_032207245.1 Pardosa pseudoannulata
ATGGCAGACGGTAAAATGGCCTTGGCGGTTTTCTCCAAAGATCAAAGGCAGCCAGATGCGCAACTGAAATGCGCAGTAGACCTTATGGACGAATCTATGCTGTCGGCTCATTAAGTGCCCCACTATGAATGCAACCCCTAAACCATCGTCCAAGGTCATCCCCAGGAAGTGGTGAACAGTGGACCATAGTGTGGAGGCTACATAGTTTGGGGACCCTAGAAGTCGCTCCAAAGGTGCATGGACCGGATAAGTGAAGTGTCACAATAGAGAAAATACATTGGACTGCCTTCCATTTTTCTCCAGTTAATCTTAGTCCGAAATGATCAATGCATCTTTTACGATTTATACAAAAAAAAAAAAAATTTAATTTATTTTTGTCATATATAATGGAAGTATCAGTAAATCCTCATGTAGTGCTTCCAAATGGAAATGGACCCCTCTTTTCTGAACCGTTATTTTAATAATTAGCAAACATGGAGGTGTAAAGTTTTCTCATTGTGTCTACATAATCCTTGCACACTATCGTATGTTTGTGGGAAATGCAGATTCTGTGAGTTGTCACACATCCTTACCACAGACGCTTTGTCCGGATCAGCTCAACTATACGTTCTTTTGGCGAGAAATAGACTTTTACTAGCTTAGAATTGGAGACCCTTTGACAATATCCGACCCCCCAACTCTTTCCCGCGATAGGATAGGTGGAAAATATATTAATATCGATAATACCGATCAAAATTGAGTTGCTTCACGAACGACCAAGGTCAGTTAATGAATAAATGGAAATACATACGAACTCTCTCATTCATGTACAAAAATAAATAAATATTTACATTTTTTTTTTTTTGCCCCGGCATCGACTTCGGAGTTATAAGAAATGTTTTGGACATTGTAAAATACAAAATTAATACTAAAAATACATGTGGATACTTAATGTATAAATATTTTAATAAATTAAATGTAATTATTTATTTGCACGTTTTTCTTTTCTATCACAGGTGTCCAAATACTTATTGGTAGACAGTGTATATATATATATATATATATATATACATATATATATATATATATATATATATTCTTATACATATACATACATATATATATACACACACACACACACACACATATATATATATATATATATATATATATATACATATATAGCTATATACACTCCATAGCCAAAACATGACCACCCCTACATTTTGCAATGAACTCGCGTGGATGACGTGGAAGGCACGTGATCAGGTGGAAGTGGTATTGAACTGCTTCTGGAGAGTGAAGAATCATTCTTTCACTTACTTCTGTGTGTATGGGAAAGGCCGCGGATCTAAGCTGTTTTGATAGAGGGCAGATTGTAATGGCTCGAAGGATCCGAACAAGTATTTCCGAAACGGCACGACTCGTGGATTATTCGCGATCTACAGTTGTTAGTACTCATGCAAAGTGGATGAATGACGGTGAAACCAGCAGTAGACGACAGGGTGTTGGACGTCCCCACGCTATCAAAGAAAAAGGTCTTCGAATGTTGAAGCAAAACCGGTGCCAGACAGTGGCTCAGCTGAAAACCCAATACAATGAAGGGCCAAGTAGAATAGTACCTTACCACACTGTTCATCGGACACTGTTGGATATGGGGCTAAGCAGCAAACGTCCAACTCGTGTATATTTGCTGACCAAGCGTCATCGCCAACTGCGCCAACGCTGGGCCCGGGAAAATCGCGACTGGTCCGTGGAACAGTGGGAGAGAGTTGCCTGGTCAGATGAATCGCGGTTTGTCATTCAGCACGCCCATGGCCGTGTCAGGATATGCGGTCTTCCAGGCGAATAGTTGCTCCGTCAATGTGTAGTAGCTGATAAACAATACAGAGGTGGAGGTATTATATTTTGGGAGACGTTATTGAGTGTCTCTCGGACCCGTAGTTGTGGTAGAGAGCAGACCATGAATGCTACAGGGTATCTGAACATCATTGCGTACCAGTTGCACCCTTCCATGGCATTTGTTTTTCCAGCTGGAAATAGAGTCTTCCAACAGGAAAACGCTCCCACAAGGCTAAAGTTGAGTTCGAGTGGTTCCAGGAACATGATGCTGAATTCCAGTTAATGTCCTGCCCGACTAACTCACCGGATCTCAATCCGATAGAACACATTTAGGATGTCATGGGACGAAAGCTCAGAGCTTAAAGACCATTCATTCGCAATCTTTCGGATTTGCGCAACCGTTGTTTAAACATCTGGTACAATCTGTCTCCGTTCGTCTAACAAGGATTTGTGGTATCCATGCCCAGGCGCTTTGAAGCTGTGTTGCGCGCCAAAGGTGGGCCAACTCGCTATTGACAAGTGGTCATAATGTTTTGGCTCTTGAGTGTATATATACATGCCTATACACAGATATATACCTATATATACATACATATACATGCATATATACCTCTCTCTATATATATATTCAGATATATATATATTCATGCATATATATCTATATATACATACAATATATACGTATATTCAGGCATATATACATACAATATATACATATATTCATGCATCTATACCTATATATACATGCATATATAGCTATATATACATATATATATATATATATATATATATATATATACATATATATACATATATATATATATAATATACTTATATATACATACATATACACATATTATATATATTTACATACATATATATACATATATATATACTTATATAAACATATACATATATATTCATATATATATATATATAAATACATAATACATATAAATATATATATAAATATATATAAACATACATATACGTATTTGTAGCTATATATATATACATATATACATATACATACATATATACTTTTTATACATATACATATATATTCATATTCATATATATATATATATATATATATATATAGATATATATAAACATATATATATATATATATATAATATACAATATATATATATAAAAATATAATACATATAACATTATATACATATATACAAATATAAATATATATATATATAATATATATATATATATATATATATATATATATATATATATATATATATATATATATACATGCATATATAGCTATATATAAACATATATATATATATATATATACATATATATACATACATATATATACCTATATATACATACATATTTACATGCATATATAGCTATATATATACCTATATATATATACACACACACACACACACATATATATATATATATATATTGCATATATACATACAAACACATAGATACATGCATATACACACATACATACATATATATACACATACATACGTATACATATATATATATATACACATAGATACATATATATATACATACATATACATACATATATACATACATACATACACATATATACTTATATATATACATACATATACATACATATATACATACATACAATATACATATACAATATATATGCATACAAACATATAATATAATAATATAATATACTAATAAATATAATAATATGTAATAATATAATATATATGTAAAAATTCTTTCCTCTAGTCACAATCATTATGCAGCCCCCAATGGTTTTACTTGCACTGACTACCGGGCAAGAAGAAAGCTTATCAGCTAACAGTGCAGTCTGGCCACATTGAAGAGTACTGCAGAAGTCTAATTTAAACTTTGTTTTAGAGCTGCTAAAACGGATATCTTTACTACTCAACGACAGACAAAAGAAAGACACAAAAATCACTCTGCTCGAACAGAGGTAAACCCAAGAGCGAAGACCTGAAAGAATTTTCCCTAGGGAAAATTCTTTCAGCGAATTAAAGTGTTTAGATCAGGAAAAACGAGGAGCCATTTGCCGGAGACAGCTGGAAAACATGTCGAATAGACAGAAAAATTACATTTATGGGACTGAATGCTTTTGGGAAATGTACCAAAAGAATTTTAAGTGAGGATGAAGACATTTGATGAAGACATTTAGAGGCTGGGAAAAAGATTTTAAGGAATTAAAATCTGAGAGAAGAGGTTTTTAAGGAGATATTAAATAATTTTGATACATTATATATACATGTATCTATACACAATAGCGTTTACCCGCAAGCTTTGCACTGTCTTTCGTATTTCTATAAAATCTTTAAAATTCTCAAAATCCTAAAAAACTGTAGGTTTCAAGATTGGTTTTGTGAAGTATATTCTGAAAGATGATCAGACTGATTGTGGAACAAGCTACGACCAGCCACAAAAAAAAAAAATAAAAATAGTTTCTCCTTGACCTTGTTGCAAAGTCTTCAACTGTCATTTCAAAATTAAGGAGGTTTCGCTATTGGTAATGAACAGCATCTTACGTCGCCGTTTTTGAAACTTGTTTGAAACCTCTCCTTTATTGGAGAGGTCCCATCAACTAAATGACAGTGGGATTACGCATCTGAAGGTCACCTCGTTTCGAGTGAGGCCATAACGCCCTGTCAAAAGGTTGTCATACTTCCTTTGTAGGCCATCGTACATTCGTCCCCTTAAAATGTCTGCATCTGAATCAACAAATCCATCCA
The DNA here is from genome assembly GCA_032207245.1 of Pardosa pseudoannulata. Taxonomy (NCBI): domain Eukaryota; kingdom Metazoa; phylum Arthropoda; class Arachnida; order Araneae; family Lycosidae; genus Pardosa; species Pardosa pseudoannulata. Next base: position 2,590,361 of record CM063501.1, read on the forward strand.
AAACCAGGACCTATACTACTTGTGACAAACATTTTGTTCTTTGGGTCATTTACAACAACTTCTTGCATTGCTCAAGGACATTGAATACACCAAGTAGAACCAAACGCCTCTTCACTGCAACACGAGAGCGGGAAAACGTGCAAAGGAACAAGTATTTGCAGCAAGATGAAGGAGAAAAGTTCGAATGCACTGCTTGCCAAAATATACAACTCTATATCGATAAAGCTTTTCATAATGTACCCAACCAGAAAGCAGGCTGCATGTCTTCTTGAGTACCCACTGCCACAAGAACGTTATTTTGTCAAAAGATTGCTTTTGCCATCAATGCTCCTTGGAAGGCTTCGCTCTACACAATGTCATCCTAGTTTGTTGTTGAATGTCTTAAATAAAAAGGAATAAAAGTTGCACTGCTACTGCTTTGAAATTGTCAAG
>CM063501.1:2595792-2596973 GCA_032207245.1 Pardosa pseudoannulata
ATATATATATATATATATATATATATATATATATATATATATATATATATAATATATATATATATATATATATATATATATATATATATATATATATATATATATAAATATATATATATATATATATATATATATATATATATATACATATATATATATATATATATATATATATACATATATAAAATATATATATATATATATATATATATATATATATATAATATATATACATATATATAAATATATATGTATATATATATATATATATGTATATATATATATATATATATATATATACATATATATATATATATATATACATATATATAATATATATAATATATATAATATATATACATATATATAAATATATATATATATATATATATATATATATATATTATTTTCTATCAACTCTAAATATTAAATTAATGTAGCAAAGTATATATAACACATAAACGATATAGTAAAAAAAAATAATGCAAACAAAAATTTTGAAAACCAACCACAAAAAAATTAAAAAATAATGCTTCACTAACGTGCCGAAACAACCTCGCCGTTCAATTTCCAAAGCCACACTAAACACAGAGCATATAACTTATCAAAGTCCGTCGCCGCGTTAGTGCGTCGTCGGCATACCAGGAGGTGCCGCTCTGACGCGCCAGTGCGTCGGTGGCAGCGAACGTGTTAAGGAACTGATTTCGATTTCAAATCACCGTCAACAAAGTTCGACATTTCAACATTCATCAGATTTCAAGCTACATTTTCAACATGCAGAACGCACCTCTACATGAAATGCTTCAAGGAGCCGGAATTTTGGAACAACAAGCGATCAACTCAATTATACCCGCAAATGGACAACTAGAAGATACCGTCATTGTCAGAATGCTTCTCCATTCAACACACTTCAATCTTTACACTGCTCACTTTGTACCATTTCTTTAATTGTATAATTTTTTGTTATCAATTACATTTTATTTTCCTATGACTTTTCAAACTTTACCTTTGTATAGAATAGTTCCCTTTCCAAACAACTTTGTTTAGAATAGTTTACAATGGTGCACTTTAACCGGTTATCTTTTCACTAATGGTTTCACAAATTTTCTTATGGCATGTATTGTTTTGATAAATCACAATTGAAAATTTAAATCTTCGAGTTAGCTTCGATATCTGTTTTC
>CM063501.1:2597073-2637073 GCA_032207245.1 Pardosa pseudoannulata
AAAACTTGTCAAGAAATCAACTTACCTTTATAAGCAAATAGAAATCAAACAGGGAAATTGAAAATAGTTTCTAAATTTTTGTAAAATCCAACTACTAAAAGTATTATAAATACAGTAGTACCGGCTAAATGGTCCGTTTTCTAAAATCCCATCTAACTTAATAGGAAACGTGTTAAAGTGCACCACTCATACAGTCATTTTCTTTTTCTTGTTATAGGGTCAGTTTCCCGTTTTCAATGAGTTTTTAAGAAATTAGTGTAAAACTGGAGAGGACCTGAATTCAAGCCTTTATTTTCCTCCCTTTCTTGTTTGTGTAGACATCACCTCTCTCACTTTTCTTGTCCTCTGACAAGAGGTAGACATCTGCTTGTTTATAAGTTGACGTTATTTATCCCTGCTTAAGTTGAAATTGAGACGAAACAAGTAAAGGAAAATTTGGTTGCATTTGGATCATACGTCATGAATAAGAATATTCCTTTTTTAATTATGACTTCGAAAAAAAAATTTATCATTTGCTGCCAAAAATGAATTGATTGAAAATTTTAAAAAATCTAATCTTTTGCCAAAGCAAATTCGATTACCCGGACAACATTAAACAACATTTTAGCTGACAAACTTGGGTCATCAAGTGTTGAAATCGGTGATCGAGAAAGAAAACGTCAGTGCTTGTCACCTTATGGGAATGTGGATAAGGCTTTTCTGTTATGGATTAAAAATGCACGGTATATGCACAATAGGGTTGTATTGTTCTGCATATATGGTCACCTTGCTTATAGGGTCTGATTTTTTTGGACTGCTGAGCTGACCATATAACGGATACAGACTGTATATACAAATTATTCAAAAACAAACTAAATATTTATTTTTTTAAGTTCACAAAAAATTTAATGAATCTACAAGTAATGCTAACCTTAAATGACAATAAAAAAGATTGTAAAAATGACAATAAAAGATCTTACTTGATCTAATAAATTTTGTTGGTGCTTAATTTCTTTAAAATTGACATCACTGGTAGCAGAATGTAAGGCCTCCAATAGCTGAAGCCAGATGAGTTGGAAGTGTTTCCCATACAGTTCCCTCCTTTCCACTACAGTCAATGCTTGTGCTGCACTGATGCGGACTTTGAAATTCGGAGATTTAAGGGCTTGCAATAAACACGTTAAAACATCTCCCTGTTCAAAACAAGAGTAAAATTGTTTAGTGGAAAACACTATAAAAAAAGTTAAGGCAAAATCGATTCAAATTATTGTTTCACTTAAACATAGCACATAAAAGTACATTTACAGTTTCCTTTTCAGAAATATATTTTAGAAATATTCCTTGGAATTGTTTCTTTTCCATTAAGTATGCCCTATGATGAAATTAGTTATTTTCAAATTATTTAATTTATTTATATTGGGGTAGTCAAATAACTATGATGTTATTAAAGGAAATTTAAAAAAATTTTTATAAACTTAAAACTTTCACTCATTATTATGGCAATTTTGACAGCCCAATAACAATTATGGTATAGTTCATGATGGTTAGTTGGTTGGTTGGTTGGAGTGCTATGGTCTACTTTTTGCAACACGAGGGTTAATGAGACTGGAACCTACAGCTTAAAGCTGATTCCGAACAGCTACGAGAGTAATGCCAAAGTGGGATTCAAACCCACGAACTCCGGTACCAAAGGCCAACACCCTAACCAATTAGTCATCGTTTGGCTGGTATTGTTCATGAACAAAGAAATAAAAATACTTAATCATGGGAATGACAAGAACCAATAGAAGTTGTTTTACATTTAGGTGCATTTAGAACATTAACCATGGGAATAGACACATAAAAGGAAGAAATTTAAATAAAACTTTTAAAATTAATAATAAAATAATCCCAACAATTGGCAAAAACAAGAAGTCTGGAAGTATGTTATTCAGCCTTTTCCATCCGTACTATTTTGTTTAGTAGAGAGTTTTCTTCATTTCATTTCTTTTAGTCCCATTTCTTTTTATCAAGACACACTTGTGTTAAATTGGGTGACACACTGAGCCAAAATTTTCATACAGCATTTATCCAAACAGAAAACAATTTTTTTTTTAAAGCATCCAAATTTTTTATCTTTATTTTGGTGTTATTAAATTTTAGATATGGTATCAACTTACTAGATCAATGATGTGACACTTAATAAGCTCTGTGTTTTTTAACATTTTGCTAAAAGCATAGCAAGCATTCCAACAAACTTTCATGGCACTGGACGACATCGCAGATTGTAGAACAGAACACGCACTTTGGACAAAAAGAGCCATTTGGGGACTATCTGAAAATAAAATCATTCAAATCAAAGCTGCTCTCTATTATTCAAGAATTGTATCAATTGTTCATCTCAAGTCTTAAGATGGAAGGACAACTGAATAATGGATTGAGTAAGCAAAAATAATAAATTGAGTCTAAACATAAAATATTCAAAATGAGAGTCATTTAGTATTGAAAACTGAGAGGAACTGAGTTTTCGGCCAATCACTGTCAATTATTCATTAAGAACCAACCATCTTAGTCCTGCAGCAAATAAGGACATTTATTTAGAAATTTCAAATGGATCATTTTTAATAAAATCCCAGACTAACTACCGGATTAAGGAAGTCAGTAAAAAAACCTATATTTATTTATCAATCAAATATTAATATAGAAGTCTTATTTGTTTGAAAAAATTTTAATTTCTTGAGTATGATTTACATGTATTTTATGATATAACAATTGTCACAAAATTTTTACAGATATCACTGAATGAAAAAAAGACTTTAAATGGAAAAGTAACACTAAAAGAATATCATGAAAAATTGAGTTAATTTGGGGAATCATATGATGCTAAAACTTTTTTTCAACTAAGGTGTAATCAAAAAGCTAATTTTTGCAACAAATTCAATATACTCAACACTAAGTTTTATTATCTTCAATTAACTAATGCTAATATATATATATATATATATATATATATATATATATACCTGTATGTATATATACATTGAGATAGTGATTGTACTGAACTATCCCCAAACTCGACCCACTAATAAGAAAAATGGGACAAAACCTAAGTAAAGAACATAATACTGCACATATTCACAAATGAGAAAAGAATTATTATTTTGTAAATACAAATTAGGTAAATTCCCTTTTTCTTTAATAATGGATAAAATCTCACTCGCCTTGTAATGCAATATCCATTAAACTTTTCAGTTTCTAGGAATTGTTTTGATTCTCTTCATACCAGAGAAGCAACTTTCGGCTGTTACAGAGTTTACCAGAATTACTAAAGTAATTTTAGTTAAGTTTGATAACTGTGGAAAAAATTCAATATAATCTTTAATAAGAATTACAAAATCTTGTTAATTCTGAGATTTTAAATTCATTGCCAAACACTTATTTCAGACCCTGCCGATATATCAGATGATGGGACAATTTTGCACTTTTAGATAATTTCTTCAAGACATAAATGATTTTTAAAACTGTAATCATAATTTTAAAAATCCATTTTCAAATGAATATATGATGTCCGTGATGCATTTTCTTCAGCGTATTATTTAGCTTGCTGTATTTTTTAGTTTAAAGCTTGAAAATAAAGCTTTATTTTTTAATTTCATTAGTTAACTTTATTTAACCTAATTTAGATATTACCTTAAAAGTTACATGTGTGTCACAAATATCAAAATTGTTATTGGCTGAGATTTTGTTATTATTCTTGTGTACACAAACAGGAAAGTGCTAATACTTTGGTAAGTAATGAAAGGAAACATTAATTCTTCATAACTAATTTATTACAACAGGTTTGAGACAAATAAATTATTTTTTAATGCATTAGCCAACACCTGATTGGTTGAAATGAGACCACTCATCAGTATAAAGAGGAATACACTTTGTTCTATTGGCCAGTAAATGCAAATGATATTTTAAACAAAATTTTACTACTTAGAGATGCATATGCTACATTGAACATTTATGTACAAAAAAATATATTCAAAGATTCCTCCGAAACAGAATTACCGTATATTTCCAAATATAAGCAGAGAGTACGGATCTTCCTTCAAAACTTTACCGAAAATTCAAAACCTGTACATAAACCAAAGTGAAACAAATTTCTAAAATGTTCAAATATGTCGCCAAGAAGGTAAAGCAGGGGAATTATTTTCCAATCAAGCTGCTTTAAATTAAAACACTAGACCAACACACCCTTTTTGCCACAGCATCCAATTTAAATACTGCAGAGGTAGAGGATCAGTCACACCTTGAGACAAATACAAGGCTACACCTATTCGAAAGTGGGGAGGAAAAACAACTTACATTTTAAATTTTAATTAACTTCATGTCTTAGTTAATTTCACAATTTACACTAACTTATCTAGATTACTGCTGTGTTGATATTGCAGCGCTAAACCATGTAACCAATGGTAATTTTACTTAGATGCCAATGACAAGTTTCAATTCTGGCAACCCTATATAAAGATAACTTTTTCTTTAATTTAAACAGTAAAAGCTTAGAAAAAAGATGTTATGTTTGGAAAATCATCGATTGCTTCCAGGTTATGTAGAATTGTGTCTATCAGAAGATTAGCCGATCTGCTAAAGTTATAGTATTGTTGTTTTGGATTGATTATAATACAGATAACAGTCATTTAAAATTTATTATTGTTGAAGCATAATTAAGAGCCACAGATTGCAAAACACCTTTTATTAAAGGCACCAAAATAATAATAATAATAATAATAATAATAATAATAATAATAATAATGAGGTACATTGGGCTTTTATAGTTTTATAAAGATCCTGAGCACAGCCAATCAAATTACAGGCACAAGACAAAACTAATCAAACAGAACCAATGGAAACACAAAAGGATCAACTCAAGAAAACCTCCTACTTCCGAAAAAGCTATTATTTAAATAATAATAAGCAGCCCAAACTCCGAACTTATGAAACCAGAAAGTTTGGAGTGTATGGCGAAAATTGACAGGAAATGATATAACGACGGATTAATTGTTCAAGTTCCAATTTAAAAATAAAGTAGTTTTAAGGGCCCTTAAAATTGAAAACTAAAATTAAGAAGTTCTTAAGGAATTTTAAGGACCATGTGAACCTTGTTATACACAGAAATATAAAGTATGTTAAAACTTCAATTCAAAAAATAAAATGAATGCAAAATACTTGCTATAGTGGATTTTCTACTTAAATTTTTATTAAACATCTGTTGCATACACTTCAAGTTGGTACCATCTTAATAAGTATTTTATAACTACAATAATACACAACTGTAAAATATAAAGTGTAAATATTTCTATATAATATGTGAAATCTATTACCCATCAGTTGTTTGTCTAAATGGTACAAGAAGATTCCTAAAGCTCGAACAGAATTGGCTCTCACTTTATCACAATCCTTTGAATACTGCACACAAGCCATGGCAGTTGAGTAGAAAAAGTTTTCACTTATCTCAGAGGAATCACTAGAATAAAACATTCATTCGCATAAGAGACAATAATCAATAAAAACTAAACTAGTCATATGAAGAATAATCAACTGTTTGGGCCATCATTCAGTTTCATTTAATTTATTTCATTTTTCAAATGATTCAAATGACTTGCTCCATGAAGGAAAAAATTGATATATGACTTTTTTTTTTTTTTTTTTTTGGTAATGATATTACTAAACCTTACCTATAAATATTACTATCAAAACAAAAATATACGAGTATCAACAAGGTACAATATGAGTTTAATTTATGTTTTACTAATACCTTTAATGTAGAATTAGAAAATTTGTTATTATGTACAGTTGTAGAAATAAACAGTTTGGTTTCACCTTCTATAAATCATATTTTTATGCAGTATATGTGTAAGAAAAATAATAATAATAGCCTGGGCACTTTGAAAGAATCATTCTGTTCTCTCCAGACACTCAGTAGCTTTAGAAAAAAATATTTAACAAAATGATTTAATTTAAATACCCAAAATAAGAATTTACAAAATGTGCTGCAAATATCTGGTATTTTAATTATTACTGTTGTTCATACTTTAATCAAAGTTGCAATTTTATGACATGGATACAGTTTAAAAATAACTTGAATTTAAGAAAGAATAAAATTTTGCTTACGTGTTTTCAAATATAGCATCACTCAATTTTCCAAGGGACCATGAGGCTTTAAAGCGAACATTCACATAGGGGTCGTCGACACATTTAACTAAGATTTCAGACACATCATTCAAAAATAAAAAATCCTAAATGGAATATTATTAAATAGAATGAACACATTAGATATTCACTGAAAATAATTATTGATGGGTTTCTCACTTTCCTTCAATTAAACTCTTTTTAATTCTGCATAAATTTTTCTTTGTTTCACCTTTTTTAGTTTCAATAGACTTGATATGAAATTGATAATTTTCACGATCATTTCTTGAGATTAAAAAAAATATAAATGATAAAATTCAAATGTATCCAGCTAAAGGGACACCATTGGGGAAGTGGTGGCAAAGGAAAGGTTTTATTTTTTGCCATGATTTTATTAAAATAACGACTGTCAAAACTGAAATTATCGATCTTCAGGTGAGACTATTAGAACAATTTATGCATGTTATCAGGGATAGAAATTTAACAACCAATATGCCTAAGCTTGTAAAATATATCCCATAAATATTATTATTTTATTTCTGTGACCTTAAAATAATAAACGTTCTGCTATTCATTCTAGTTTATGAAATAGTAAACTGCTTCTTTCATTCATATACATAAGGAAGCTTCAATTTATTGGAAAAAGATACTTTTTTAATACTAATTCCATCATTTAAAGGTTAAACATATGGAGAGAACTGATTTTCTTTCCATTTTGAATAGAAATAAACAAAATAATCTTGTTAAACAGTCATTTTTGTAATCATACAGTAACTAAGACTATAAATATAGAATTCACTATCTTGTTATAGAAGTGATCAATTCATTTTGTTCCATAGGTTAGCATTGAGGGTTTCATTTATATTATTATAATATTGTAATAATACTATATGCTTAACATAGTATTTATAATTGAAAAATTTATTGTTTAATAAATGAAAAGGTAAATTACCTAAAAAAAATAATGTTACTTCTTTAAATTCAATTTCTATGCAGTTATTGATCCAGGAAGTTTGCAAAATTCATTCTGTTCATTCACAAAATTTTAATTCAAAATTGAAATAATTTAATTCCAAATATTTTAAAATTGGAATTACATTATCAATCAGTCAAATCTTATTGTTCTATAAGCAATTTAATTATCTGGTTATGCAGGTCAACTGCTTATTGTTAATAGTTTCTATGCTAATCTTTTTTACCCTAATCACACATTCCTAGTTGCTCAGGACAATATTTAATTCCTTCTCCCATCTAGCAATTTTGTCAAGAATAGGGTACTTACAAAGCTCAAAAGTTAATTCAGTAGCTTCTACTACAGAAGTTGGCAAGAAGGCTGCTTATCAACCCAAAAAAATCTCACTGGATTTTATTAAAAATACCCCTAAAAGTGACTCTTTTTTAAATGGAAATTAATGCGACAACTTTACCATGCAAGTGGTCAGAGACCTTTAAAAAAATTGGCCAAAAGATGTGGGAACAATAACTAAAACTGACAATAAAAAATGAAACTTAAAGATTTAAAAATACTGTCAATACTAAAAATGTCAACGCCTTCCAACATTTTTAAATGTTTGTTGAATTCGATTTTCTCTGTCCTTAGTATGACTAATTATAAGAGATTAAAATAAAACTGGTTTAACTGCATTATTGAACAAATTCATGTATTTGTGACACAATTCATTAACTTTAAATTAATAATGATTGGAATGGATGGAACTTTGCAAATCATTCTCAAAAATCATAGCATCATATCAGTCTCTAACATTATCATTCCCTTTTCCATGCTCATTTTTGAGATTTTACTTGCATTTTGCAGTTTTTAAGTTCAAAGTCATGCATCTTATGGCAGCTTAATAAATCGAAATATGCAAAATCTTTTTCAAAAATTAGTATCATTTTAGAACTTGGTATAATTATCTCTGTTTATTAAACTTTTAAAGAATGTTCTGGGTCAATGGTCTTAGTTTTTCAAATGAAAGTCAAAACAAGCCAGTTTTTAGGCTTTTTATTTTATTTTTAAGAGGAAAATTTTTAAATTACTAGCTTTTAAATTTCTAATGGTAAGAACAATAACTTTTAGTATAAAACATGTAGGGTACTGTATAAACTCTAAAAAGAATAAATTATATAGATTTGTATTATATTCTTTAAAAGTTATTAATTCATATTTTTTAATTAAATTGTATTCACAATCATTTAAAAAATACAATTTTCTGGAACACAAATAAAAAAATCGTCAAAGTTATACTTTTTTAAAATAAAAAATTTTTAAAATCTTATTTAAAAAATATAAATATCATATCTACTTAAAATTATAAAAAAATAAGAAATAAAATATATAAAAAATATTAAATAAACAATAAAAAATAAATTATAAATTATAATATTAATAAATTAATTTATACTTTAAAAAAAAAAAAAATATTGATAGAGTTATTCCAGGATTATACAAATTGCAAAAATAAAAAAAATTTTGAAAAATAAAAAAAAACTTTAATTTAAAATTTTTTTAAAAATTACTATTAATTTTAAATTTTTTTATTAAATTTTAAAAATTGAATTTTTTTTCTGAAGCAAAAAAATTTTAGCTATTTTTTTTTCTCTTTAAGAGAAAATTTTTTAATTCTCTTCTAAATTAAGGGACTCAATCAAGTTTTCAACCTCCCATAAAACATAACTTCATTTAAACTTTAAAAGAATAATTATACATTTTATTGTATTCTTAAAAAGTTATTACTCACTATATTTTAATTAAACTGTATTATTAATATTACTATTTTTTTTTTGTGTGTGTTGAATGCTTTTTGAAGCTACAAGAAATGTATTATTTTTTTTAAAAATAATTTTAAAGAATCTTATTTATTATCTCTATCACGTAGTCTTAAACTATGTAAAACATAAGAAATTTAATATTTGGCCCCTTGGTATACACAAATATATACAAGTTGATAACATTTATTTGCAATTAATGCAAATGTTTATAAATTATAAATGAAAATAGTAATGGTGATATAACTTTCACTTTACACATTAAACAATAAAAAAGTTTGATAGAGTTATTCCAGGGTATTATAAATTATTGACAAAAATATAAAAAATTACAACAGTTAAGATGTAAAATATAAAAGCTCCTGTAATTTTTGGAAAAGTTATTAATTTTAATTTCCAATTTTAAACTTCCTTTCATTGGTTAAAATATGGAAGCTCCTTTTACATTCTACTGAAGCGATCAAAATAGATATCTTGAGTTTCAAGCTAGCTATTTGGACCATCTCTCATTCTCTCGTACAACATGATACTTGCCGAACCTTCTCTTCTAAAAAATTAAGGGGGACTCAATCAAGTTTTCAACCTCCCATAAATTACATAACTTCATTTTTTAAGATGCAAGAAAAATTGTACAAAATGTATACATTTCTATTGTAATTCTTAAAAAGTTATTACTCACTATATTTTAATTAAACTGTATTATTAATATTACTATTTTCTTTTTGTGTGTGTTGAATGCTGTTTTTTTTCTGAAGCTACAAGAAAATATTTTTTTGAAATTCAAACCTATTAAATTAGAAAGAAAATAATTTCTTATTTCAATAAATACAAAATATCTGTAGTATGCAGATAGTCTGCATATCAAACTGATTGAAATACCCTGTACATATTATTTTCTCTCTAAATTTCTTTAAAATAACTGATAGTTGTATTTATAGTCAATAGACAGCCCCTCAAATTATTTTTAAAATTTTAATTATTTTTTTGTAATTGTAAGAGTATTTTAACAGTGTACACTTTGTTTGGCAATTTAAATGGTCAAAATGAAAATCCTTCAGATTTCTTAAAGCCAATTTAAAAAATTCAATTTATCATCATTATTATCATACAGCTTTAAATTACATAAAATATCAGAAAGTTTAAGGTTTGGCTGCTAGTCAAGCATAATATATATAAGTTGATTAAATGTCTTTTTAGATAATACAATAAAAATGTTTATACAAAGAATTGCAATATTCTTTTCTAGTATATTTTCCTAATAAAAACTTTCTTGAAAAACAGATAACTTAAGAGCTATTTGAGATAAAGGAGAATGATAAGTATGTAATGAACCAGTTTAGAAAGTTCTTTGATTTGGTGCAGGTTTTAAATACCCAAAAGTAAAAAAAATGTTACTAAAAATCCAAATTTATACTATAAAGATAACAGTTAATCTAAATGTAAAAAAGTTTAAAATAATTTTGGTTTAAAAGCAATTTTATTTATATCAAAATACATCAAAATAAAGGTTTTGAAGAAGTCTTTAGAAATAGCATAAATTTTTGACAAAAACAAAGTTCACTGCAGTTTATAAACAGAAAACAGGAGCTTAAAAGTTTCCAACACACAACAGTTTGGCAGAAATGACGACTGTTGTTCTTCCTTAAAGTGAATCATATTAACAAATATTGGGCAAAAATGAAGCCAACAATGGTCAATTTTTGATACCAACTCAACAATGGAAAAAAAGGCATTGTGAGATCCACTTTATAAATTTCGGTTTATTATGTTAAAAGCAAAACAATTATTTAAATTTATTATTTTGTTTACGTGAATTTATTTATCCTTGTTTAATTTTTGTCACTGTGAACTGAATGATATTGAAAAAGTATATTATTTTGTACGCTGCGGCAAGAAGGAAGTGCTCGTTCTGTTTTGTTTAATTAACAGTATTCTATGAAAAAATTGTCATATAACTAGGTGAGTCTTGGACTCTAGTTGGCATGTTAATTTGTGAAATAAATAAGATTTGGCAGTATTAATAGTTTGGAGTATTAATTTTCAATACAAAAAACCTTTTCATGCTGTATAATAATTGATTTTTATACATCTTTTAAATTAATTGGAGCAATAACAAGGAGAGCTTATTACCTTTGACAATCTGGGAAATAAACAGTAGACACCCAAGCAGCGCACAGCAGCTCCCCGCACATTAGGATGGGTATCAGCAGCCAGACCAAGGAGGACAGTAATATAAAATATTTGTTGCTTTTCCTGCAAAAACAAGTAATTCAAGCAACCATTTGGGAATATCATGCTACAAAAGAGAAACAGGACTTACAGGTAATTCCTCGAATACATCAATTGGCAAAGTCGATAAGCAATCACAGCAAACAGAGAGCAAACATTTCTGAGAGTCAGTAACATTACGAATAAAAGGCCCATTAATCACATTTTTCCACAGTTCTTTCACCTTCAAACAATAAAACAAACCATAACAATAGTAATCAAAAATAAGAGATCATTATAATAAAAAGATATGAAAATTCACATACAGACATATCTTGTTCTTCTGTCATCTGGGATTCCCCACTAGTATTAAACACACATCGGCCAAACACATCTAAAAGCTATATAAAAATATTAATTGATTTGCTAATCTGGAATAATTTTTAAATTTTCTACAATTATTATGGTTGACATCAAAATAATTTTAATTGTTTGTCCTTTGAAAGTTTAGAATATAAATTGAAAATATAATTGTTCTTCAGAAATAAATTCATTCAAAAATTTCAGTTGAAGTACTTATGAAATAAAATAATTTTTTTTTTTTTTTTATTACACATAATAAAAAATTACTACTTCGATGAATTTGTTTTGTTATGAAAATAGAGACTGAGAAACTAATTAGTTTCATATGAAAATTTAATCTTTTGTTAAGTAACATATAAATTTGAATGCATGCTTTCATTTAATTTTAATATTAAAAAAAAATAGTTTATTTTATAACATGAAGTTCAAAATGTTTTACTACAGTGTCAAAATTCCAGTATTACATTAAGATTTTTAAAAATAAGAAGTAACAAACATAGAAATCAATTCATTTTATGTGCAAAATTCAGGGGACAATTCACTCAGAGAGCTATTTACAGGGCATTACTACAACATTTTATTCTGTTTCTTTTCTCTCCCATCCTAAACAATTTTGGATTATGGATTTCTGATCAGTAAAATCTTGGAGAGCATTGAAGATGATTCATTTTTAATACAGTATAAAAATCAACCCACTTCAAACGAGTCCTCTATTTTCCGTTTTCTCAAAAGATAGGGGAGGGGGCATGTTAAAGGAACTCCATTGTTGGGTGCTGATAACAAAGTTGTAATAGGAACTTGATCTTTCATAGGTTTTTAATCTTCAAGAAGAGTAAAATGCTGATCAGACCAAAAGTGATATGACATAGCTGTTGATATTAACCCCTTGCCTTATGAATTGAGCTACGGTTGTGTGTGCCACTTTTGATGAAAGCTTTTCTCTGTGTTGTGACCAGAAGCAGTTTCATCACGGGCTAAATTGGGAGCAAACCAGTGGACATTAATAGCACTGCATTTACTATTTAATAAAACCACTGAATTGGATAATTATATTTCATTTCTTTTTATTAAAAAATTTTGCACACGTCTTTTACAGGACAAACTACAATGCTATCTTCAGATGTATCCAAATCAGTATCTGTTTCAGTTTTTAAGGTGTAAAAAGGACACTTCCCAGCACCGTTATTAGTATCAATTTTTCTTTTTGCCATTAGGTTAAATTCTTAGATTTTTTTAAGAATTTTCTAAGCACCAACAGTTACTTATTTATTACATATAATGCTTTATTGCAATTACGCCTAAGAATAAACGACCCATTCTCCTATTGCAACTGTAACAAACAATAACGCAAAAACAAAAACTTTATTGCCTAAAAACAATAACATGTCTGATACATGCTTTTCACTTTTGGCCAGAAAGAATCATCATGTGTGTGATACGAGCTTCTCATTTTCGGCATAGTACGATTCTGTCTCCCATACGTTGTTTTAAGGCAAAGGGTTAATGACTTAATGCAGTGTTAAACAATAAACAATCCTAATTAAGAATACATCGACTAATAAATTGCATCTCAAAATAAACTGAATATGAAGGACAACCAATTGTATTATTTGCTACTCGTTAGAACTGGGAAACACAGAAGATTGGACTTAAACTGCTATGGTACAAGAGGGTGAATATAATTCTGAGCAAATCTATCTATTTACTTTACCTTGGCTCCATGCAGCTGAAGAGACGAATCAAGATTATTCAAACAAAATAAGATAATCTCTTCCAAAACAGTGATAGTAGAGCTGAAATAACAAAGAGATGCAACATTTACAAGAGAAGTTTCAAATAAATTCATTTAAAAATGTCGAAGAATTTTATCCAACTTACTATATTTTATGAAAATATTTTCCAACTAAGCAACTGAGCAGTTGAACTGATTCAATTCGTGTTGGTAAAGGCTCCTCACTAAAGATGTTTTTCCTGCAGACATCAATTAACCATGGATTATCGTGGACCACATGAGGGCCATTATTTATGTTTAAATCACTCACGGCTGAATCAAAATCATACGATATAACAATATTTCCAATTTCTTCTGGAATCTGATCTGATTTGACAATAAACTGAAAAACAATTAAAGCTGCCACTTGAACCTGAGAATCTGAAAAGGGAAAAATATATCAATCCTTGAAAAGAGCTTCAATCCATCTAGAAAGACTCGCTGCCACTGAGCTTTCACATACTCACATTTAGATTTCATTTATCAATATTAAGAATCCAATCCAATTTGTAGTTACTTTCACAACAGTAAAAAAGAAAAATGATGAATTCAAATCTCGCTGCTGACATAGCCATTTAGAATCTGCTTTTAGCAGTCTCATTATCCCTTGTATAGTTTGGTTTGGTGCTACAGTCTAGTTTTTAGGTTAATTGAGCCCAGGACCTACCATTTAAAAAGCCAATTCCAAAACCTGTGCTACAATGGTATTTAAATTCACAAACTCAGTACCCTGAAAATTCAGTCATCATCTGACTCTCTTGTATAGTAGTAAAGACTGGTATGCCCAACCAACCAAGTATACAATCCACCTTTAGATGACACTTTATGCAAAAAGAATATGTTTTAGAAGTATATTCATTTGCTTTGCATAACTTTGTAAAGCATTAAAAAAATTATTCCAAAAATCTTTGACTTCTGAAAGAATGTATCATATCAGGTATATTACTTTTATTTGAAATAAAGTAACTTCACCCTTAATCATGAGAACACATCCAAAAAAGGTCAAATGTCAGTACAAATGAAATAGTAAATGAACAATTAAGTACCATGTTTTGGGAGTAAAAATAAATAAGAAATAAAAATAAATAAAACTGCCATTTCTAGAAAAGAAAAGTAGACAAATAAAAACAGAAATTACCAAACTGTTCTTTGAAACAAAGAATAAATAAATAAATACAAGTTATGAAAAATTATAATGGTAATAAAAAATGAGTATCTTAATCACATTTTTATTAAAATTTTCAATTCAAATTCTAGATAATGCTTGTAATATAATAAAATGAAAAGTACGAAGAAAAACAAATGCATGTATAAAAACAATTTTGATGAAGAAAAATTTAAATATCAAATCTATTGAGTAGTTAATATCAATCAAATATTCAACAGAAAAAAATTTAAAAACTACAAACAAAGAGGATGATACTTAACCTGACATTATCTTGAATTATTAATGATTAATTTTATTTATTTTTAAAATCTTTAGAATTAACAAAATTCACAGAAATAGAGAGGAGGAAACTGAACACAAACTTTTCTAGATATAACATTTCCAGTAAATTTTTATCTAACTTATTAATTACTTTAAATATTAATAAAGCTATCGAATAATAATTCCACAAATGAGTAAGTCTGCAATTAAAACTTTATTTTATTCCAGAAGTTTAAAGACTAGAAAAAAAAAAAGATTTGTAAAGAATTTTTATTTTTCAGATTACTTTGATTCAGAAAACTTCAGTGTCTAAGCTACTATTGTTTACTGAACACTCTCATATGTCTTTATAAACAAAGATCTATGCCATGCCAGATATCTTTAAAACAGGACATAAAATTCTTTTCCCCTTTTAAACTGGGATTTTTTTAAACTAAATATAGGAATTATTTTATGCCAAAAGAATTCAAAACTACTACAAGTTCTAAACTATGTTTGATCAAAGAAAGAATCTGTATGAGAAACTACACCACTTTTTCAGCAATTATGGAATGTTCACATTCATCCTATAAAAATTAGACAAAACAAAACTACATTAATATCAGTTAAAAGAAAGATTTGAAATTTTAAGAAGAATTTTTACCTTTGTGATAAAGAAAACCTTTGACATGCCTTAAAAGCTTTAGAATAATTTCACTGTCTAATTTGCAGTAAGGAGTGTTTTCGCACAGAACAGCGTAACACTATAAGAAAAAAAATTGCATGACAAATTGAAAAGAAATTAGTTTTTTTTTTTTTTAAATTAAACAAATATAGTTTGACTTTTTCAAAGTTATGCAACATATGTATCAACTTCACAAGCTATAAATGTTAAACATTTAATCTTACAGCAATTTAGTTTCAGTTAATTTTTATTTTTTAAAAATCAAATTTACTTTTAATATAAAGTACTATTTATATTAGTGTTGATATAGATGTATTTTAGTCAACAATTTTGTCTCAAATGAGTAAGTACAGAACTGATGATGGAAAAATAGCTCCTTTTTTTAAAAAAAATTTAAAACTGTTAATAAAGTGGATTATCAGTAACTGATAATTTTTTTCAACAATTAAATATTACTTTAGTACAGGGATGGGAAAACTATGGCCTGTGGGCCAAATCCGGCCCGCGGATACAATTTTAAGTTGCCGGTCCAAGGCAAATTAAAAGAAATATATATATATACATTCTATATCCATCCCCTTTTCCCCTTTGTTTAAATATTATATCCCATATTTATTATCTCATGCCCAGAAGATCGGCGGTCTATTTGCTTCTTATATGTGAACAAGTGTTTTCGACTTTGAGCCTTAGAAAGAATAATTTCAGAAGTAGACTGACAGATGAGCCTTTAGCCTTGTTCCTTAAAATCAGTCCATCTCGCTTCGAACCTCAGTATAAGGAATTTTTAAAAATGAAATTGCAATTTCATTCCTCTCATTAACGTATTTAAACCATAATACTTATATATTGTTTTTAAAATTTTAGAAAATATTATCTTGGCCCGCAACTGAAAAAGTTTGACCATCCCTGCTTTAGTAGCTATGTAAATTATTTAGTGTTTACACCTACGAAATGTTAGTCAAACCAATTTAAATCCATTCCTACTTTCAAAATCTGTGTGAGAAGTAAACTGGAATTTTCTGATAAAAGAGACAACAATAAGCATCTGTGGAGTTCGCTTATGATGCTTGCAATCACTGCACTCAGAGATGTGAAAGAAGAGTGACGACAACTTCTGAAACAAAAGAAATGCATCACATTCCAAAGTCATTTCCAAGCGATGACATACTCATTCATTTCAGAAAATACAATAGTGTTACCTTCCATCAGCAAAGCTCAAAAAATGTTTCGACCCTCGCAACATTTCTGTCAGAAGAACTAAAGCAGCAAGTCGCACCTAAAGTAAAAGGACAGCAATGTCAACTCTTTGATACATTTTTAAATTGGGTTCCTTAATAGTGAAAAAGATGGAGTCATCTTACTTGAAGAACTGGATCCTTTAGAATTGAAGTAAATATATTGGGAGCATATGCTACACCAGGTATGGCAGGATGGTCTGGAAGGAAGGATGACCAGTATCCAAATATAATTTTCTTATCTGTATTCTAATTTAGAAAAGACACACGTCTCGTATTACATACAAATATTTATTGGCAACAAACATTTATAGTAAACCACCCAAGAAGTACTTTTTTATAACAATAGATTTGGGAAAATTTTATTATGAGGTAAGATAGAGTTAAAAAACATTCATATAAAAGCATTTATATTTAATAAAAAATTAAACCTTTAGAATTATTTTTTTAAGTTTAATAAAATTAAAAGATATCTGTTATTTTAAAAAAATAAGTATAACAAAAACTTAAGTTTCTTACTGACAAATCACTCTATTGGAATTAACTTCAAATAAAATACTAAAATTATAAAAACGAAATAAAAATTATTTTAAATAAATTTTCACAGCAAAGACATTACATGCATGCTTATATAGAACAGGTTGAAAACTGGATCATGTATTTGATCATGTGTTGGATCTTGGAATTTAGCATCATTACACCAGGCACTATTGTGCAGGTGTATATTTATAAATGAGATTGTTGTTTAAACTACCATATTTGTCAACAATCTGTAGCATACGAGATTTATTCAATATTCCTATCAATACATTTATCTTTAATAGTGGTTCTAAACATTTAATAGAAAAAATGTAATACCCAATAACGCACCGAAGGCTGGGTGCGAAGCAGCTAGTTAAATTTTAATTTACTAATAAATACTTCTATTTGTAAAAATAATTCATTTTGATAATAAGTATCGCTTCATTACAAATGTAATTATGAACTCTGAGGATAAATAAAATTGGAGAGTCAGTTATAATGTCCATCACCCCACAACGAGAATACACTGTTAGGAAAAGAACTCAAACTTCTTTCTCAAAACTAATTTAAGAGCATGAAATTTTCCCACTGAGAATTTTAAATCACTCATTCTTTTCTCTTAGTATGTTATATATTTAAAATTTGTCTTCCCCAATTCCAGCTTTTATTTTCCTCTAAAATAGTTTAATGAACTCCAGCAAAATTTTATTTTTTAAAAAATTAAATCTTTCTCAGTTGTCATTATAACATATTGCATGCAGGAAACATACTTTTAGATTTTTCATAGACTGTCACTAGAATACAGGTCATATAAAAGTATGTACTATAATCAAGTTACTTAGTGATCACGTAAAATTCTTGCTTTATGTGTAAGTCTGCGATAAAATAGACTTGTATGCAATGGGTTGATTATTTCACTTTAAGTAGTTGACCTAATTTAGCGAAATGTTTGATAAACGGGCTACTAGAAATTATTCTCAATTTAGTATAATGTTTATATAAGCAAAAATAGTTTTAATGATGTCCCATTTCCAAACATTTTAGTTGATCTTTTAGTTGGTTGTTGGTTCTTTTTAGTTGATCTAATTCAGTAACAAATACTTGGACCACAATGAAGTACAACATTCAAAATATTAATTGAGCAGTTCAAGTAATGTCTATTGCCTTATGTTTCAAATTATAAAACATTGTTTCAATACTACTATGAAGATGGGTGAGCCCCAAATTTAATATCCTTACAGATGAAGCTGCTAAATAAAAATTGCTTCAGTACAGTAACTTGTAAGATAGCTCTCTACTTTTATAAACAAAATTCTTGTCTCTTCAATTGTAACTAATTCGATAAGTTACTCCTTTTGAGTTTATGAATATAGTAAATAGCTTGAAATCTTAGTCAGAATAAGTGTTGGCAATAAACAAGTAAATCAACATCTCATTTAAAATCAACAGTAAAAGTCTACCAATTTATTGATTGCTATTCAGTTTTCAGAAAAATGGGCCCCAATACTACAATGAAATTCATTTTCATGGGTGATCTAATTTAAGGAATCCAACTAAAATACCTTGACAACAGCCTGCAAAACCTGGTACGCAATCTGCCTGATGGATGCTTGGTGAGATTTGATTTTAGAAGAGCTTTCGATATCCGAATATTCAGAATCCGAACTGCTGCTTTTGATTCGAAGATCAGGAAAAGTTCTGACAGGCGAAGGATAGTGGCTTCTGTCCTCACTATAGCCATTTGGTATATCTGGAACAGAGGCTATTTATTTTAAGAATCCAAAATAACACAAAATTCATTCAAACAAGGAGAAGACAAATCCAACCTTCTCTCTGTCTCACTGGCTCCTTTTTCTGGGATGATTTTTTCTGTTTAATGCGTCGGACTCTCTTTTGTTTCCTAAGCTGTCAAACAGAAATCAGAGATTAAACCTCTTTGTTAGTATCCATTATATAAATATGCAAACTAAACAACCACTTTTCAAATCAAAGGCAAGAAAATATTAGAATTTTAGTTAAATC
The DNA here is from genome assembly GCA_032207245.1 of Pardosa pseudoannulata. NCBI lineage: Eukaryota > Metazoa > Arthropoda > Arachnida > Araneae > Lycosidae > Pardosa > Pardosa pseudoannulata. Next base: position 2,616,192 of record CM063501.1, read on the forward strand.
TGTATTCAAGACAGAATAATTGGTTTTATCTAGCTAAAAGAAATATTGGTTTAGAAAATGGTTTTATAGCTTTCACGTAAAAAGAAAATATAATAACCAACTTTAAAACTGTTCTGCAATTGAAACCATTTACATGTGACAGGTGTTTTTAAATAGATGCTTTCCAACAAACAACAGTTTGTTCTTTACATATAAATAAATTATGCATGGAAGAAATAATTTCTTAGTAATAAATACTATTCACCCTATGAAATAGAGAAATAAATATTTAAACTTGGAGAAAAATTCTGCAAGAGTATTTGAAGCATCCGATTGTAACTGTTTGATAATTACCCTGGGATATGTTGTTGAGTCTGATTCACACTGAGAATCTTCCACTAACTTGACGTCTGGTGAAGGAAGAGTTGGATGTAAGATGAAGTCATTAAGGACAGGACCAGGAAGACCATAAAACAAAAGACACTGACAACATTTCATTAAACTACAGAAAAACAAACTGTACAAACAAATATTAAATTCAAATAGTGTACAAATTAGTTCTCACAGTTATTAATGTTATTAAAAAAAATAAATTCTTAAGGTACCCATCTACGTTTGGAGAACTTTTTTCTTTAAACGTAGAAACTAGTTCATGTTTTTACATTTTTAGATTCATTTTTTATATTATCAAAGAGAATTGCACTTAAAAAATTTATTCCTGGAGAAGTTTTTATAAAATTTCTAATAAATGAAGAAAATTTAGTAAAAAATTGGGGTTTTTTCAAAAGGTCTCATTTTTCAATAAGTTAAATTATTTCAGTATTACTTGATGCAACACATTTCTTATACACTGGACTAGTGAATAACCGAAAATCTTTGCTTAATTTACATTTAGTAAAAAAATGTTGGTCCTTCAAAATCATACACATTGAATTTTTAATGAATTTTCATTACCTTTATATCTAACTATGAGCATAATATCATTAAAAATTATCCAAATTTAAAGCTTTTAGGTCATTTACTAGTAAATACTATCAAAAGCATTCATAATAATTTTCAACAAAATATTTTGAGAACTTTTTGAGAAATCACGTTTCAAGTTTCAACATTTTATTAAAAATACCGTTCCGAGAAAAACACATTTGAAGTTTATGAAAGCAACTTTAACTATTACAAAAATTAAATACATGTTTAAAATTCCCCACACCTCCTTGTTCAAAACTTTCTAATTGCCAAGTTGCTAACTATTAAAAATACTAGAAAAATGTTTAAATTAATCTTCATGGAAATTGAAAATGTTTTGTCAAAAAAATACTCTTTAAAAGGCTTTAAATTCACAACTTCCGGTTCCGAAGTCGCTACTTCTGTTTTTTGTTTTTTTTTACAGCTGTCACTTTTCTTTAAAATACTGTAGAGACAAAACAAAAACAGATTTAAAAGCCTAAAAGTTGAAATTTTACAATAGAGAAATAGGAAAAAATTATGATTTTTGGCAAAAAATGACATTTTCAATGTAGATGGATACCTTAAATAACTACTTCTTTAAAGCTGAAAGTTCATTATTGTACACCCCATACAAAATATAAAAACTATGCAAGACCTAATATTTCAGAAAGAAAGTTTGAGCAAAAGAAATTCAATTTTAATGGAACACATTTTGTTTGCATTAATATTTAAATGCTTCATAAAATGTAAGATTTCAACTTTACAACTAAGTAAAAAGTGCTACATGAAAAATACTTTTATGATTTACCTTTAAGATTCCGAGTAGTTCTCCAACATTTTCATCTAACATATTTTTTGAACCAAACAGAAGTTGCAAGCATTTCAAAGCACTTAACAGAATCTAGAGAAAAAAATGTAAAAAATTATTACTTCAAAATTGCAACAAATACATAAATAATGTATAATATTCTATTTCAACTTTCATTAAATATGATTAACACTAGATTGCCCAAGGCAGTCATTTTGACTGTTTTTTAATTTCAATTAGAAAAACAATTATGAAATATAATGACACAATTTCTTAGAATTTGGTGACTTTTTCTATAACATATAAATGGGTTTATGAATAATTGTAGTTACTTCCGCCCTCCTTTATTATATAATATTAAAAATTAATTTTAAACAAATTTATTTACATATTTGTTATTTTTTCACAATGCAGTCATTTTGACTGTTTTTGGACAATATAGGTATACAAGAAATCTCGGGCAATCTAGTGTTAACAAAAAACAGCAGAAAGGTACTAAGTGTGTTATGTAGATCTTTGAAGAGTTAAAATAACAATTACTTAAAATTATACAAACATTTTTTAAAAAATTAAATATTTTTAGAATTTTTCTAGGAAAATAAAATTAAACCCAAACAGATTTTATAAAATAAATAAATATAAACCATAGTGGTACTCTGCGGTCTTATTCAAAATACAAAATTGTGAAGCCTTTTTAAATTATCAGTTTCATAAGTGCAAATACATTTTTAAAATTAATACTTCTCTTTGCAAAAATATACAACAATAACTTGAGAAAAGACTATAAAATACTAAAAGCAATTGCATAAATTTAATAATGAACACCATAGAAATTGAGGATTTTTTAAAGATTCAATGTGATAAAAATAGTCATTAAAAATAAAAATTAATAACAAAATATTAAAAAAAAATATTAATACAATAGTTAAAAAAATTCTTAATCACAAAGGCTTTAACTTAATCAAAAATTTTAATTGAAAATATTCTATTTCTTCTGAAGAAATATATTTACCTTCAAGGAGAGAATGTCAGTTGAATTTTCCTTAATTGTCATTTTTATCACAGTTATGTATTGTTCATAACCAATTTCAAAATATTCTTTCTGAAGGAAACTATCGGTATTTCTATATATAAATAAAAAAAAACTTTTTAGAACATTTTAAAAGAGAAGAACAAACACAGGTTAATATGAGGGACAATAATTTGCCAGCAGAATTAATCATTACTATGGAAGGAAAAGACCATAATGTATAATGTCATATCAAAAAAAGTTTAAAGGAGAGTTTTTAAATCTAAAAAATTTAATCTGCTTAAAATTTACAGAACTAATAACCCAATGGAAAACATTTTCAAACTTTGTCCACATTTGCAATGGTACTTTTGCTCCAATTCTAACAAAAAGCGGCTCGCTTTAAATTCTTGGCTCTAATTGAAAAACAGAACAAAGCCAATGAAATTATCTTGCCACCTATAGTGTTAGCGTTTGAATGCTCAGATAAATAAAAATCAACTGACTGTTAAAGGAGAGATTGTAGTATTTGTTACTAAAATTTATTCACCAAAAGGAATTCTATTCCTCTTGTTGCTACTGCCATATGCCATATTTTTAAGTATTTCTAGAAATTTGTGTTATGATAAATATCCTATGAATTTAATATTTATAATTTTTTTTTCTAAATCCTCCAATCTTTGCAAACAATTTATATGTATATTGGAGTCTTCACTTAACATTCTGGTAAGAAAAAAAAATACCAATTAAATTTTGTTATGTCATTCATGTTGAGTTTTCCAAAGAACAAAGTAAGTTCTATTATGAGCTAAAATACCTCCTTTCACAGATGTACATGTACTCGAAGGTCCATTCAGCCCAATTTTGTTTCTGTGCCAAAAAATTTGCTTCCAATTCAGACCTACTGCTTGAGTATTTTCATCCAACCTGGCCATCGAATCAACCTTCTCTTTGGAGAATAAATCTTTAATCAATCTTAATCTTCTTTAATCAATCTTAAGAAAAGTTTTGAGAAAAACATTCATAATTTTCATAACTTTCTTAAGAATGTAGAATGATAACTCCTGAGAAATTAGATTATTTAGTAACTCCAATTAATCAGCAAGTCCATTTTTCTTCATCATTCATAAACTGCACAAATGCATGAATACATCATAAAAATAGCAAGAACAAAATGACCATTGCCAAATAGACATGTAATGTACCACTGGATATGCCTCACTTTATGCAAGCTCAATAGATTACTCCGCTAACATCTGGAATAGGGAAGGGGTGGATTGAATAGTTAATGAATTTCGAATTTGAATAATGATGAATCTTGAACTTGGATGAAGAATCAAATGAGGTAACTGCTTACCTTTTGTTTATTCTTGGAATCTGCATGAAGAATTGGTAGAAATCGAATTATGGATGAAAACAGAGAACAAATGTTGAACACACTTTCTTTTTATTATACCACACATCATGATAAATGGAGAATAAATGGAGCAAATGAATAAAGAATTATAAATTATGTTAGACTTTAAACACGTTTCATAGATGAATAAGAATAGAATTACACACATTTAAAATCCAACGCCGAAAACTATCAGTTAGTCTAATCCATAGTTTGGTTTTATACAATTGCTGAATAGAGCCATCTAGAATTCGGTGGCGAAATTAATCTAACAAGGGGGGGGGCATTACTTTTAATTGGGGCTTATCAAATCAAAAAAATATAGCATACAAATTTTTTAAATTTGTGCTTACTTTGAGAGAAGATTGGATATGCATTGAAATGCATAGTACTGAACATTTTTATCATGCTTAGCAGGTTGTATAAACTTTAAGAGAATGCCTTCTTTACCCAGTAAATCTTGGTGAAACTGAAAAATATAAACAATGACATAATTTAAAACAAATTTTATAAATTTTTAATAAATGATATACCTAGTATCAGGGTTAGCATGATTTAAATAAGTTGATTTTTTTTAAGAAATCATTGATTTAAATTATTTTTCTTTTCACTTCTTTTAAAACATATATTCCAAAGACCGGAGAATTAGGAATCAGTCAGCACAGTAATACCAATAAGTAAATAAGTATAAATAGATAGCATGTGCATTCAAAGAATTTAGAGGTCGTTATCAGAAAGCATGTAGTAGGGGTAGTACAATGATTGATTATGACTGGTGGAATTCATTTTACGTAATGGGAAGTAAAGAGAGTATTATAGAACTTGAAATCCAGTATGTCTACCAAATAACAACAGCCGTGGCTTCATTTACTGGAATGGAAAGACAGTTTTCTTCTTTTGGTATTGTTCATTCCAGCCTTCATAAACAATTGGGAGTGGATAAAGTATCGAAACTAGTGTTTTTAGTGTAACAGTTAAATCTATAATTCAGTGCTTAAAAAATATTGAAATAATTGTGATTTGTTTTTTTAAATAAATAGTTTGCATTAAAAGAATATTTAATTTGTTCTTTAAATTTACATCATATTTAGTTTGTACTATCCAATGACAAAATAATGGATTGTATTTAGATTAAAATTTATATATTTAATTTCAGGTAATCAGTGTGTAGAATATACTAAATAAATAAGATGTTACTTCTTATAACAAACTATTCTATTTATATTGCAAAAAACATAAAAACAACAATTAAAATTAGTATTAAGAAAAAAATCAAAGAAATTTGATTTAAATCAAAGAAATTTCATTTTTTCAATTTTTTTTCCAACCCTGCCTAGTATAAATCTAATATTTCAGTTTACTTGAAACATTAAAAACAATGTCAAGAATAGAAATAGTTTTAAATGGCTACTAGAAAGGAATATTAAAATTTAACATGCAAAATACAAAAAAAAAATAACCCACCACACTAATATAAAATATTTTTATAGATTCCAAAAGGATTTAAAAGAATTTTCTATTTTTACATTAGGTGCAGTAATAATAATATTTATAAAAATTATTGAACATGTAAACAGTTCTTTTAGAAACAAGAGAGAAATTGATGAAAGTTTCGTGAATAATAATCTTTCCATTTGTAAAATGTGTTTGTTCTGACTAAAACATTTTTCATGTTTATTCTAGTTTTCTATAATAAATAATATAAACTTAAATAAATGATGCATTCAAAGTAGTATATGAATGCGGATAATTTTACCTTTTGTGTCTTGTCTCCATTGTCAGATAACAATGCAGACAAACTAATAAGAACATCACTTAAAAAACATTCCCCGCAATTTTTCAGTGCTGATATCAGAAATTCAGTCAATTTTTCAGCACAATTGGAAGACAATGCTCTCTGAAATAGAGATAAGAAAAGCAAAAAGTAATATACATCTAACATAAGACTCCTCTGGCATTCTAACGTTTGACAAAATATTGACAGTATAATAAGTCACATCCATATCTTTAACAAAAAATATTGTTTACAGTGCTGCAGTCAATTTTACAGTAAAAATGTTTGGAATCAAAACTTACAGTCCACAATAAACACTTACAAACATGTATGACAGAACACGGATTCAAAACCAGTAATTAAAAACAGAACTGAACCTATCTGGATTTAAACCACCAGGAAAGAAAATATTCCAAATTTTTAACACATTAAAGTAAACTGAAATATGCATGAGAGCATTTAAAAATTACAGTCTGATAAACATATTACAGAATTAAGTAAAATATAAACAATAAAAATTAAATTCTATATACTAGCATTCTTTCTACAATTCTTCTCTGAGTATATAAAATACATAATACATCACACACACACACACACATATATATATATATATATAATAATTGATATAGCAATCATTCAGAAAATTTTTAACTATTTCACAAGAATTATGCATGTTTCAAGAATTTGCGATATAAACTCTAAAATAAACTTTAATGATGGGTTTTTATAAAAATAATTTAGTTTTTGATAAACTGAGTAGTTAGAATTGATTTCATTTTTAATCATTCTGATTCAACAAAAAGTGCTGAGAAGAACAGATTGAAGTCAATATCATTTAAAATATATGCATAAAACATTACATTTTATAACATACAAACAGATATGTTTGTGGTTACATGTTCAAGAATAATAGAGTTAATAATAAATATTATGGTGCTACTAAAGAACTGGGTACACTCTCTTACTTTTGGTCCATTTTGAAATAGTGTCAATCCCCTGTAAATGTTGTTACAATATATAAATTTTATTTTTAATATCCTAACATTTTTTATTATTTCAATGGACAAATAAACTGAAACACATTATCTATGGAAAACAATGCTGAATTCTGTCCATAATCATATCCACATAAATAAAATAGCTATAATTACTATAAAATTTAAAAGAGATAACCTTGAAAAAACCAGTAATATAATAAAAAAAATTATGTTCACTATATATTTAATTTAGATTAGACAGAATAATAAATATAATTAAATAAATCTTTACAGTTAAGTATTAATTCATAAGTCTCAATTCTCACCTCTTGTTTATGTAAATATAAAAATATCAAGCTGCAAAACTTTGTCAGCAAATGATCATTTCCAGGCTGTATCAAAGGAATTATCTGAGAAATAAGATTTTCTACTGTCTGTAGGGGAAAAAATTGAAACATTTCATTATTATTTATTTCTTGGGAAAAAAGATGTGCAATAAATGAATGATTCTTTAAGAAGCATTTCAAATTATGTATTTATTACGAGTATCTGAATAATATATTTTCACTAACAGGTATCATTCCTAACGGGAACGATGACTATAAGACAAATTTATTTGTTTCAAGCAATTTCATAATACCACATTAAAAGAAAACAAACTCATTCTAGTAATAACACTAAATTTTAGTTTAACCAAGACATCAATAGTGAATTAATTAATCTTTATGTTGTTTACATAAAAAGTTGCTTATGCCAAAGGGGTATAATATATTTTATCAATTTATCTTATTTTCTTACTTAGATATTTTAATATAGTACCAAATATAGAAATAAATTATCAATGGTTACTTAATATAATTACAATACTCTAAAAACATTACAGGAAAATCAGACTGTGGAAAAAGTATTACCTCAGTATTAACGTATATATTTGGAAAACTTAGAGAATTAAGCTGATCTATCAAGTGATTTAATGAATCAACATCTGAGACTTTCAAAATCTTTAATTTATCATAACAACTCTGAAATATAAGTATAAAAGCTTAGTTAAAAATCCAGTTTGTTTATACGTATTACAGCCATTATTATACAGTTAAGGAGAAGAGTAATGGTCACAGTTTATAAAGACATATTTGCATGCGAAAACGAAAAATAAGGTTTTCATTGTACCTGAGAGCCGGATCCTGATTGGAACATATGTGGCCACAAAAATGTGTCCACAACTCTCGAAACTTGCGTTTGGCAACTCAGTTTGGGTCCTGACGAGACCATTTTCATCACGATGGCCCCGGTCCTGACTGACATACTTGCCGAGTTCACAGCCAGGAGTTATGAAGAGTGGGATTGTAGATAATAAATAAACAGATCTATGTAGTTTGGTTCGGTTTGGAGCCCTACGGTCTACTGTTTTGATACACGAGAGCTAATGAGACCGGGACCTGTTGCTTATAGACGATTCCGAATGACTACGTACATCCATGCCATCAGAGGGATTCAAACCCGCAAACTCTGGTACCGAAAAGTAGCAGATCCATGTGAATGAATAATATTTGCGTTGAAGCAATTGCTGAAAGAGCTACTTATTTGAGCAGCAACGTTGATATATATCGTCGACTATCATGGCCCTCACTACAAATTATTATCGCACCTAATATCTGGTGAGTTGAATAAAAATTGCCTATCTGCAGCAGAAATGGCAAAAGAGTTGGACACTCGCAAATTTTGTAAATGTTTTTGGCATGGAATTGGAAAGCATTGGTGTACCAAGGAGATATCCACTATCAGTTTGAATGCTTTCCATTTAGAATTTGAATTCTTTATTGTTTCAATACTTTAAATAAATATTTTTAAAAATTCCGCATTATGTATACGACAATTACCCAGCTAGCAACGTTACGTAAAGCCAACGTTTATATCCCACACAATACACTTCATCCCGATTAGGTTGAAAGTTACGTAAATTCGACCAATTATTTGGCTTTAGTACATTCACAACTGATTCCGATTACGTAGATATTATGTGCAAATGTCACCACTTATTACATCGGATAGCTCTAAATGTAAGTACAAAATACCTTAAAATCAATCAGATTTAGATGTAAAATGTACATTGCGATCTTATCCATACCAAGTAAAATCAACTAGATTTGGATGTAAAAAGTACATCGCTTTTTTATCTATATTACGTAAAATCAACCAGATTATGTAAAACGCACTGTAACACACCCTCTTTCTAAGTGCGCTACGTTAGCGTGGGACCTGCCCGCCTACTTTACTGGGGCAGGTATGTTCGTGCACTGTCGTTGGGATGCATGTACTTAAATATAATTTCTCAGAAACTTGGACGGACAAAACAACATTTATTTACACAACATTAAAACAAAATTAAAGAAAATCAAACATCATAGTGAGTCTCAGAGCCAGTCTTAGCCAGAATTTTAGAAACCGAGCGTTGTCTTTTCTCACATCAGCACCGAGAGATGTTTCTCGTCCGCCGGCTCTATCTCGACTCCCCGCGCTGAACTCTAACTGCCCTCTTTCAGATTCCACCCTTCTTCGGGGGGGGGGGAGGTTGTCTGGAAACTTGAGCCCTACCTAAAAGAGCACATCCTCCTTCTCTGAGGCCCTGGGATAAAAAAAAAAAAAGACATCGAAAATCCTTATCGCCCCCCCCCTTTTGCCGGCTTCTTACTTCTCCCAAGAAATGCCATGTAGAAGGGGTCAAATGGGGCGATTCTGTCGATGTCATCCAGAGCACACAAAGTGCACATTCCTTACACGTACATCCCGATTTTATCATAATTATGTAAATTTAACAAGATTTGGTTATCAAATGTATATCCAGATTTTGTTTATTCTTCCTAAAATCAACCAAATTTCGTTATCAAATTTACACAGTATCCCATATATGGTATGCTGGCAAACCGTTGGTCATTGGTTAGCTGTTTAGGACATAATGCCCACGTAATATTACGATGGGTCAACTGAATGCCACCGTTGCTGAAAGACCAAATGTTACTTAGTCCTCTCAAAAGCTTTGTAATAAATTTTTATTTTATATGCTATTCTGAGTGGAACCAATTACTTTTTAAATAATATCAAACATTTAATTTATAAATGAATAATAATTAAACTGTTCTTCATAACGTAATAATAAACTGAAATATCATCTTACTTGATTGTCGACTTTGAAATTTCATGGGAATTTTACGATGTGGTCGACGACTACCTTGGTATCACGGAATTGCTGTTTGGCGACTCTACTGCTGCCGCCCAGGATACTGAGGTAAGGCACTTTATAAATTCTTCTATCAGTGTCTTTTCTACAGATATTCACCCCATCCTGAGTCCTCATATTTTCCCCTCTACTTTAACAAGTGTGAGGATAAGATTAATAATTTATTAAATAAAGTTAATTTCAAGCTTGTAATGAATCAGGATACAATAGTGATTGGTAAGGAAATCGCTAAGGCTAAGCGTAAACGCTTAGAAGAAGTTAATGACTCCATTCCAATTAAAAAAAAATTGCGGTCTTAGCTGACGATGAGAAGGATCACATGGAGGACTTCTTGATTCCTCCCCCTATTATAAATGAAGCTCTCAAAATGAGGAAACCTGATAACCTATTCTTCGAAGTTGGCAGTTTGCTGCAAAAATGTTTTGCAGCAACTTCATGAATTGACCCATAATATCACTACTAAGTATGTTAGGAATCAGATAAAAAATCTCCCTTGATTGCTCGGATTCTTTCCGACGACTTCAGAGATGCCTCGAAAGTAACCCAATTCCGGTAAGAATCCGGCTATGGACCTGAAGGATCCCAAGCCCGTAAAGTATGTAAGCCGGGAGCCCCCTATCTATCACGAGATCGCCGTTGAGCTGAGCTCCCATGGTCTTGAACTTATCAGAATCGCGTACCTTAAGATTAGGCATACAAAGCAACCCATTACCCTGTTTTCGGTAACCTTGCGGGGTTCCCCAGCGAACGATAAAATTTATGACATTAAAACTTTGTCATATCTGGCGATTAGATTCGAGCCATACCGATTAAAGCGGTGGCCCAATACTATAGATGCCAATATTTTGAGCATTTTTCTGTACGCTGCAAATTATCGCTTACGTACGTAAAATGCGGTGACGTACTCAGTTCAAAGAAATGTAATGCTGGTCCAGATGAATTAAAATGCACCAACTGGGATTTAAACTACACGGCGAATTACAAGGGCTGTCGTAAGCACCCTGCCAACGAACCTAAATAAAAATCTCCTAAGCCAAATTTCACCTTGGTCCCAATTCCCAAAGTAAGTGCTTAGAAAGCTAAACATTCTTAAAAATCTAGCGACTCTACCCCAGCGGATCCTAAGATCCCAGCGAATAACCCTCCATTGGCAAAAAAACACCAGCCCTTCTGATAGGGCTTCTAGGTCAGTGCCAGGATCCGCCGGTTCAACTTTACCCCGACGCGCTCCGGTGAAGAAGAGCAGTCCCTCTCCAATCTCCAGGGAGGCTAGTCATCCTACTCCCTCTCCGCGTAGCGTAGAAAGACTCGCACTAAAAGTACCGGCTCCTTCTCCGAAGCTATAAATATCTGCCTTAGGCATATGACACTTACTGTGCTGTTTCATATGACACATCTGACAATTGACCACCGACTTGTTTATAAAAATGCATCCTTTTCTACGACTGATTGGCAACTACCAACAATGAAAGAATTCAAAGATTTTAATGCATGTAAAAACAAAAAGAAATGTGCTTTACAGATTCAAGTAAAACAACTATGAAACTTTCGTTAAAAAATTAAATTCATGTGCACACACACATATATATAAGGGTGTGTTTGTGTGTGCATACACATTGTATACAAAATATAATTTATGTATTTGGAATGTACTGTGTTGTTTCTAAGATACATTTGTTGACTCATCACTAGCACATTTATGAAAAGGCTTCATTTACTACTAGTTTAATAGTACTACTGATGATTGGTTGCTACCCAATGGGTTTTGAGTGTCTCTCATCGCCAACTAATTTTTTCCACATTTTCTTAGAATTCTACGCACAAGAAGCCCCACCGTCTTTATTTTGATTCTTAATTACTTATGAAAGGTTATGAGACCTCCTCGAGGTCTCGTACTATTTTAGAATTGCTTCCACAATTTTGTGAAGTATGCTCAGGAAAATGGAACTCTGGAACAGAATATTTTGGGGCACCAAGGCCGTAGGCCCTTTATCGTCGATAATATATAAATTCGCAAGTGACATTTTTATCCTTAACATTGGCTGACAGATAGTATAAGAAGGGGAAAGAGGACAATGAAAACACTAATAAAATAAAATACAATTAGGTAGGCAGAGATATTTACAATGATCAAATAGTTAATGAGGGCGGTCAGGAAAATGTTCCTGACCGCATCAAATTTTAGAAAATTGTAGCCACAAATACACAAGTTGTGATCACAACTGGATCCGGCTCATTGTATAACGACACATCTGTGGAATGTGACTGGTGAACACCGAGAGTTTCATTTGAATCCTAAAAAGCGAGGTACCTCTATTTCTGTGACGGAGCCGAAAAAGAAAATCCAAAATTGGTTTAAATTTATAAGCTGATATTTACGCTGCCTTTCATTAAAGCAAAAACCAAATAAGCATTAAAGCAAAACCGATACCATGATACATTTTGTCTCTTTTAAAATCTAAAATTCATGCTGCACGAGAAAATTTATATCAGCTGCATTTTAGATCTGTGTCAGTGATAACTCCTGTTCTATAAATAAATAAATATTTTATGAGTGATATAGTTTTCTCTTGGTATTACAAGAATTTCTAAGATATGGTAAGACATTTATGGAATCTTATAACAATTTGTAAATTATTTGTATATATGTGTCCCCTTCTCCAAACGTTAAAATGACTGTTAGCTTAGATTTGAACTCTTTGATGTTTGTACAGATGAATATCCTTTGATAATTTTTCTTAAGTAATAAAATAACAGAACCTTTTGAAGGAGAGAATGACTGCGACCAAAATTTTCGACAATACCATAAACTTCGTATTCTCTTTGGGGCAGTAATCCAGTTTATTTGGGTCTTACATTGTGGTAACGTATATATTTGACATGATTTTCTGATTTGGCGGCTTTTTGGTAATTTGACGAGTATTTTGCATGCGTCTTTTTTTCTTTATGTAAATTTTGCTATGGTTTAATGGAACAGATGTTTCCATTGGTGACTTTATAGATTGGGTAATACTTAAAAGTAGGGGCCCCTTGACAAATTTGGTGAAATGATCGGTGATATTTATTTGGCTTGACTAAAGAACTCGGTTACCCCGAAAACTTGGCGATAATGGTTTAAGTATGGTCGCCTAACATTTTTTCCTGATCTCACTGTGACCAAACAATCTGTATAATATTATAATTTAGATGATATTTGCATCCAACTCTCCTTGTGTAATTATTTTCTTATATATTAAATGCGCTCAATGCTTAAAAAATAGCCATTATTAGCTAATTTTTAATATATTGGAGCTGTTGGCTTTGTGAACTTTTGGGGGAATAACTGCCCATAAATATAAAAATACTGAAGAATAGAGTGCCCCTTGGCATATTTGGCGAAATCATTGGCGATGTTTACTGAAACACAAAGGTATTCCATCCGAACACTGTATCCCTTGGTTTTGGGGCAACTTTAATTGATATAGAGGGCGCCATTGTAACAGAAGTATACACTTTCAAATAATTTACCCAAACTATTTAGAAACCTGGCATTTATGGGCAATCAATCCCTCAACAGCTTACAAAGCCTGCAGCTCCAAATTATTAAAAATTAGCTATAGTAAACTATTAATAGTTCATTATAGCTAATTTTTTTTCAGCAATACGCGCATTTAGTATATAAGCAATGGTTTCCACAAGGAGAGCTGGATACAAATAAAATATAAATTAAAATATAGATACAGATTGTTTGGACACTGCGAGATCAGGAGAAAATGTTAGGCTACCATGCTCAGAGCTTTATCGCCAAGTTGGCGGTGGCACCCTGTTATTGCAGAGGTATAAAATGTTATTTTAAATTTTCACGTAATTACGTTTCGCTGGAGTTTATGAATACTAAAAATGAAAATAGGTGTTATCATAACACTTTTTTGGATACAATGCAGTTTAGGGTTTTGCCAGTATTTGATTTTTTATATATATTTATCTAAATTGTATGTGAATATTCTGGCAACCCAAAGGCTTTTCCAGTTGTGTATAAAATTTTTGTATACTGTTTTAAAATTTTTAATACTCATTGTTTATATTTTTATTGCTGTTATAAAATAAGTACCCTGTTAAATTTTAATATAATTTTTAAAAATTTCAAATTGTTCTCCAAATTTAAATAGTTTGTATCGATTTTACCTGTGCTGAATGTTTTATTACATTGATACTTATGCTTTTTATTGCTGTAATAGATGTTTATCGACCCCATCATAAATGGCATTAAAAAATATAGACAGGCTGCATTTTCACACGCGGATTTTTGAACTTGAAAGGGGTGACCTCCAAAATATTCCTTGGATCCGAAAATTAGAAAACCCTTGAACATCTATTTGAACATAGAAATTATTTTATAAGGATTTTTGCTAGTGGAATAAGTAGTTGATCTTGAATGTTTAATATTCAGATGATCCTTTTTTATATAAATCAAACAATCTGGGTGAAAAAAACGTGGAACCGATGCATTATGGACACCGGCCAAGTCCGCTATGTTTTTCTCGATCAACAGAAAAACACGTGTTTTGAAAAATCGCCAAGTAAAAAAAACATGGCGGCTGTAGGCGTTTTATTTCAAAAGTAGTAAGAACCGAGATAACTACACCAGCTATAACTAAATTACTAAATCCCAGAAAATGATTTAAAAAAAAAAAAAAAAAAAACCTGATCTAGGCGACACAACCCGTCTGAGAGCCAAAAGAACAGTTAACATGCAAATATCTCGAATAGTGCCGGGTACTGATATCAGAAATCACGTGCACCAATGGAGTGCAAGAACACATCGAAACTGTCACACCCCAACACCAAAGTCAGGACAAACACACTAACCCACTCTTTGTCCCATAAAACCATAAAAAAAATCGCCAAATTTGGCACAAAAAAAAACATGGCGTCCATAATGCATCTGTGCCAAAAACGTTTATTTGTCCCCATAGGGAGAGGTACCCCAAATCAATTCACAACAAATTTATCAGTATTCAAAAAGAAACCTCGCCAAATTAGCCAAAAGGCAACAAATCTTGAAAGCTAGTCAATGGAGGTGTTTATACATCTGTACCTTTTAATTTCAGCCCACTTTTTTTCTAGTTTTTATTATATTTTTTGTCTTGTTTTTCCACAGGTAAAAATCTTTATAAATTTATTTCTTCGTCAAAAAAGTAGAATGTTTCTGAATAACGTATCCAAGAGATATTTTTTGAAGAGGATGCGCGAAGTTTCTAGATTACATTTTACGGTATCTCTAAGTTCCAGCGTGTAAATATAGAATAACATTTTATCTGACCATAATAATAAAAGTTATGTTTTTGTGGGAAAAATCTTTGGCAACATGAAGGATCATGAAATCTATATTTGCCAGAAAATTTACAGGTGATTCTTTACATGAACACAAAAGCTTTTTTTTTTATTAAAAAATGGAGGAAAATTGTTTACGAACTAATGATAAATCAAAAATTTGATCTGCGACTAACTGGTCGTATTGGAAGATGTTTTGGCTTAATAGATTCTGCGCTGTTCACTAATACATAAAAGGAGAAGGGGAGATATCATTTGAAAAGTTCCTTTGATGGCCTCAATGGAGACCCAAAAGTTGTGAAATTACGAAATGAGGGCATAAGAGGAACAGGAAATAACATAAACACCTGTGTGGTACATTTTGAATAGGACTCCATTCGCGACTTTTTACATTATTTCTGGAAATTATGAGATAGACACTGGTCAGAGCTCAAAATTTCTGCATAAGATTTGTATGATTTTTGATCCCGTTATTTTCCTTGTGATATTTTTAAAATTTGTATTTTGCAAAATTAAATTTCTTTGTGATTCATAGAATACAAACAAAAAAGTCGCCAATATATGAAATTGTTGATGGGGTATTGTTCACAAAATCTCGCCTAAATAGTAAAAAAGTGCCTATTGAGGAACTATACTATAACTGTACTGATAAGAGATCTTAACGAACGATAATTTAGGCGCCAATATCGCCAGCAGCCGTTTTTTAGGCTTTAGCAAAGCTATCTAGGCTTAAATGTTGCCACAAGATTTTTACTTTCAGTTATTTTCACTTTGGTAATAACACCATCATTGTTGAAGTGCATGTTAGTTTGAAACACATTTAAAAAATAAAACAATTTCTAAAATACGAAGAGAAAGAAATGGATAATATGATATTTAATTTAGTCACCAAATTAACGGTAAAAATTATGAATCCAGGCCATTTGTGTGAGGGATACTACTGAAGAATAGGATGCCCCCTGGCAAATTTGGTGAAATTATTGGCGATGTTTACTAAAACACAAAAGTATTTCATCCGAACAACATTGTACCCCTTGCTATTTGGGCGACTTTAGGAACTACTTAAGAATTGGGTTCGCCTTGGCAAATTTGGTGTAAAGACAAAAGTAACCCATCCAAACATGGTATTTCTTGCTTTTTCTGGTGACTTTAATGGATGCACAGTGCGCCATCGTAATAGAATTATATACTCTTACTTAAAGAAAACGACTTGGAATTCGAACATTTATATTTATGGGCAATTAATCCCTTAACAGTTTACAAACGGAACAGTTCCAAATTATTAAAAATCAGCCATAGTGAACCACTAATGGTTTTTTTATATCTAATTATTTTGAGCATTGCGCTCTTTTAATATATAAGAAAAGAGTTACACAATGAGAGTTAGATGCAAATATCATATAAATTATAATTTAGGTACAGTTTGTTTGGACACGACAAGATCAGGAGAAAAAATTAGGCGACCATACTTAAACCATTATCGCCAAGTTGGCGGGGGAACCCAGTTCTTTAGTCAAGTTCGACTTTAATTGATGTAGATTGCGTCATTATAATATAATTATATACAATTTCTTAATTAACCAAAACCACTGAGAAAGCGGGTATTTATATTTATGGGCAATTAACCCACTGAACGGACGCGTCGATGGGGGTTCGACAGCGAATTCCTGTTCAAAAACGGACCTGTCGACCCCTTCTCGTTCGCACTCGTATAACACACTTTTGAGGAAAAAAATATTGCAAAGCGATAATAAATGAAAGAAACTAATTTTGCGTAACGGAACTCCTTTACCTTGCAGGGAAAATAACTTAAAAGTATCCTGACAACTTTTAAACCGGCAACTCTAGTATGGTACGGTAAGTTCCGTCTGGAATTTAAGAAAAGGTTGACTGTTTTGAAAGGGAAAAAGGTGGGGAGCTTGATCGGTGGATGGGTTAATCCCTCTATAGTTTTCAAAACCAACAGTTATATTATTTTTAAAATTAGCCATAGTGAACTTTTAATGGTTCATTGTATCTAATATTTTTTAGCATTAGGAGCATTTAATATATAAGAACTAGGTTCCACAAGAAGAACTGGATACAAATATGATATAAATTAAAATGTAGATTGTTTGGACACGGCGAGACCAGGAGAAAGTGTTAGGCTTCCATGCTCAGAGCTTTATCGCCAACTTAGCTGGGGCACCCTTTTCTTCAGTCAAGCCGTAAGTGGAATTTTATGATTTCATTTTTTTCCTTTTAGGACGACTCCCCAATTCGTCATACGATCCGGCAAGTGATCCTTCCCCTCGTCCAAGCTATCTACGACGAAGATCCCTCGGACATCCTAATGTTCTGTTGCAAATACTTTGAAAACTTGCTGAAGAAAAGAGAAAGAGGTGCCTGGCTGTTTTATTTATTAAGGCCCTTTAATTTATAAATAAGACCCATACTCAATCTCAAAAGGATAGCCAGATTCGGAAACCAAAAATCCAATCAATTCTTAGTTTTCAGCCATCTAATGTTTGACTACGACTTCAAATGTAGAGAGTAACAGAAATAATTTTTAACATTTTTATTAAAAAGTAAAGAGTTTCTTGTAGTTTTAGCACGTTTTTTTTAATTTCTCTTTTTGTTTGTCATTAAAATTTCTTTTGTTTTAATTTGAGGTAACTTTTTAATCACAAACAGTAATAAACGTTTTCTTCTGTTTTCCATCAAAAGAGAATCATCTGAATGCTAAAGAAGTTTAAAAGTACAAATATTTCTATGCTCAAAATTTTGCAATATTTCTGATTCACGGATCCAAGAGAATGGCAATGTAGCAACACATATAAAACATATTTTACTCTTTCATTTAGTTTTTCTTTTATTTATATTTTGGGGGAGAGGATGTGATGAATAAATTTCATGGCAGATTTAAGAGGATATATATATATATATATATATATATATATATATATGTGTGTGTGTGTGTGTGTGTGTGTGTGTGTATTTATACCTTTCAAATTTTTTAGTTTATTCTTTTTTACGTTCGCAAGTCACCTAGTCACCTAGGCAAGGCGTTAGTAGATTAAGAAGATATGTATATATATGTATGTATATATATACATACAACTATATACATATATATATATATATTTATATATATACTCATATATATACACATATATATATATTTATATATACATATACATACATACATATACATATATACATAGATATACATACATACATACATATATATATATATATATATATATATAACATTCATGCCTGTATGCCACCTGCGTTAGTTATATATATATATATATATATATATATATATATATATATATATATATATATATATATATATATATATATATATATATATATATATATATATATATATATATATATATATATATATATATATATATATATATACATTCAGTGCCTGTATTGCCACCTGCGTTAGTTAATATATATATATATATATATATATATATATATATATATATATATATATAATGCATTTTTATATAAAAATTATATTAATAAATAAAGAAGCGATAAAAGAATTGTATAATAAAAATATAAAATATTTGTATGACAAAGCACTGACCGCCCTCCATACAATTCTGAAAATATCGTTGGTAGTAAGATAACCAACGTTACCTCTCACTATTGGCAGAAATGGAACGTAAAAATTGAGGCTAGATGACAAAAAATAATTCTTTATGTTAATACCATTTCAATTTTTGCTTTCTCAGTTTAATTTGTATGACCAGGGTTTCCTGTAATTCCCAAAACAAATCGCTTTCTTAGCTTTCTCTCCCAGAATATTTGAGGACAAGCAGGTCTTTGTCGACACAGTAGGAGTTCATAGGAATTTTTTGGATATATTGGCGACCAAAGAATCATTCCACTTGGCGGTCAAAGTTATAATTTCAATGTGTTTCTAATTCTGTAGAGACGGGAGCCCAAGTGCAGGGGTCGTGCAGCGAGCCCCTGTTGACCGCTGGAGGACGCAGCCTCAGGGAATCCAGCTCTTGGTCCGGCCCGACAAAAGGAAGGTCTACCCAGAATCCGGACATCACGACCGGAATAGGAGAGCAGCCGGACCTCAAGGCTCCTTCCGAAGGTGAGAATGAAAGGTCTACATTTTTGGAGGACAGGAGTGAAATAAGAACTATTTTTGTTCTTTGTTTGGCCTCAATGAATTCTGAGCCAAGTCAGCGGATTTTAATACTTGCATCAGTTCTGAGGGCAGAAGATAAGACCGCGTGAATAAAAATTCTGACAAATTTCCCATGAGATTTGTGTCGAGGAGTTGACAGACGCTTACAGATTAGATAATGACGTCAAATTCAAATGAAACGAAAGAAAAATTTGGCCCAATTTAAGAGCGACTAAAAGAATCTTTTTGTTTAAAATTATAAAAATTAATAATTTTTTATTTAAATTAAGTTCTGAGTATCAATCAAAATTAAAATGTTTCGCTTGATAAGGTAGCAATCAGCAAAGCTATATTGACAGTGACGGTATGTCAGACTATTTGAAGATTTTAAGATGCAAGTTGTTTACCACCGATTCTCAAATAATTGTGTTTTCTATTATTTGTGGCATACCATTATTTTTATCACAAAAGCTTTTTGTTCTTGCCTTATGTATTTCAAAACTAACAACGCAATGTGTTTTGATGGGAAATTTTCAAAATTATAAACACCTATAAAAGTAAACGTAGGAAATGCACGAATAAAATTAATGATAAAGACAATTTAGTTTTTGACTTGTAATAATAAATAATAAATATTTAATAAATAATTCCGAGGGCACGAAAAAATTTCATAAAAAAGCATTAAACTTTTAATAAAACTTTCAAGCCAATATTTTTTTTTTCTTTTTACATTCGAATAAACATTTCATCGAGTCTTCGTATGCCTAGATATTGCTCGCAAATTTAAAGTAAAAAGAAACATTTGTTGTAAGAAAAAATGTCACTGTTAGTAAAAAAAACCCGATTACAATTCATCTGAAACTTGCTTTTAAAAGGAAACAAATATTCTTGGAAAAATGAATTGTCACTAAATCTGTAACTAATGTACTTATTTCATCTCTAACAGATGTTCTGAATAAATTAATGAATGATGTTTATCATTTTAGATAACTTCCAAATTGATGCACAATCAGGGGACGCGCACGAAAATAAGACGGAGACTGTTGGAGAGGAAGTTAAGACGAGTAATAAAATACTTTCATTTGGCTTTATCCCACTCCTAAATGAGTCAGAGAGTGATCCAGACAAATCTCTTCAGAAAAAGTATTCCGAGACACTGCAAAATTTAGCACAGAAGTTTAATTCGGCAGAAAACAACCTGAACGTTGAATTACAAAATGCAAAAGAAATCAGCGATATTGTTCAAGGACGATGCCAAAATGAAGAGAAAACAAGTACAACAAAGAAAGACATCAT
>CM063501.1:2642073-2644573 GCA_032207245.1 Pardosa pseudoannulata
GCATTTGAATACAAAAATATGAAATCATTATGTAAACATTTCTATATTTAATTTACATCTTTTATCGAAATTCCAAAATTTTGCACCGTTTGGACGCATATAAATGTTTTAGGCTAAAATCCTTTATTGTCGCCCAACTGCTCTTAAAGTATAATTTAAAATATCTATCCCAGCAGGAAAGCAATACGAAGAGTTGAGCAGTGCATAAAAGTGAAACATTTCATTCAAAAGCTAGACAGCAAAAGATCTCGGTTTGGAATGGCTGTCAAAAATAAAAATGGATTTACTCAAAATATAGAAAATAATTGATAGGATTACGTGGATATGAATATAGCATGTTACAATAATTATTTGAGAATGATAAATAAAACGATTGTCACTCAGGTTTTTTTTTTCCACCTATTCAGTTTAGGCTTACTATTATATATTTTTGATTTCTTCCAAAATCAGCAACTACTAAAAAACTGTTTAACTGATTTCTCTTTGATATATGTTCTGTTTTATACTTTAAATGCATTATTGACACTTTTGTCGGAGTTCCAAGTTCTAAGAAATATGAACTTATATAGTTTTAATCTAAATTGGATGTTTAAGAAACGTAGGGAATTTTTTTTAGTAGGGATATTTTTTGCTTAACAAATTAATAAAACCTCATAACAACCAAATTGTTAGAAACATTCAGAATTCTATTTTTAAAAAATCCATTCTTAGCTTTATATATAGTATACACAATAAGAATATGAAAATTTAGATTATAGGAACATATGAAAAATTGGCAAAGGTGTAGTACTTTTTTTAAAGTAAGTAAATTATATTAAAAAGTCATAAATATCTCAACATTAAAAAAAGTCGTTATAGGAAATTGTTTTTTTTATGTATTATAAAAAGTTTGTTTTTTTGTTCCTTAACAAAGATTTCACAATTATTGTTTTTATTACCACAAAGACAAACTTTTTAGCCCAATTATTAAAAGCATATGAAGAAAAATTTTAAATGCACATTATTTGTCCAACCAAATAACACAATCATTGCAAGTTGAAATCTAGAAAAACTTGAATGCCCTATATTAAAAGAAGAAAGAGCCTCTTAAAGTCGACAAAAATATTGCTGTCAAATTTAAATCAAAGCATGTTTTAAATATCATGGCAAAATAATAAGTGTTTGGTGCAAACATTTCCTGATTTTTGCAAACAAAAATGTCAAATTTTAAAATTATTCTAAGTGAAAGGAAAATTTACGAATAAATATTTTATGAAAGAATTAAATAAAAAGAATAAAATCTTTGCTTTATTTAAGCATTTTTAAATATATTTAGCCTTAAACGAAGCAAGGCTGAGTATTTATATTAAAACTCATCGTTTAGTCTAATACATTATAATAACTGATAAAAAAAAAGATTCATTACTTTTCAAAATACAATATTTTAAAATTAAAGATGTTATATCAGATACCTTAAAAGGTTTCTTTAAAAAGATTTAGCCATCGGTAGTATTATTAACATTAAATCCTCAGATAAAAGAAAAAGTACACCATTTTTTGGATAGTGAAAAAATCTCGATTTTTTTCTTGTTTGTTTATAAAACATTCAAAGTTAAATTTAGCAAACGGTCGTATTATTAAAGCATCTGTACACCATTAAAACGCGATTTTTTTCCCGAAATATAAATTTTTGAATTTTATTACATTATTGAAATCCAATACGCTATCTATACATAAACGCTTTAATTTTGCTTGTATCTGATTTAGAACCAGAGTTATAGCATTTTTAATGCTAGTCCAAAGTCAATTTTAATACTGGAAGTCACCTGAAAACTTTTATTCTCTTGTCAATTTCAACAAAATGTTATTAATCTGGGACAAAATAATTTATACTTTAACCGTTTGATTGCTGAAGAGTTTTCTTATATATATGCTAATAGTGCAGAATAAAATGCGTAATATTTTTTTTGAGAACAATAGAAATCGTTATAATTAGCACTCATTATTATGTAAAAAGTCATTTTTACCAACAAAAATATTATTTATTCTCGGTTATTACAAAAATGTTTTACTACACAAATTCCACGAATTCCTTTTTTACATATAGCGCAAATTAAGTTGAATCGTCTCATTACCATTTTTTTACATCGCATTTTCGCAAGTTTCGCCCACGCCATTTTTCTAAAGAAAACTTTGCACTTATTGGTAGTCTTCGTGTGGCATTTTTGCTCGCTAACCATTCCTCCTCTATAGCATCCATAATGATCAATATAACACTTGTCGAGAAAGTGAAAACAGTTTTTAATTTCTATACAACAACGAAAAGTTTTTTTTACTACGAATAAATAAAATAAATAAAACACGCTCATTTTGTCTACCGTAGCACAATCCACGGCTTTACTGCATGATTACTTACCACTGTATTTTATTTTAATTCTTATATTATTAAAAATCACAATAGAGTCAAATGAATACAAACTGCTCTCAATAGATGCGAAAATTATACTAACCAACAGCAGCG
>CM063501.1:2649573-2698475 GCA_032207245.1 Pardosa pseudoannulata
GATTTTAATTGCTAGTGTCGTGACTGCTTTCATTTTAACAAATGAAACGAAAAACCTCTTTTGGAGAACGTCAAACAAACGAGCCTTCTTAGAATCGGATTTTTAAATATCAAACACATTCTGTTTATTCTGGTACAATAACCAGATATAGAAGCAAAATATTACCCCCTTTCCCACAAACACCCGTTCGAAGATCAAAGTTGACACCTCTTCTCTTCTACCCCAAAAAATAGTAGAGTAGTCCTCACGAAACACAAGCGATAATGAAAGTTTTTTTTTCTTCTTTGAAATAAATCTACCATGGAAATTTTCAACCCAGAATTCCGGTAAAACCCCAAGTAATTTTGGGAAGAAATCATTTTAACAATGTTTACATTTATTTTTTCAACAGTGGCTATTTAAGAACTAGCATATTATTTCGAAGAGATTTTTTTTTTTTTTTACTTTTGGCAGTGTGTATATATATCTATATATTCAAGAAATAATAGCAATGAGCATTTAAAGGATTTTATAGTAGTACTTATGTAATTAATGACCCTATTAGTCTTATCAAACACATAACGGGTTGCTTCCATTTTAATTGCTAATATAATAATTATATACATTATTTTTGGATGATTATTTATTATGTAAATTGCTTTATGCTACACTTTTTTCCCTTCTTTTATAATATAAAAATAAATATCTTTAAATTTAAAATAACAGTTTATTATTTTTTGTAATGCAAATATCATTTAAAGGTGTCATCAAATGACACTTGCATTTTGTGTCCAATTCCCACACACACATTATATATATATATATATATATATATATATATATATATATATATATATATATATATATATATATATACATATATACATATATTTATAAAAATATCTGTATATATATACATATATTGTATATATATGATATATGTATAAATATATATATATTTATAATAAATATATATATATGTATATATATTATATATATGTATATATAAATATATATGTATATAATATATATATTATATGTATTAATAAAATATATATATATATATATATATATATATATATATATATATATAAATATATATATATATATATATATTATATATTTATAGAGAAGAGAGAGAGAGAGAGAGAGAGAGAGAGAGAGAGAGAGAGAGATGTTATCCAAGAAAAATGATTTACGGGTTTTGTGACACTACAGAATATTGCCTAATATTTATGTAATAATAAAAATATTGGATTTTTCTTAAAGGAAAAATAGACTCCTACTTTCATGATAAACATACCTCGCCAAATAGAGTTAGTTAATCCCAATTATTCAATTTTGTTTCGTAGCATATAATAGTTAAATTTTGTGAAAATATTAACTTTTAAGGTCTCGAACAATGACAGAAAAAAATGGTGGTTCTCATTGTGTCACAAAATTCCCATGTTTTGGAAATTTTCAAAATTCTCTTCCCAAAAAACCTGGTTTCCCCCCCCCCCCGAGTTTTTTCCACTACTCACAACTCTAATTAACATCTGTTCGAAGATCAAAGTTGATAGTGCAGTAAATCACCTCTTCTCTTCTGCCCCCAGAGAGGCTGAGTGTAGTAGAATAGTCGACACGAAACACAAGCGATAACGAAAGTTTGACTTTTTTAATCAATTTAATTTTTTTCTTCTTCTTTGAAATCAATCTAACATGATGGAAATTTTCAACCCGGAATTCCGGGGTGAGCCCTGCGACTCATAATAATCGACTTTTAAATAATCCAACGTAAAGAAAAAAGATACCATTTTAATGAAATAACGTTCAAGGAATTATAATAGAAATTTCTTCCCTTAGAAATTTGAAAGGTCCTATTTTGAAATTTCCCCTAGAACTCATACATGATCGCAGAGAAAGTATTGTTATCCCGATTTTTTGTTTGATATTTTTCCAATTACAATTCAGGCATATTACAGCTCTTATTGTTTTTATTAAGAAGCATTTTTAATGTCAGATTTTAGAAATCGAATCAATTATTTTTTTGTACCATCGATAATCAAATGAAACCTTTTTATTCTAAAAGATTGGGACACATTGTCGCAGAAAATGGAAAAAGCTAAAATTTTTAAATTCCTTACACATTTTTTAAATCGTGTCAATATTAAATTAAACTTATTTTCGTAACAAAATTTTAATTCAGGTTGAAAAAGTTTTTAAAGTTTATTCGGGAACCTTCATTTTCCAGACTGAAGGCTGAGTGATACATTAAATTATGGTTGACAGTTATAAATGGTTATTTTTACAAATTTTTTTAAACTGTTATATATAAAAAATTAAGAACTGTAAGCAATTTTCAAAGTTTGGATCCATTTGTTTTAGGACGTGGCAAATAGGATGATGGATTCTAAAATCTCTCATTAGTTTTTCTAATGAGTAGTCAAGTTTTCCAGCTAGATTGACGTTGTACTGAATTTGTATTATTAGTTTGGCAACGTAAGTTGTGATCACGGCTTATGTTATAGGGTTTCGATACACTTTATTCCACTTTTCCGTTTTTGATGGCAATCCCCACTTTAGAAAATGCTGCAAGCAGTGGGAGCGAGATTAATGGAGGGTCATTTCTATTGGTAGAGAGCGAAAACTTCCGAATTCTATTATGGATATTAACGAATTGTTGCAGGCGACTTGGAGTGCATCCATTGGGTCTCTTCTCCTTGCAGCCGGTTCGAATACAACGTGTCTTCGAGCATCCTGCCGTGGACGGCCCGATGGATGATCGACAAGTCCGGGCTCGAATCTCCCGCCAACTTGACCGTTTTGGCCTCCTGCTCCGACGAGACGATCCAGCTGGAAGTCGCAGGCGAACACGAGAACTGGATTCTGTACAGATTCCCGACGACGCAAGAAGAGTGGACCGGAAAATGTGACGTCGAAATAGCAGGTCAGTTGGAATTTCATACACAGGAAACAGAATGAGTGGATGATGATGATGATGATGAATAATGATCGTCGTTTTCGATTTGGACAGGGTCGTCGGAAGTGTCGGGGCCCCTGCTGACGGCCGGCCGAGTGGAAGAGCGTCGAACTCGTAACGTCCGCGAAGTGTCGTCGTCCGAGTGCGGCGTCGTCCCGTTCCGGATCTCTTTCCGCGAGATGGGCCTGGACAGGTGGATCGTGCACCCGGTGAGCTTCGATGCGCGGTTCTGCGAGGGGCCGTGCGACGAACAGCGGGGACACCACGAGTACTTGCTGGGGCTGCTCCTGGGGCGAGAGGAGTCGCAGGGCGGCCGGTGCTGGGCGACCTGCTGCAGACCCAGCCGCTACGGGGCCATCCACCTCATCCACCTCGAAAAGGACAACACCTTCGCCCTCCGGGTCATGACCAACATGATCGTCGAGGAGTGCGCATGCTCGTGAGGGGCAACATTTCAGATGTCGAAAAAAGAAAACTATTTATGAAGAGAATAAATAAAAATATCCCTCCCTGCAAGCAATTCTTAGTTTCACATTAAAAGAAGAAGGTTCAACTCAATGAATGATGTGGGAAATTAAATCTATAATGCACGGAAAGCATGCGACTACCATCCAATATTTTTTTAAAACATAACATTTTAACGAAATAAAGCTTTTTTTATATTTTAATTCAATATTAAACAATGAATCATGGATGATTCTAAGTAAAAAAAAAAAAAAAAATTTCTGAACATCGACCAAAATTTTCCGAAAAAGTAAGCGCTACTAATTTAAAATAAAAATTATACTTAATATAATTTTTATTACCATGATTATTAATTGTTTTTATTAATTAACCTTAAATTAATTTCCAGACGTCGGAACTAGAGCTGGATGATATCTGAATTTTAATATTGTGATATATATATAGTTCACCAAATATCGATATATCAATATGTTCTAACATATATCACCTTATTATACAGTTGCAAATACAAGAGTGTTCCGTATAAATGAATACAAACACACATACATCAATGTGTGAATCCATTTTCTAGAAAATAAAATTCAATTTTTTAATCTTGATACATAAAAAAATTTAAATTTCAACATATTTATTTTAAAGGGATAATTGCTTCCCTACTTATTTAATCTAAAATGCATATTGTTCAAACTTTTCAGAAATTAAATAAATTAATCAGATAAAACAAAACACATGTATATATTTTCTTGTTTCATTTCACTCATATCATATATCTATTTTCTAAGACAATAGATATATTAAGTGAAAAGGATGCACTTCTTTTTTCCGAAAATTCTTTTCAAATTTTCTGGAAAAAAAAAATCTGTTCTGTATAGTTTTCGGAACAAACCCACATAAATTTTCGGAAATATAGGAAAATTTCGGATCAGAATCACTTTTGCAATGAATGTACAGAAATTTTAAGGAAATTTTCGTAAATTTAAAGTATATAATCATTTTTTATCAAAATACTAGTGAAAATTGTCATTTACGTCACACCTTGTATACCAAATTCTAATGAACAATTTTCAATAAACTTTATTAAATATATAACGATACACTTATACCTGTGTTATGAACCAAAATAATTGAAATACTTCTAAAAATTAATGAATTATACCAAAGATTGTACAAAATCTCGATTTTTTTTTTGAAAAGGTTCACTTAAAAAAAAAAAAAAAACTCATTTGGTTAAATAAATAAATAAAAGTGAGACAAAATTTTGGATCGAAACACAACTATATATGTATCAAACATTTTGGAAAAATTTCATTCCAATATCTTGAGTCCATTTTGAAAAATGACAGAAAGATAATACAATAAACAGCTTCTTCAAGATTTTATTGCATCCCCCAAAAATTTCATAGCCACTACAGATTCGCCATATTTCTAAGACCATCCCTCGATTTTTAACTAATTTTGATTTTAGTATTTTTCTTGATACATATTCTTAATTAACCCGACTTTTGCGTGATTAAAATTTCGATCTGAAGAGCAGTTCGATTTAATATTGAGCACAAAAATAGTGTACAATGAGTTTTATTTGGAAATCTCCTGGGACAATTCTGTTGTTAACTGGAATTATTATTTCCAACCATCTAGATTTCATTTTGGAGTACTTTTTTACAACACAAGGGCTATTGAGATCTACTTTTTAAACCGATTCCAAACAGCTACAAACAGCCATATTCCACTGGGATTGGAATTCCGGTACCAAACATCAGTGCCCTAACCATTTAGGATATTTTTATAATACAACAAATTTTTCATAAATTTTATGAAACATTTATGAAAGTAATTTGATCAGTGATGGAACATATTTAACTACAAATGGGATACTAAATCTCACAAATAAATAAATAAAATTTCTTAATAATGACACTGAAGATGCTAACTGGCTACTTAATAAGTACAATAATAGCTACTTCATACTAAATATGCCTTAAAAATAGGTGTAATGCATACAAAAAAAACGAAACTTGAGCAATGGGCGAGATGAAAAATGCCATTTGCAAGTTGAAAGTGTTGTCTTAATTTTGTCCCATAATTCTTTAAAAACACCGAAACACTATTACAGGACACAAAAGTAAAATATTAGAGAAAAACAAGTAGAAAAAGAGGAAAGCAAAGAACTATTAAAAAAAATATTATTTTGATTCATATAATGCAAAAACAAGTACCAATATATGAATTATACAAAAAAGTGCTATATAAACAAGTACTCAAGTCTCCTAATAAAAAAAAAATATTTAAAACAGATTCAAATCAGAAATTCTTTTAAAAACCAAATTAAAAAAAAAAATTTTTTTTTTTGCATTTGAGAAAGCAAAATTTTAACAGGCATTTCTGAAAACAAATGTTTAGTTTGTGACTACAGGATTTAATTTGTAAAACGATTAAAATGATTTTCTTCTTATTAATGTTTAAAAAATTAGGATTCCAATAAAATACACTCTATAAAAGGCTATTTTTTTTCTAAGTGCACATTTCAAAAATATTTTCACGTAATAAAACTTCCGGGCACGCTTCATTTCGGTGTCTGTTCGAATTCATTTTTGACTTTGTAACTAATTTGGTTTTGAAGCACTCCACAGCTGAAGACATTTATTGTTGTTCATAGCCGATTCTGAACAGCTACGAACACCTATGTCAGTAGCAGGCAGCACCCTATAGCTGTTCAATTTGGTTTAGAGCCAGGCTTCGAATTGTAACTTTTTTTGTTCCAGTTCAACTAAAAAAAATATATATCAATTCATTTCCGAATGACTCATTTTATTTTATGTATTATTATTCTTATTTGTACTAAAAATATAATTCCATCCTAAACCAAAAAGGTAATTCTATCAAAATGGGTACGAAGATTAATTCGTAAACAACGCAAATAGATACAGCATTAACCAGCATGTTCAAATACGAGTGGTGTGCAGAGATCGGCAAGCATTGGCATTATTATTCATTATCAAAACTGCATTTGACAACTGAATGAAATCTGCCTTCTACAAGTAGTTTCATAAGAAAGTGAAATAGATAAATACTAGTGAACATCAAAAGCAGGAATCGAGAAGCAATGGAAACAATTACATGATAATTATATGGCTGGTGTTCAATTAGAAAATATTGATAAATTCGTTACAGTAACAAAATGACTAAAGACACACTCAACCAAAATAAACCAATATTTTTTTCAGTTCAGTTCCGGTTTGAGGTCTGTTTGGAGCTTTAAGGTGTACTTTTAGCTATAGGAGGGCTAATGAGACCAGAACTTACAGTTAAATCCCTTTCCAAACATCGATGCTAACAGTGGGATTTGAGTCTATAAACTTTGGTACCAAAGAGCAGAATGAATGTGGATTTTAAGCCCTTGTCGAGGGGGGAAAAACAGAACCAGAAACCTAAAATTAAAATAAGCATTGTACCACAATGGTATCAATTTTCAAACAGAAATTAGTCATATAGAAATTAGTCTCCCCTTTCTGTGTACCATTCAAAATTATAACTTCGATACTTTCATACAAAAGTCGTGAGAATGTGTTAAGCTTACGTAAATTGCTGTAACAATAGAATACTCGCAATCAATAAGTAGAATACTTGCAGCTGAAACACAAAACAAACAATGAAAACATTTTAAATATATTTTGCTTCTTTAAATTCAAACTACCATGGTCAACCCAGAAGGAATGATTGGAGAACAATTTCCCTGGCAAGGTGGTAAACATGCCACTGTTTTTCAAGTTGAGGTGTTTGCAATCTGCATGTATCGTAAATGAGGCCTTTGCATCTGTTCTGTCAGCCCATTCTTCATCACCCTGGACATATGAGTATTCAGGTAATAATTTTACAAACCCACATAGATAACTGAAAAGAAGTTTCAGTTTTCCATTTTTCTATCGAGGAGAGAATTTAATTGAATACATCTACAGTACACATAAAATTTGTTTATAAAAGAGTTTTTACTACATTATGAAAGAAAATATATTCCTGTAACAGGTCAACAATATTGCTTCCCAAAGCAAGCACAAGAATAACTCCATGTACTTAGTAGTACCCATTTTCCATTATCCTTTTGCAGAAAGGATTATTCAACTTGTCATAGAATTTATTGCAGGTGTTTCAAACTCTTTCTTTATCAACAAATCCTATTAAGCATACAACCAAAGTTGAGACATCAGTTCAACCATCAAGCTATAACTTCTATAATAAGGAGTAAAAAAACAGCAATTTTTTTTTATCTATAGCTAGTAAAAGTCAATGAATAAACAGCAAATTGAAGAATAAACAAGGACAATATACAACTTTGAAATTGGTTTGTCAGTCGAAATTATCACTTCATTTTTGTAGTGTTAAAACTTTTCCTTTGAACTGACCCTACTATTTGAGTTAAATTATTCTTTTATTAGGTGATATATTTAAAAATATTTATTGAAACTCGTAAGTTTAAATTATGCATTAGAGACACATTTAAAGCAATATATTTATTAAATAAAATATATAGCAAAAATATATAAAACTTTAATAATTAACTTGAGGGGTGACACTGCATTTTATTTCAACATTGTGAAATTTTTCTTGTAAAGCAGGTACAGCTTCTTTGACACTGTTATCACAATAAGATACATCCAATAGCTTCAACTTGGGAGACGATTCCAAAAACCTATACAGAAAAATAAAAAAAAAAAAGAAAATTACAACACACTCACTTATATTTTTGGATCTTTATTTATTCATTACATTAGGAATTTTTTTAACATTACTATCAGTTTAAAGGAAGGTACAATTCCTTATGATTCACAAACCCACTGATTTGGAACTAATATAATCATATATCTGCATTAAATTAATTAGTTTGAAAATAATATCCCTCATTTTATTTTTCACTAAGATAACTAGAATTACTTGGTGTTCAAGTAAAAACAATAGAGTGGACACTAAAATAATTTTCAGTTTACTACATATTATATATTAAGCCAAAATTCCTTTCTATAAATCCTATAAGGTGCATATGAAAAATATGCACTGCATTTCATAAATGCAGTGCAGTAACAGAGGTTTTAGACACCCATAATTGTCTTAATACAAAGGTAAAGACTTTAATGCAAACTTTGGTAGTGGTAATTATTATAAATCTGCTAAGTTTTAGAAGACATTCATACCTAAAAAAATCGAATGACATCCAGGTTCAGGCATGTTAATGACAGAACAAGTGATCAAGGATCTGTATATATAGATAATGTATGCATTTTATGAGAGTTTTAAAAGGGAAAAAATTGCAGTATGAAATTTCTGGTCACCATGTTTTGTTTCAATCTTGAATGCATTATTAGATGAGGTATTGGATGAGATAATCAAAGATGTACAAATATTGAAAACTAAAGTGTAGTGAAAAAACGTATGGAAATAATGCAGAAGACATTTAAATCATCTAAAATAAATGATTAAATGAGATGGTTAAAGGAATGACGTCATAATGCTAGAAAAAAAAAAAATTATTTGTCTTTAATGGTTGAGAATTATTTTGAACAAAATATATTAATAAATTAATAATAAAATCATAAAGATTTGAAAAATATGGTAAATAATTTAAAAATTTAAATAAAACTTTAAAATAATAAATGAATTTAGGAATAATCAAAAGAGAAAAAACAGTATTATTAATTTATGTGATAAATTAGACATTTAATCGGCTAGGGGGGCAGAACGGTAATACGTGAATTTAATAAATAAAACAATAAAAATCATAAAGATGTGAAAATGGTTAAAGGAATGGGTCTTTTAAAATAATAAAACAATAAAAAATAATAAATAAATTTAGAAATAATGAATTTAAAAGAAATAACAGAAATAAGGCTTGAAATAATAGCAAAACTCAAAATTGAATTTTGAACACTTTAAATTTTATAAATCTAAAATATTATTTTTAATTATATCATTTCCATAACTTATAAAAAATACTAAAAATAATAAATATCATTTCATTAATCAACTAAATCACATTTTTTTATTTACTTAATATTTTTAAATTAAAAATAAAAAATAAATTTAAATATAAAAAAAAAAAAAAAAAAAAGTAAAAAAAAATAAACAAAAAAATCTTAAGACACAAAAAAAAAAAAATAAAATAATCAAAAAAAAAAAAAAAAAAAAAAAAATAAACCACATGAAAATTCTAAAACATGAAGAAACCGGTACTACACTAACAGTTTGTCAAATGAAAAGAAAGAAAAATTTCATTATTCTAAGTACAATCCTATTCAAATATAACAAAAAAGACCAAATTAAAACATAATGTGGTGTAGATATTATTGATCGAATGGCTGGAAAGTATTTTGTAAAAGTGCCATTAAGAATAGGGTCAGTTTAACATTAGATAAGAATAAATGCTTCTATCATATATAAAGAAATAATCAGAGAAAGAAAAAAACACTAAGTATGCATTTAAATATTAACATATGCATTGTTTAAATATCTGCTAAATATAAATTATCAACAAAGCAAAATGTATACTTTTATAAAAAATGCAATTGAATAGTTTTTAATTTGTTTTGAAGAGTTAAATGTTCTGATTGAAATATTTACTCATTTTTGTTCTTCCTTTATATTACTACTCTTTCAAGCGTTGGCTGATCTTTAGTACAAGAATTTGTGGGTTCAAATCTCATGGTAGCATGGATGTTTGCAGCAATTCAGAATCAGCTTTAAGCAGTAGATCCCGGTCTCATTAGCAATCGTGTTGCCAAAAACTAGACTGTAGTGCACCAAACCAAACCATTTAAGAGTAGAAAGGATATTGTAGAGGTGAAAGATAGTAGGCATTTTAGTGTATTAGTTTAGGTCAGTCGTTTGAACCATGCTGGTCAATATCTATTTTAACCAGTCTTAGTCATAAAAATACACTATTCAATTTATTCAAATATATTTCACCAGTGTATGTTGGAACCAAGTTGATATTTGTTAATGATGTCATAATATAAATAATATAACAGCAGCAAACACCAAATTTAAATAAAATCATAACATTAATAACAAATCACGAAAATAAAATACAAATATTGTAGTTGTTTTTTTTTAACATAAGATCTTTTATGTAATTTATGTTGAATTTTAATAATTATTAGAAATCACAAGTTAAGCTGTTGTTTAACAATTTATATGGCTTTGTAATTCATTTCAGATTATTCAAAATAATCATTATTGATGCAAAACAAATCATTAGAAATAATGTTAGCTCATGTTTTATGTTTTTAACTATAATTGGTTTATATATTTACAACTACATATTCCATTTTTAGACATTCTTATTATACTGTATAAGCATACACACTTACCAACCCCAAAATCCTGCAATGTTATCATGTCCATATAACGATCTTATACCATACTTATAAGAAAAAGAAAGCCAAATTATATAATATTCAATTTTTATATATGGTTAATTTTGTACCATATCTGAAAAATCAGGATAGATAAACACTGAAATATCAAAGTAAATTTTTTAGCAAAGAAATTTATTTAATGACAATATTACCTATTTAAAATATTTACAATTGTTTCTTTTGTGTGACAATTACTGCTGCAGATATTGCTTTCTTTAAAAGATTAGTATCCAATGTTTGTTACAAACATGGTCCCTATTGCCAAATTAACAAGATATCAATTGTTTTATTTGTTATTCTGCAACAATTTTTATGACATAGCTACGAATCTATTCACTCTCTGACTATTTGGTATCATTCTTATTTAAATAAAAAACTAATAACTCAAAATCTGAGAATTTCTTATATTTAAGATATTGATCAATGTTCTTTATTTGTCCGATGAAATGGGCATTGACATATTCTTTTTCCAGAATTGTAGTAAGGATTTCTCAAACATGCCAACATTCAGGTACCTCTGTCAAAAGCAAGGTTCTTTTGACCCTTTTAGTTCCATCAGTTAATCTTAGTAACAGCAGGCTTGCAACTGCTAAGGTACTATCAAAAAGGTGAGTAAAGTGACAAATAATACAGAATAAGTGACTAAAAAGCGACTAAACATTGAAAAAAAAAAACCAATTTTTTTTCTCCTCTTGATTAAAGATGCTATTATTAAGATTTTTCTATATATTTTAACTCAAAATCAAATGATTCATGGAAGAAATAATGATTTTAGTGTTAAATACAAAAGGGTTAAAAATTTTATTTAACACAACTCAACATTGCTTTTTATTCAATAAAATCTATAAATTAGATTTGAATACATACAATACATTAATTTTATAATCACAATTTTCTGCATGTATTAATGATGTTTTGAAATATGTACATAGCTAGATTGGAGTATCTAAACAAAAATTGTGTGCTTTGACGTAAGCTACTTTAATGTATTAAATGTACATTTCATGAACTTCTTTACGACTTTTTAAAATCACTAAATTCTGGAAACCATATGACTAATTACATTTTAATAAGAAAAATAAGATTAGAGTATCTCAATTTTGGTCTTTTATTAAAATATTTTGTTATTGATTCAGATTTCTTTTTTCCACAACAGAGAGAACTGGAAACTAGATCAACCAGAAATCCAGGCAGGGACCAAAATAGCCCCACGGGGTGATGGAAAGAGAGGTGGGTCCGAACAGCTGAGGGATGATGTAAGACATCATTGAGTTTGCCAAGTTTTTCCCTCTCACCACTAGCTGTCCAACCAACAATTCAACAATGTACTTACCCAAGGTCATCTGCCAACCTACGAGAGCCGCACATGAAAAATAATACAGAAGGTTTCGATTCAGTTGTGTAGAGTGATCGTAACGCTTGCAATAAGAACAAAATACGGTTCAGTACATTGTCAGATTCTGTGATACACCATGAAAAAAGTGACTAAAAGTGATCAATTGTAAAAAAAGGGACTAAAGGTGAGAAAAGTGGCAGAATTGCAAGCCTGTAACAGTGACCCATTTGTAGAATACGTTCAATTTCTACTTGAAAAATCGTATGCTATCTCTATGATTTATTTTAACTTAGACATTTTAACTTTACTGCTGTTTAAAATATAATACATGAATGACATGAGATGATTCAAGTTCTATTAATGACAGGACATAGAAAAATATTTGTACGTACTTTTGAATAGTTTCTTTGTTTATTTCACTTGTGCCGAGGATATCAAGCTGCTCTATATTTTTACAATAATTTGCAATTGTGTTCACTTCATTATTTGACACTGTCCTAAAGAAGAGCATTAAGTACACATGTATAACAGTATAAATTTAAAACTTTTTTAAATATCATTACAAAATATTATTAACATTAGCAGAATTACATGTACTGTTAAAATGTTTCAAGAACTTTTTTCCCCCTCTTAAATTTTTAAAAATACAAAATTTGAAAAAAAAACCATGGTCTTTTGCTACATAAGATCTAAAGGAAATATTTTATAACAAAAATAAATAAATAAGACTAAAATTAATAAATAAATACTATAGTTAATACAATGTTTAATTACAAAATTGCTTTATTTATAATTAAAATTTTTGTACTACAATTAAATAAATGTATTTTAAAACAAGTAATCAATTATAATTTTTTTTTAACCTATGGCAAAATGTAATCAAATATTTTTTATACAAATTATCATTATATATAATTAACAGATTAAACAATATCTTTTAATTTTTATTAATCAATATCATTTAAAAAAATTTTAATTATTTAAAAAATATTTAAAAAAATTTTTACACATTAAAAAATAATAATTTTTAATATTTAAAAAAATTTTTGTACATATAAAATAATATTTTGACAAGAATTTTAAAAATAAAAAATTTTGTAAAAAAATAATTATTCAGAAATATATAATAATTAATCATAGAAATTTTTATCATTATCGATATTTTAATAAAATTAGCCAAAAATGAAAAAGCAACACTTTTAAATTAAATAGTTACTATGTTGTAAAAATTTTAATTATATGCTATTTACAAATAAGTTGATTTTTTTACAAAAATTACAAAAATTCTTTGTATTAAATCAGTGTAATCAAATAATTTCTTTTAGATAAATAGCTTATTAACTGTATTAAATCAGTTCAGAAATATTTTTATATAATCTCAAATTACACTTTTACAGGATTCAATTTCAAACTAATAATTCATATCTTTTATCTAAATCAATACATAATAAAAAATATGTTTTATACAAAAATTTATGTATTTTATTACATATTCAAAATAAGTAAATTTTGAATATGTAATAAAATACATAATTATTAAAGTAAATTTGTTAAGAATTTAAAGAGAGTATGAGTAAACTTATCCCACAAGAATATATTAATACATATACAGTGCCATTTGTCAGTTAAATAATTTTATTTTGAAAGTCATGAATGCAAAATACCGTATTGCAGTTAGAAATAACTTCTTCAGGTTTCGATTCTGACTGATGAGTTGTCTTAAGCAGCCACAATTAGCATCCACCTTGGGACTGAAAGCAAGCATAACTATTAAATAGTTTCATGAAATTGCATCTAATAATGATATTTATAATGACCTCCTTTCAGATATACCACTTAGTTCAAGAAATGTATTTCAGAAAAATTACTATTTTAAATTCCTTTGTACTAGTTTAAAAGATTCAAATTATATTATAGAATACAGTTGCAAAATATTGATTTTCTTCAAGCATTACAATTACAATATTCAAAATTCTGTACTGCTGATATATCCCCCATCAGTGATATCTTGAATATACTATATGTATCAACAAAAAGCACAATTACTGCATTTGATGTCCACTTGACATATTGTTAAGTCAGAAAAGGAAGATTATGATAGCCTTTAGTATCTCAATGGCTAAAATTAAGCATTGTATATGTTAAATAGTTGACCTCAATACTTGATCAGATAGCTATTGCTGATACTTTTAGATGAGATGCAAATTAAAGTTCAAATTTTGTTCATATATTTTCAGTACTACCTTGTGGGTCACTAATGCCCATTTGCACCAGAGTTAAGTTAAAAAATTTTTAACTGAGTATTTTTAAAACGAAACATCTTTACAGTTCAATTGGCTTAATGGGTAAAAATGGGCATGGTTTGATGATTTAAACATTTTTAGTAAGGTTAAAAATTCTTCAGTGTTTGGTGCAAATGGCAATTAAGTATTTAAATGAACAAGGAGGAACGAAAATTCTTTATGATATCACTGCAAGTCAATGACATTATGCCATTTAATTCATCTGATATGTTAACTATCCCAGATATATTTGACTGTGACTTTTATTAGATGCTTTAACTCATTTTGTACTATTGAAAAGTGATACTAAGCATTGCAGCTTCTATTCTTAGAAATAAGCATTAGATACTTCTGACCTAAAAATGAAATAATTTTTAAATATTTTATACTGCCAAATGCTGCAGTAAGCATATATTTTATTTATAATATAACTATAAAATAAAATTTTAGTAGAAATACAAGCTCTAACTGAAGTTGTTTTGAAACTATCTTTTCATGGAAGGCATTTATTTATCTATCCACAGCACTGCTATTAGACTCATGTTTTAGAACTTTTCATACTGAATTTTGTAAGTGGGTGAATAGGTTTAACTACCAACCCATTTCTATCACAAAATATAAATGAAATTTGCAAAAATTTTGAAATGAGAAAAAGCACAAAAATTGAAAAATAAATTTATAATGACTTTTATTTTTGGTATAATTGCACCAAAATGACAATACTACATCTGTAACAGATTGGCTAGCACCCTAAAAAATGTACTTCTAGATACACTGGAAATATCCTTAAATATAGTGATAAATCCTCAAATATAGCACATTTAAACTTCAATTATTTTGCTTAAATTTATGAAGAAGTGCTACCTTTATATAGGGTAACCAGAGTGGAAATAACTGTTGTTGGCACATAAAATGTTTACTGACGACATGTTCTAACACCATGGTTGGTTGGAATTTAGTGGCGCTAATTCCTGAAAGGACAAACTGCACCAAACAAGATGAAAATAAAAAACAAAGTAACAGATAAAAAAGCAAAAAGCAGGAAAAAGGAATTATGGGGATGAAATAGAAGAAACAATAAATTAAACATTAAAAGTACATAAAAGATCAAACAAACAGAGATAGTAAAATAGCAAATATATACAAGATAGATTATAACATTATAAGAAAATTAAAAAATGAAACTAAAAATTGAGAAATTGAAAGTCAAACAATTGTTAAATTGGAAATTAACAATTAAAAACGGAAAATTCAGATTTCATAATAAAAGCCTTTACAGAGAAGAAAGGGAAACAAGCTTGGATGTGGCGTTTCACTGATGATTGTGTCAAGATTTGGCAATAAATTTTTAAAAAATTTTATATACATTGATTTGAGACAACAACACAATGACAAAATGTGTTCAAATGTGTAAGGTGTTTTACAATATACACATTGCGGAGGTGCCTCACCCAAAAAGAGTTCTAGTACCATAATTCTCGAATTGAGTGCTGAAGGAAGCAGTTATCATAAAAATGCTGCATAAAATTGAGAAATTAAGACAACATGAAGGGAAATTTAACTTGTCTTTCATCATCGCTGTCAAAATGGGTTGAGAGATATCCTTGCATCTGTCTGCAGGAGCCTCTACTCCTATGCTAATTAAATTGGAAGAAAAAAGTTTGAGAGGCGTTTGTCTACTATTTGATTGGAAAACGTTTCATCCATTTTATCTGCTTGGCAATATGTTTGCTTCTCGGTGATGTATTTGAACAATACAGAAAATAAATTTCCATTTTTGTTTATATACAAATTTTGAAGTTTGAGTAAATTTTTGAAGAAAATTTGTACTTGGCTCACATTTGGAAAGATATAGTAAGCTAATTTTTACAAATATAAATAGCACACATTATTACATACCACCAGCCTATGTCCAATTCAACTAGACTGTGACAGTGTTCTGCAAGCTCATAAATACCTAAGCATGTCAAAGATATGCCTCGCCACAAGTCTAAAGTTTTGATGCACCTTCAAATAAATAGACATATATTAATATGTTTGGTCCTAATTGTAATAAGAAAAATTATGAAAATAAAAATTAAAAATAAAAATTACTTTAGGTGTTTGCCAATAGCTCGAGCAACTTCATCAAAAGTACCAATAGCAGTACAACTTCCTAGAAGCAAATGTTCAAGATTAGTGCAATTCCTGTAAAAAAAAATAAAATAATTGTTAGCTCAGACAGAAATAATTATGGAAATGGCGTTCATAAGTTGTATAGTAGTTTTTACCTTACTATAGCAAGGACAGAAGTGGCATCAATATTTGTTCTATATAAATCTAAATACATTAATTGTGGCATCTGTGATAAAAATCGGAATCCAGATTGAGTCAAATCTTTGGCACGGCAACACCTCATTTCTAGAACTGAACATGTTCAAATGAAAACAGAGTTAGTGTATGCAAACACAATTAGAAACAAATCATATAAGAATGCTTCAATATGTTTTTTACATAGGACAGTTTTATTTATTTTAAACATGGTTTTACATATGTCAAAAACTTGTAAAATTAGGGTTACCTGCTACTGCAATAAAATTACGTTACAGTTACCATTTTTCCTCGAGTATTAATTTACTATGAACAATTTGCTTTTTATTATTAAACTATTTTAATACTAATAAAATAAGCTACAATTTATTAACTATTTACTATCGACAAGTCAATAAATAACAGCAAGTACTTTTATCACTATATAGTCTTAAAACCAGTTTGATTTGAAAATAGTCTAGTTTTCATGTTCATGTATAATTTTAATAATTTGTTTTTAATTACAGGGTATCTGCCAAAATAAAATGTTTCAAATCCATGACTTTTTCCTGATATAGCAGATCATTTTCCATGACTTTAAAAAGCTTTCGTTAAAGTATATATGAATAAAACTTCTGATGTACATACAAATAAAATATATGCTTTAGAGAAATTACAGGAATTTTATCATAAAAAAAGCTATAAACTTACTTTATAAGTGTTAATAAACTCACATACATAAAAATAAATTGTTGTATCTACATACCTAAGTTTGATCATATAGCAATTTTTCAATCAAAATGTTTCCAATTTGAATTCAGGGTACTTTGGTATTATCCAGTTGACCATGAATAATAGCCAAATATAACTCTATAATGTTTATATACAGTATCCCCAGAGATAAACTTATATTTTGTGAAAAAATCTTAATTGTTATTAAAAAATATTTATTATATTAATAAAATTTTAATCTACAATTTAAGAAAAAACCAGAATAATATCCATTTACTTCTTTACCATTCCTACATTTACCATTAAGCTTTCTTGCTTTGAGTTTCCTTGGTTAACAAATTTTACTTGGCAATATGGTCAATAGGATAATACATAAATACCAAACTCAGTAACTTCAGCCAAATGACAAGTAAATATAGAATTAAACAATTCAATGCATTTTTTTACTCAGTAGTTTAGTGGATCCATGACTTTCCATGACTTTTACTCATTTTACTTGAAAAATCAAGACTTTCCATGACAAAATTAATCCATTGTCTAAATCCATGATTTTCCATGACTTTCCAGGTGCACGGAAAACCATGTAATTATTAATGAAGTAGGAAAATGTCTTATTTATAATAAAATATTTACTGTTTATTTCACCATTCTGTTGCAGTAATTTTGCTAATTTAAATAAATCCTGTAACATAGTTGGAAAATATTGCTAATTGAGAAGGATTTTAAAAATAACATTCATGCTATTCGGTTGCTATGACTAGCTACGACTCCAGGTACTATACTCGGTTGCTATGACTTCAGGGGTGATTGTATCTCTAAGGAAAAAAAAAAACCCTGAAATTAATATCATTTGTCATCAAAAATCTGGAACTAAAACAAGCTAATTACATATAGCAAACATCTGCATGTTACTAATATTACATGTAAAGTATTATTAGTAAATTTTAAGCAGTCATTTGAACTGTTAGTAAATTATAGGTGTGACTGCTTTCCTTTTAACAACTAAAATGAAAAAAATTATCAAACTTCTGTTGGAGAATCTCGTTTTTAGATGTTTAACAAATTAGCCTTCTTAGAATTGGATTTTAAATTTTGAGTATCAACTATAGTTTATTTACAAGAAATCTGTGTTCTGGTATAATAAGCACTAAACTAAACTATAACTACACACAGAAG
Organism: Pardosa pseudoannulata; assembly: GCA_032207245.1. Classification (NCBI taxonomy): domain Eukaryota; kingdom Metazoa; phylum Arthropoda; class Arachnida; order Araneae; family Lycosidae; genus Pardosa; species Pardosa pseudoannulata. Next base: position 2,668,201 of record CM063501.1, read on the forward strand.
TAAAATATTATCCACAAACACCCTCAAAAGTTGTGAGAGTGGGTCCTTCCTACACTAGGCTAACACAAATCAATAAACACCTGTTCGAAGGTCAAGCAAATTTATCTTCTGTTTCACTCCCCACAATGATTGGAAATACTGACTGTAGTAGAAAACTTACTCTGAAGCTGAAACACGAAACACAAGTAATAACAAAAGTTGGACGAGAAGCCTTATTTTTTTTTTTTAATTCAAATTACCAAGGAAATTTTTCAATGCAGAAAATATTATTTCCAAACCCAGTAGGATAACTGAAAAAAAACCTAGTATTCTGGTGAGTACAATCACCCCCGATATTCTTCTTAATTCTTGTCTACCACGTACAGCTTCCACTGAACGAGTTGTTTCCAACTTTGGAAGAAACATATACAATCAAAACTTTGAAATCAGTTAAGTATTGATAAATGTTTGAAATTGTTAATGTATTATCCAATGTTAACTGTTGAATTATGTATAGTAGACTAATTATTGAAGATTTATCGATGTATGATTATTGTTGTAGTTGAATGTTCCATATTTTCCCTTAGCCATAATAACCTTTCACCGGTTCTTTGGTGGAACTGTATGGCAGCAGACACAACTCACTATCTTCATATGGAATGCTCCAGAATCTTTTAACAAAGGAAAATTCACGAAAATAAAAATAGTCCAGTTAACTTGATAGATGTAAGGAGTTTTTATTATTAACTATTCCTTGCTGACCTTGTCAGAAAAATACACGTCCCTCGACATGACACAAAAATCAAAAAAAAAAAAAAAAGGGAGCAAAATGGCTCAAAAGAAATATTTTTTTTTTCTTAAAATGATGCGGGTGATCTCTCCCCCAATTTCGGCCAGAATGATCTCCATTCAACACCGCGAATGGTGAGGTCAGTGGAAAAATCTCGCCAGCGGGAACCTAAGACGATCGTCAAACGTAGCTTGAGTAGGAACAACAGCCTAGGAAACTTAGGGTGCCAAGCAGCGCTCAAGCTGGACAAAAGGTGAAAGATGGGGAGAGCAAAACGGCAACCCACGGATGGTCAGCGCGGGAAGATTCAAGGTGACTTGGACATGGACAAGCCCCATTCCATAAAATAAGGGGTCAGGAAGCCGGCAATTCCTGGCATTCCCCTTTACATAGAATGTGGCTATACTACATTAACCTTACATTTAATAATTTTATCATGATACTGATGCATGATTGTTTATTCATAATAAATAATTTCTGTTAAAAGATGATCCACTTTAACTGGTCCAATCAAAAGATTAAATTAGTTACTGCATAGTTATTTCTCTACCATGATTATGTTATTACATACAAATACAATTATTTAATTATTCTTGTTATCTATAAGCAGAAAAGTCCAGTTTACAAGAGAATAATTTTAATAACTTTCCATAGTTTTCTGAGGTATACAAATTCTGTGTTTATACTTACTGATAAAATTAAAAGGGATTGGTGATTACTTTTAACTGCAATTACCTTAATTACATAAAATGCAATTAAAAGTACTCAATCTCAATTGTACTTTTTATTTCAAATAACATACCTAATAATTTGGGTTTTTGACTGTTTAATCTGGTTTGAATGCAGTCACATCAAAAATGCAACTCTGAAACTTAATAAAATGCTTTTGAAATTCTAAAAAACATTAAAACAAAATCCTGTTCTTAATGAGAAAGTGATGCACCTTTTAAACTGTGGCAGTAATTGGCTAAAGCTTTAATGCAGTTGTTGTTGATGAATGGACAAGATGATACCTTTAGTACAGAAAGATGCTTACAAGTGGCTTCGAAAAATCTACAGGAATAAAATACAAATTACTCTGCAGTTTAGGATTTAAATACATACCTCAGACATAACATGTTCTTAAGAAAACAAAAAACATTAAATTTCAATTTTTAAAAATTTCATTTCATAGGAGCTTTTTTATAATGAGAATATATAATGTTATTACATGAAACATGCAAGACACAAAAATCTATTAAAAAAGAATTGTTGATAAAAATAGATTAGTTGATAAAAAATGAGTTGCCCAACAATATTTCTTAAAAATATTCCTCATGCACAGCATACAAACCAATTTCTTTTATCTTATCTTCAGAATTTATAAAGAAACGAAACTGGGTATCAATTTTCACTCATGTTAAATACTAATTATATAAGACAATTATTTAAAAGTATAAAATGTATGAACAACTGTACATTGTTGTTTGTATCTAGTTTTTTGCAGAATTAAATCTTCCATAACTCAAAATACCTGGCAAATTTCAAAAGCATGCCTGGTTTAATGACAAACATATTCATAATCTCCAAAACTTTGGATACATAATAGTAATGCACAAGCAATATATCAAAATCACTAATTCAATACAAAATACATCACACTGGAAAATATTATTTTTCTAAGTTTAAAATAAGGATGTATGACCAAAAACAAGTTTTTCAGGGCAGTAAAATAATCATTCAAAAAATGTCTTCTGATAATGAATCGTAAATCTAACTTAAATTTTTTTGGAACAAAAAATCATTTCATATTTTCAGACAAAATATATTATTTCAAAGGTCTTGTTAAGGGGGCACCCTTAACAAGAAAAACTGCATAAAAAGTTATCTCATACAAAGTGCTGCAATCAACTATTCCTGACCTGAGTCCTAGAGATTCACTAATAAAAATATAAGGATCCTTAAAAAGAAAGAGAGAGAGAGAGAGATTCTCTTAAATTTCAAGCAAAAAACCCTAATTGTTTAACAAAAAGAGTATAATAAATGCTACACACATTTACAAATAAGAAAAGTTTTATTTGATTTGCAATTATGTATATACAAATCAAAATGACACGTAAATTGCCTTTCTTCTTTTTTTCAATGCATTTCATAAAAACGAAACTAATACACAAAATTGGAAAACATTAAAAAAATAAAGATGTACTACAATCGAAACAGCCACAATAATCCAAGCAAAGGATACCTCTAATGATTCAGAATTATAAATCACTCAGTGCAATAACTCCTACATAGTGGTAGAAGTTACTCAATTTTAGAGGAATGTACTAAATCCACACATGAAGAAACAAAAATCATATCTCAGCATTCACAAAACACACAGTAAAACCAAAACAACTGTTGCTGTTTTCTTCTCCATAGCTCTATGGCCCATATATATTGAATGTCACGCAAATAAATACTCTTAATTTGTAAACATTAGTTTATTTTAAGTACATTTCACTGTAACAGCTTAGGACAGCATCTCACTAAAAAACACTGTTCGATCAAAAGAATGAAAGTATATTCTCACATGGCAGTTAAGCCATGTATGGGTAAGAACCTGAAATACAAAATAATACTGAAACTTCAAAATAAGTTTAAAAAAATGCCCATACAAATCCCTTAATATAAAATACTAACAGAACTAATTCAGAATAATATAAAATTGTACGTAAACATATCACTTAATAAAGAAAAATAAATCAGAATAATATCAAAAGGATTTTTTTATAATTCTACCACTACTGGTGGTTATAGGGACAAGTACATCATCTACCTTAGAAACTGGATTATCTAATTCTAATCTAAACAATCTTTGGACATGTCTTAGTAACTCTAAGTTACTGGTTTTTACGAGAGCAAGTCTTATTTGCTCATCACAACCTGGTATCACTTTAAGGGTCTACTTAAGAATTGAGTTTCCCTTGGCAAATTTGGCTAAAATATTGGCTATATTCACTAAAACACAAAGGTAATCATCCAAACATTGTATTTCTTGCTTTTTCTGGCGACTTTAATGAATGCACAGTGTGCCATCGTAAAAGAAATATATACTCTTACCTAATTAAAGAAAACAACTTGAAAACCAGACATTTATATTTATGGGCAATGAATCCCTTAAAAGTTTACAAATGTAACAGCTGCAAATTATTAGGAATCAGTCATAGTGAACCATTAATGGTTTGTTATACCTAATTTTTTTTAAATTGTTGTGCCCTTTTATTGTATAAGAAAAAAGTTACACAAAGAGAGTTGAATGCAAATATCATATAAATTTTATAATATAGATTGTTTGGACACAGTGAGATCAGGAGAAAATGTTAGGCGACCATACTTAAACCATTATCGCCAAGTTGGCGGGGGAACCCAATTCTTAAGTCAACCCTCACTTTACGAACCATGATAGGTTCCAGTATGTACATTTTTTATTACCACCATCCAATTAGACAATTTCTCCTACTTGATTGATTTAGACTTAAAATTTTTTACTGCTTGTTGTCTTAACTGCCCTAGGTATTCTGACCGAAATCAGACTCTTTTGCATAATTTTATTTTTTTCCATATTGTCAAAATCAGGTACATCTGACTGTGGAGTTTCATGTAAAAAATTTTCCAGTCTTATAGGCAAATCACCACCAATGTCCTCAGACACATATGTTGGAGGTCTGCTGTTTGTTCACAATTCCTCATAATCAAAGGACATACGTCCCAATAATTTTATTAAAATTTGCTTAACAATTTGAATTAAATGCTCTCTCCATCCATCCCAACTGGTTGCAGATGGGGGATTAAATTTCCATTTAATTCTTTGTTCAGCTGCTTTAAAACAGAGACAATCCCAGTCAACTATCCATAAAACTTGCTCTGAGCCTACAAAATTAGTCCCATTATCGGAATATATTGTCGAAGGTCACCCTCAACACATAATAAAATGCCTTAACAATTGAAAAAACAATTCCATGTGAATGGCTTGGTAAACTGCACAGATAAAAAGCTCAATATATGCTCTTTGGCCATTCTTCAAATATAATGGAGAAGCAAGATCATGCTCTGATGCTCTGACAGACTGTTATCTAACAGTACTCTAGTTAGCATTAGTCAACCCCTTTGCAAATATGTGAATAAATGTGTGTTTTGTGTTGTTGTAGTAAACTGTTGGTTCATTTTTGTCCAGCCTTTTTTAGTGAGTTTATGTAACAGAAGCAGAAGACTCCCACCTTCAGAGGAATCATTTGGGACATTGTGATCCTGAACCTATTGGATGTGCACACACAGATCTTTGGCCAGCTCATGCCTCAATCCAGTTACAAGATTGCTACCTTTGCAGCTCATTAAATATTGTTCTTTAGTAATCTATTCAATTAAATGTTGTCTTACTCTATGAAGTAAGGAGGAGTTATTCTACCTTGTCCACCACACCAAGACAAATTCAAGTGATCTAAAGATGTCAGCCTGCTTTGCAAACCTTTCAAAGTGGACACATCAACCTAAATGGATTACAAAGGGACACATGTAAGAATTTAGCAAAAAATGAAACATTAAAATAAAAATACAATTATTTTGTTCTTAACAATACAGTAACTACCATTCAATTAGTATTTTGTTAATGATTATTTGCTTAGTTCAGAGTCATTTTGACAGTATATTCCTTAAGGAACTGTCTTTGGGGTTTTATACAAAACTTCTACATTCATTTGCAGGTTTAATTTATATTTCCCTTATATATATATATATATATATATATATATATATATATATATATATATATATATATATATATATATACAAACACAGATACATAGACATAAATAAATAAATATATATATATATATATATATATATATATATATATATATATATATATATATATATTTGTTTGGTTTAAAGTAATAGTTAATTTCTTGCAATACAAAGTCTTATCACACCCATTTATATTCATACAATATGGACAACAACAAAAAACAGCTGCACTTGCATTTTTTTTCGACAGTCAATTTTAACCTTTAAAATACAAATTTTTGTAGGTAATCTATGACATCATGCTTGGAATTTTACCAAGTTTTCAAAACAAGAAACTAGGAAAGAAGTAATTATATTAGTATTTCAAAGATGACAGGGATAAAACAATGTTATTTTGAAAAAGTATTAATTAAAAATAGAAAATGAAAAATATTTCAATGCAAAAAAGCTAAGATGGTTTTTTACAATGATATAAAGTTTTTGGCATTTTAAATTGGAAATTAGGTTCTGGGTGACCATGTTACAGATCCAAACCAAATGAATGCAAGTTAAAAAGATAACGTTTGTTGTTGTTATCCATCTCTCTGATGTGTAAGAAAACCAACAACAGATCCAATAGACTCCATCACCATAGACGACTGGCCTATGGCTAAGAGTAATATGCAGCTTCACTTTGAGCAATGAACCACAAGGGATAAAAACTTAACCTCAAGAAGGTCCTTGTATTTAGAAGCCGGGATCAAGCAGAAGACACTCCTGCCACCTCTAGAGGTATCATTTGAGACCTTGGAGAACATTGTGACCATAAACTTATTTTACATGAACATGACAGACCTTTGATTATGAGAACAAGTGTTTATAAACCTTATATAGAATAATTTCAGAACTAGACTGACAAATGAGCATTTAGTCTCATTTCTTAAAATCAGTACATCTCACTTCAAACCTCAATGCAAAGAACTTTTAAAAATGAAATCACAATTTCATTAAAAAAGTTTGTCCATCCCAGAGTTAGACAGAGAACTCTTATAGATTTACGTTCCTTTGGTGTACCTAATGGGGACAGTTCATATGTTATCACAGTACTACTAATTCATAACATCTGGATGCAACTGTCACCTCATTTCATTACCTTCGAGTCCATTTTGTTCGTGGTTAAGTTAACCAATTCATGCAAAAAACATGCCTGCAACAAGGCAGCTGATGTGAGCTATTACACAAAAATGGTGGTTCAGAAAAAGCAAGTCAGAGATTGATAAAAATTGAGTAGCCAGTCTTACCCTGGCTTACTTTTCTTTAAATAAAGTGGTAAAAGTCAAAATAGTGACCATTTTTTAATTTATTTATAGAAACTCTGTCGACTTTTTAAATGTCATAAGACCTACCATCCTTCTGGGTGCACCTGTCTGTTTTATTGATTTTTAACAGTGGAAGCTACACCCATGGTTTAAGCCATTTTTATTTAAAAAATTAAGTTAATAAAAATAACATGATGGAAGGAAAAATTATGATTATTCAATTCCACAATGACAACTGAATTAATTACTAGCATTGGTTCTCAGTTTTAGACTTTTAAAGCTCTTATACCTACTGTAAACACACTGGTCTGTTTTAAACCTAAACAAAAGAAACCAATTTTCTGGAAATCATCTTTTTCTTAGGAATTTTATTAAAACATCTAAAACTTTGTTTAAATTCTTCCATATTCTTTCATTATAGCATTTTAATAATTTCCATTTAAAAAGAATAAGGAAAAATTCCAGACCTTAATGATCAGGCTCCTTCTAATCCAATAAAAATTAAATTCGACAATTAATATGATATACCAATACACTCAATTATTTAAAATGTCTCTACAGGGTTCTTAGGTTTTATCAGATTTTATCCACCATGTCAAATAAATCAAAACACATCAAAAACTTAATTTTATGTTATCTGCTATTACAATAAAATCAGGTTATATCAAGTCATTTAATGTTATATATTAGTTATTTTTAATTACTTAACAACTATTCAAACATATTTCAGAGTACAATTTTACTATGAAAAATTTACTTATTATTCTATCACTACAGATAAATAAGTATGTTAAAGCAAGTATTTTTTTATCACTCTACGGTCTAGAAGCACCCTTGATTTTTAAATTTTCCTCTTCATGTAAACATTCCAAGCTTCAAAAAGAGTTAGGTATTCCTCAATGTTCAGAACTGTTATTGGTAATTTATATCCTGACTACTATATATTTAGTAACAGTTTAGCGTTATAATAATCATTCACTTTTAATAATTTTTCTTGAAATAATCATCCAATTTGCCTGCTTTTTAAAGTCAAATAAAAATATTTAATAACAGTTATTCCTCCCCCATGCAATACACAGAAATACAATTGTTAAATTACTTTTCTTATTTATAAGAAAAGTTCTGTTTACTAAACTGAAATAATAATTACTTCACCTGAACTCTGAAAATACTACTAATTTCATTCTATTTTTAAAATTCAATTAAAACTCACTAGCCCAATTAAAAGTAATGGATTATAATTCATTGTGTAGACTACATGTGAGTCACTGCAATCAATGGAAAAAGAGACTTGCAAGGTAGTCGAGAGTAACGATGGACGAGCAAGATGGAGAACGGTTGTTCTAGAATAGAAACCATGTTTTGCTCTTTTCTTAATATTCATTAGCGTTGTGTACCCTTGATTAAATTGTTAATACATGTAGTTGATTAAAATTTAAATTAAATTCTATTAAATTTAAATTGTTTTTGTCATTAATTGAAGCTTTCTGATTAATATTAAAACTATGAGCTTGGCTCTGTTTTTGCCAGTATCTGGTCAGGACTTCACACTACAATTGCTTTAATTACATAGAATACATAGAAAGTAATCAATTACTTTCAATTGTATTGTATATTTAAAATAACATACCTAATTTTTTTGGTTTTTGCAGTTTAATTTGGTTTAAACCCACATTCAAAACCCAACAATGTGTCTAATATTTAAATTAAATTAAAGCTTTATAAATATTAGTAGAGATAGGAGATTTTGAGCAATTATTTTACAAATAAAGTAGGCAGACAAACAAATTACCAGATGCCAATATAGCTGAAGGTTTAACTGCTTATACAGGATAGGTTCATAGCAAAACTTCTTAAAGGATCTGCTCAATACAAATAAATAAATAAATAAAACATGGATTATAAAAAATTCATCTACACATAATATTTGAAATATACAAACAGCCCCTTTTTTACTCTGTTCAGGCCAATTCTCAGTTTAGGGTACATGGACAGCATTGTGATGAAACATTTTATTTTAATTTAATTTAATTTGGCAACTTAGGGCCATTAGATTTTGGAATAACATTTCACAGAATGTTGACAATTAATATAAGCTCTCAGTTCTGACGATGTTTTTCTAACTCAAGGAATTTTAAACAGGCAAACTGTACCATTTCATATTTAATGATACATAAAGGCTTATACTTGAAAGAAATTATAAAGAGTTACGGATTGAATTTTTACATAAAATTCAGCAGTTCAAAGTGATGGGTTGGTCTTGCAATAGAATCCCCTGGTGAGGCTACTTTCAATTTTAGAAAAGCAAGTGACAATATGGAAAAGTAACAAAAAAAAAATTTTTTTTAACAGATTTTAAAATTATTTTAATACATAAAAATTATTTATAAAATAAAATGATCTACGGTGCCTTTCTTTAATTAAGATTTTTCCTATCCTAATGACTAATCATAAGAGATAAAAAGTAACGAAACCAGGTATGACTGCAATACTGAAAATATTTCTGCATTTATTTGTTATTCATTTTATTAACATTAAATTAGTAATTTCTGAGAACTTGCAAATCATTGAATATTTTCTCAAGTCAAATAATCAAACTGGACGGTAGCCCTGTTATTTCCTTTTAACAATTAGTTTTTGATATATCGATAATTGCTCATTATTTGATTCACATTTTCTAGTTTCTAAGAATGCAGTCATGCAGAGAAGAAAAATGATCATTCAAGTCTATAAAATTAGAAATTTTTCAAATAGATCAGTATTTTCAGAATTTAATGAAAAATTAAGTTTTTTCTTTAGCATGTGTTTGTGTTTTATTCGAAATATTTTATTTTGCTTTACTATTCTAAGATTCTTTTGAAATAAGGGCAAGATTGTGATCAACTGAAAAATATCTGCAAAAGCTAGTGCAATTTTTTTTTCAAGATGTCAGGAAAAAGGAGGGGGGAATATGCAATTTTCTCTTGCATATGCAGTTTTTTGTGGTGAAGTTTGTTGATGTATATCTGTGGATCAATTTACTTATTTTACTATTTATTAAATTTGGGCTATTTGTCAGTAAATTATACCTTAACTTATAAGCATCTTAACTTTCCTATAATAATTTACAAGGCTTTCCATTATATGTATATGTAATTTTAAATAAATCATCAAATATGAAAGGTTGAATATAAAATGAGATGAGGTAAATACATACTTGGACACTGTTGAAGCAATACATAATGTTTGAAGATCTAAAAAACTCATTATGATAGCAATCACTTCTTCCTGTCATTGAGAAAAAACATAAAAATAAACAAATTAAACAAAGTAGCATTTATCATAGGACATAAATATTTCAAATTAAACAAAGTGGTATTTATCATGTGATGTAAATATTCTGCACATGCAATACAGTAGAACCTCTTTTTAATGACCCCTTCATTAGAGTGACCATCTTAAAAAGTCCCAATTATTTTACCATAGGAATAATGTTAATTTTGAATCATTACAACGACCCCAAGTGTATTATTTTTCATTAGAACAACTGCCAACTTTAGGCCACAGAACTCATGAACAAGTAGGCTATTTCAAAATTATTGTACTGTGGTGCAACTTCAGGAAACCTGTACTTCTCTCTTTGTATTTGCTTAAAGGAAGGGAGGGGACGTGACAAAAAGAGAACAACTAAATCTTCAATTATCTTTTGAGGAGTTTGTTGCGGTTGATGAAACTTTACAGTGCTGCAGAGAAAATTTGAATGAGGACGATTTTATTGGCCGTATTACCGGAAATTAAGAAATCTGCAATTCTGATGACAGAGAAGAAATTGTCCAAGCTTTTGAAAAAGTGAATGAAAAAGAAGCTTTCAATGCAATCAATGCCTTGCATCAATATTTTGAAGGACAATTTAATTCTGATGATCTCCTTCAAAATCTAACGGATATGGAATCAGTGATAATGAAAAATTCCCAAATGAACTTGAAACAGGCGTCCATCAAAGACTTTTTTTCAAAAATTCAGTAATGGAAATACAAATAAATAGAAGTGTTTTCTAGGTATGTACTGTTGCATCATTTATTTGCTCAATTTTTTATTATTTTTTCAATTTGTTACAACGACCCTATGATGTTGGTCCCACAGGGGTCGTTATACCAAGGTTCTACTGTATTAAATTATGAATCACAGGGTTTGTGTTATGTGCTATAGCAAGTTTTTAACACAATAACCAGATGCAACTTCAATGAAATTTCAGGTCCCACAGACTCAAAACATTTGTAACAGTGGAACAAAATTTCAGATCTCATGGATCCAAGACATTTAAAGAAAAAAAATAATGAAAATTTTACAATTTTGAACAATACTTAATTTTGACAAATTTTGGATATCACAGACACAAAAAAAATCGAGAAAAGTGAAAGAAATTTCTTTTTCTAACAAATTTTCTGAGATATACTTGGAAAATTGCTTTTCAATATTATTTACTTTGATAGAAATTAATATTCTATAAAATTTTTTTTTAAATATTCATCTCTTAATGATGCAGAAATACAAACAAGTCAACATCTAAATTTATAATATGTGCACTTAAGTGATAAAATGGAAGAAAATACTTGATATATTAAATGCCAGTGAAGCTCTTTCAAAAAATAAATTCAAAACAGAATTTTTTAATGCACACAATTTATACATAATTACATATAAAATAAATCTTTTTTTTATTTACAAATGTATGTCATCTTTGTTATATTCTTTTTTGCTTAAAATTAAAGAGACTGAATTTTTTTCTTCAGGACTCCCCTTTTTCTCATTAGTGGGTTGTCAGCACAAATACTAGAATCAAATGCAAAAATATTATTTTGTGCATTTTTTTTAGTCTTCTCTTTTAAAAATTCATGATTACAAAGAATTGGGATATTTTATTGCTTAAGAAATGGCACTTGGTAGTTTTTGAAACTGAATTTGAAGATGAGATTATGAAGTAATAAAAAGAGAATAACAGCTGAAAAGCTGTCAATTTCCTGTTTATGTTTAAAAAAAAAAAAAAAAAAAAAAAAAAAAATTGAAAGTGTTAAATTTGAAACTATTATGTCATTTTGTCAAAATTAACCTGTTCAGAACTACAATTCCATATATATAATCATGCAATTCTCTATTCAGGGTCTACAAACACACCAGCAGGATGGAAAATTGGAATGTTTTATTTAAACATCAGTAGATGTCTGTTAGATTTTCAAATAAAGTTCTATAGAGTGTTCACCTTCAATATATACTTTTTCCACTTCTTTTTTTTTTCTCCTTCTTCTGAATCAGGGATTTTTGAACAAGCAAACAGCAGTAAGTGTTCTAGTTCTCCCAAAAGCTGTGATTTATTGAGCACTGAATGTTTATATTTTGATGGAATATTTATTATGGTTAGAGGTGGGAACAAAATTGTTATTTGCTGTTTTGAGTTTGCTAGATAGTTTTGTATATTTTGGGTCCGTTTTATTTGAGTAATTATAGTAAAAAGAATTAAATGTTTAAGTAAAATAAAGGTTTTAATAAAGGTATGAATCAGATAGTGAAATGGAGGAAAGTCATTTATAAATACAAGTGACAGTGAATTTGACTATTAAGATGACACTGAAATTTTTGTAATACTAATAATAGTTTAATAGTTAGAACAATTTAAATGCAAATAAATGACAAACAGATATGAAAGACCAGATATCTGATATTGATATATTTACTTATTCAATTTGTTAAATTAATAAAATATTTTGGCAATATCATATAATTTTTCTGATGAATTAAGTTTTAAAATGTCCATTCCCTCCCCCCCTTCAACTTTAAATATGAGTTTCATTAAAATGAAATCATTTATCAAAATAAATCCATTTTCAATAAAATTTATCTCACTTCGTTCACCCCTTTCTTTTTACCCGGGGAGGATATTGTAAGGAAAATTCTCAGCGGTTTTCAAAACTTAAATCAAGGGTAATTCCTGCATTATTTTCCATTCCCCTTTTTAACCTCTAGCCTAAATTGACCACTGGGACTACAGGTGGCCAGGTCCCTCAGAGAAGGGACCTGGCCAATTATAAACCTACATGGCCCTAGCAAAAAATTTAGGAAATTTCCAAACAAAAAGGAGATACACACTAGCAGAGACAGACTTTTCTAGAGATATTTTCTCACAGATGTTGACCCAGGTGTTACGTGTCTTGCACATAGATTTTCATGCTAGCTGACCCTTCAGTTTGTCCTGTCCCCATGATGAAGTGGGAACCCATCCTTCAACATTATCGTATTAAAGGTATTTAGCTGAAACGGTATCATTTTTATGGCCATGACTGCAACCACCCATTGAGAAGTCCATCTCATTACAAACTTTTTTTTTAAGATTATAAACATTTTATTACAATCGATACAGATAATATCAGGGATTATAAACTAAATTTCAGCTTATTAAATTGAAATTGTGAATTTAAAATAAAATGAAGCTTAATGTTAGTCTGGGGAAGTGGCCATCCTGAATGAGTTAAATAAAAGTTAAAAATATGGCAAAGTTTTATATTGCCAGTCATTATATAATTTAAATTCATCACAATCATACAGAAACACTACTTGAAAAGATTTAAAAAACTTACAGGTAAAGAATTAAAATATGATTGAGAATCATCTATACATATATCATCTCTTTTGTCTGTAGATGTATTGCGAAGATTATTAGTGACTTCTTTTAAAGGAAATTTTGGAACAGTCGACATAGGGATGTTGTAGCTTGGAAAGTAGAGAGGAAATTTGTCTTCTCCATACAGTATCACACCATCCAATTCACTAAAGTACTTGAGATGTTTATGATGAAATTCGATTCTATAATAACTGAAAAAGTTGTACTAATTAACAGCAAATCAAAAGAATTTTATAATGTCCACCATATATTTTCAAATTTAAGTCAAGAAATTTTAAGACTAAACTGGGGAGATTAGTTTACATATGGATTGGTAAAAACTGATAGACTTGACGACATTTTTGCTGTTAGCAACAAAAAATAACAGTAAAAATAAACTATATATTACAACTGTTTTGCTACACAATGACACACAGAATTGGTAGCCTACTGCTTAAAGCCAATGCCAGATGTACCAAACTCAAAAAGTCCAAAATCCTGCAATCACTTGTCTTATCTATTGAAGTAATGACCACATACTATACCACTTTAATAAATAAATAAATAAAAGAAAGCAAAATGATAAAATACTCAATTTTTCTATATGGTTAATTTTATTCATATCTCAGAAATCAGGAACTAATACAATGAAAAAAATTATCAGTAACTGTGTTCTTGATCTTTGAATTTCTGTGACACCTAAATGCTAAGAACCTGAGGCGTCACTGTTATACTGTAGTTTTCCTTATGTTCAACAAAATGGGAGTCATAATTATGAAAGGGTTATGACCTTTCTGGTCCAGTTATTACCTTTTCTGAAGAAAGGTCCTAACGAGAGGGTAATTATAAAATACACAATTACATAATAAATGCCTTGAAAAATCCATTTAATATTGATAGCAATAAGAATTTAAAATTTAAAATATTTTATTGTCTTCAAAATGATTAAAAACAATATTGTTGAATTTAATTTAGTTAACAGTAATGTATTTTTTTTATTAACACTAGAACTGCAGGAATTTCGGTATACCTAAAACCACAAGCTGGGTCAAACTCACCCCATTAATAGGAATGCATTTTGTTATTCAATAAGTACACTATGTTTATATGCAATGACACTGATTCATTTTTCACATTATATTAGAGTAATAATTGATAAAAAATAAAAAGATATTACAAAACCAAAAAGTATGTATAGTTAGAAAAATATATAGATAACTTTAATGGAATTATTTAGATTCTTACTACACAAGGTTTCTTACATAGTTCAAGTGTAGTTTGAAAAAACTTTTTTTATATATATTTTGTACACTTCCTACACATCAGTAGTTTATAGTTAGACAACTATCTACAGTTTTTGTTAATGTCTAATCTCTGGTTAAATGTGGTACCCAAAATTCCAGTCCCATTTAACTGCATTTTATTTTTCCATTTAAGAAGACAACGTGCATATGCCCGTCATGTGATTAGTGGGCATTTTGGAAGATATGCTATTGCTTTCAAGTGCCTCAGAACGGGGTACGTAGGAGGAAAGGCATGATCGTACTTTCAATAAAGCAGACCAAACTTTTGTTTACCTACCTGGCATATATTTTTAGTTTAGTCTGGCTTTACTTATCTTTATTTTTTTTGTATGAAGCTTTTCTTAATACTGAATTTATATTTATTTTCGACTCTGCCTGCTTCCATTTTTATTCTGTCTAAACCCTCCTGGGCTGACCATTTTTCGCATATGCACAAATTCTTCAATATTCTATTTTCACAGATTTTTATGGGTATTAAATTAAGAAACATCAACAAATTTAGTTCAATTTCCTTAAAAAACTTTTAGGTACAAATGGACACAAAATGACACATCCTGTAGTTCTAGTGTCAAATAAGATATATTATTATTTCTGAAACTTTTTAAAGTGCTTTTTATAAGATACTCACTCAGATAAATAATTAATGCCCTTAAAAGTAACGGAAAAGCATCGAGACTCTGTTGGATTTAAAACCTCTGGATCTCCTTTCCATAAAATTACCCACCTAAAAAAATACAAAACCATTAAACTGACATACAAATCTTGATTTTAAACTCTTTGTATAACAGTATAGTGCACCATACACATAATCGTAGTTCATCATAATCAGCTGTAACAGATTCATAATATCTGTTCTTGGCCCATTGGCAGGATTAAGAATCAGATCCATGGGCGATTCTAAGTAAATAAATATTTCCTAAAAAAGTATTAACTATTAATTTAAAATAAAAATTATATTAAGATTAATTTCTGGGCATCAAAACTAGAGCTAAATGATGCATGATATTTTATATTGGTATATATTGTTTGCTAAACATTGATATATCAAAATTTTCTAAAATATATCACCTTATCAGTGGCGTGCAGTAGGTGTTCATGCAGGGTGTGCAGAGAGTAACAACAACAATAATAATAAAACCATAAAAATGCACATTAAACACTTCCTTAGCGTTTATTATTCATTTGTACACAAAATCCATACGTCTATCTGTATTACTAATAAAATAATGAAAAGCTTATATTTCCACGAAAAACTTACATTTTCAGCAAATGTAGCACCACACGGCGGCTGCCGCTGCAGTGCCTCATCAGGATGCTCATGGGTGCAGACAAACCGAAAGTCTAGTACACTTGCAGAGGATTTCACTGCACGCTGGCGCAATAGAATGAACTGTTTCTTGTTCGGTCAGTGGATTAAATTATATTTATTAATTGTTTTTAACATTTGGAAATCATATATTCTGCGAAAAACATCTTCATAATTTTTAAAAACAAAACCAGGGATATGGTGTTACAGATATAACTTATATACTGTCTGTAAAACACAATGAATGGTAAAATTTGGACTGTTCTGTTAGAATTCCTTTCTTTTTTGTCTAACAAAACAAAATTGTTTTCAGCGAATTATTTCTATAGATATAATACATCACCGAAATTACTTTACCACACTAAAACATTTCCCTTTATATTGATGAAATACTTCTTTTATATTTCCATGAAAACAAAATCTTACAATATATAAATTTAAACATGAACCGTCTGCAAAATTGTATGGCCAGTTAATCAATTAAAAAACCAAAAGTGCTTCGGCAATTAAGTCCTGGCTCTAATATACCGCTTAATAAACCGTGCCTTCGGATGATTCTGAATGCCAAATGCAGGAATAATAGCTGCACTTGCCTCAGTGCTATAGTATGCTGTTCTTCTCCAGTAGCCCATACATATAAAGCGTGATATTCTATTAGTGCACAGTGCATACACATAAAAATTTCTTATGTTTGTTTGCTCTTGAATGCACTACGTGGTGCAGCACCTAGTACCGCACGCACTGTGGGAATACAAGCAAGCAAATCAACAAAATATTTGAATATATTATAAATAATATTTATTATATACCATATAAAGATAGGTAGACATAAGTGCAGAAAATTATTGTCTCTCATAATTTTGCCAGGGTGTGCACTGCACACCCTGCACATATGGACCGCACGCCACTGCACCTTATTATATAGTTGCAAATATAAGTGTGTGCTGAATAAAATAATACAAACACATATCAATGAGTGTGTTGGCTATTAAGAAAATAAAAATTTAATTTCTTAATCTTGACACATAAATTTAAGTTTTAACATATTGCTTTAAAAGAGAAAATTGTTTCCTACATATTTGATCTAAAATGCATATTTGTTCACAACTTACAGAAAGTTAAACAAATTAATCAGAAGGAACACAAAAATATATGTAAATTTCTTGTTTCATTTCATTTCCATCATATAATCTCTCTTTTCCAAAACAATAGTATAAGACAATAGATATAATATGTGAAAAAGGTCCTTTTTTTATCTTTTTTTGGTAACAGTTGATGAAATTTGGACCAATCACAGTTCTGAAGTACCACCTTGTTTATTTGCAGTTGTAATATAAATTCATATAAACAAATTATTGTATTTCTAGAAATTAAAGCATTTTTACTAAATACAGTTTTATTATTAAGGTTAAAGCTTTTTGAGACCATTTAATTAAAGATCTAATTAAAATAATTTAGCATATAAAGTGCTTTGAATAAAATCCTGAATGACAAATAAAGAGTATTTCAAGTAATTTCTTTTACTGCTCTCAATAGTTGTTTCAAATAAATTAAACTCAATTAGATTTTCAAAACTAATTAAGAAATTCTGCCATAACAGCATACACTTCCATACTTGTTTTAGGGTTACATTGTACAATACAAGTACTCTAATTTGATATTCTTTAGAATCATGACTTCTGCTTTTAATTTTATAAGTTTGTGTATTTTAAAATCTTTAAAATTGAATGGCTGGTGCTATTAACCATTTTATTTAACAATTTGTTGTTAAAAAGCCTGATTTTTCAGAATTCTAAAAATTCCTAAATGGTAGAATGCCAAAAAAATGCCGTAAAAAGTTTCTACTTGGAAAAATGCTGAAGAAAATCCAATTTTTATGGGCTACTTACAGTTAAAATGTCCGATTTCTGACCAGAAAAAGTCATAAACCTGTTTTTTGATGGGAATTGTTATTAAAAATTACAATTTTTCATAAACAAATTTCATTAGCTTCTGGTATATCTATGAAACTTAAAAAGTTTGGGAGATATCCATAAAGAAAGAGGATGCATTAAAAAAATTAATAGAAAAGGTTTTCTACAACTGCTTTTACTTAACAAAAGAAAATGTAATGAAATGTAAAAATAATTTTTAAACAGCACATGAAAGAGAAATTGTGTGAAAAGTTCCTCTATGAAAATTGCAATGTGCTGATACAGAGAAATTGTGTGAGGAGCTTCTGTAAGAAAAGAGAGTGGTTATGATGGTTTATGTGACTAAAAATAACAGTGTAGCGAGCTCAACATATAACAATTAATTATCACATTGATATTTTAATATAAATATTCGTTTTAATAATCATACTTGTACTGGAAATATGTTACTTTGACACTGATTATAACACTTTTTCCACACTTTTTAGTCGCATAACCCATCTCTCCCCAAGGAACAAGTTCATTTTTTTATTTGTATTTCTATTATGTATCGATAAATGTGGAGATAATTAAGATTAATTTTAATTTTTAGAAACCAGAAAGCAAAAGTTCCTCTTAATAGGTCTCAAACTACACAACCACAGTATATAATATACTTTAATAAATATTACATACATATATTCTCTATTGTGGCAATATTTTAGTCTGTTTTTACACTTTTCACCAAATATATATATAAATGCTGTGCTATTTTTATAAACTTTTAAAAATTAAATTTTTTTAATTATTGTAGAGTAAAATTTTATATTAGTAGCTGGTAAAATGAAACATTCATCGAACACTTACCTTTCAGTATCATAACAAAAAGATAAAATTTTGACAATGGAACTGGGATTATATATTTCATATATGCGCATCAGTACTGGGATGACTCGTCTTTCAACTCGAAATTCTAAAATGGGCAAAATTCAATTTTAGGAATCAAGTTATATCCTTTGATACAATGAATTCAAGAAAATCAATTAAACAATCCAGATTATAGTAATTTTATACTGAATAATCAGCTTTAAGATCATTGCAATATAAAAAAAGCAATAACTTTCTATGCAACTGGATTAACTATTATTATTATTTCCAATACAGGAGCACTTGCTTTTTGTGGCATTTCCTATTATCAAGCTGCAAATAATTCTTGGCCATTTATATATAAAAAAAAAAAAGGCTGAACACTGAATAGGTGGCCTTAAGAACAACACAAAAAAAGTGAGACTGAGCTGAAGAGGGAAACTTGGAGGTGACCTATATTACAAGGCCATTCATGAACACAGCACATCTTTTGCTAACTTGAACCTGAAACTTGCAATGAGATCAATGCCTTTGAGGGATTGGTACTGATGCATTATAGACACCGTGTTTTTTGTTGCCAAATTTGCCAATCTTTTGGGGCAATGAGTTTGTTGGTGTTTTTCCCTGACTTTAGTGGTGGGGTATGGCAGCTCTTAATTTGTTCTTGCACCCCATTGGTGCAACTGATTTCTGACATCAGTACCCGGCACTATTCCAGAAATCTGCATCGTAGCTGTTCTTCTGGTTTACAGTCGACTAGGTCAGGTTGTATTTTTTTTTGTTCTTATCATATTCTGGTATTTAGTAATTTAGTTATGGAGGGTGCAGTTATTTCGGTTCTTACTATTTTTATTCTAAATAAAACAAGATGTTTTGGTTTGGAACATTTTGTTTTTATTCTTATCATTTTCTGGGATTTGGTTAATTTAGTTATGACGAGTGAAGTTATTTCAGTTTTGTAATTGGTAAAAAGTATCAGGATATTCTAAATCAAACAAGATGCTTTGGTTTGGAACATTTTTGTTTAGTTCTTATTTTTATGGGATTTGGTAAGTTAAGAATGTTTGTGGTGCTACCCTTTCCAATTTTCACATGTTATTAAATTTATTTTGCATTTTTTTTATTACAAGGGGGGGGGTTGAGGGGGGGGAACCTCCCTCACATTAGATTCTTTATAAGATTAGTGCCATATTAAAATGCTATAAATTGTGTTTATTCTGTTGATACTTATCATAAATATTACTAATCTGTTATTTATTTTTTTAATAACATAAAAAATGATAATTGTTATGCTTCTTTTATTTTAATAATGCTTTAAATTGTTAATCTGTTTTTTTTTCTTTTAAAGTTTAGTTTTGTTAATGTTGTGTTTCAAATATGCCATGTGACTGCCACCATGTTTTTCTACTTGGCAATTTTTCAAAACACACATTTTTCTAATGGTCAGAAAACAACAACAACAACAAAAACAAACAAACACGGCGAACGGGACCGGCGTCTATAATGCATCTGTTCCGAGGGATTAATAAACTAACTTTTTTTTTATCAGAGCTGAAACTAATTATTTCTAATTTCAGTGAGGTCAGATTATAGCCAAACACTACTTTATGGTTGAAATTCCATAAAAAATATGGACATGCATAACAGCAACAAAGCTGCTAAGAATCTACTGGGAGCAGCAGGTCCACTTTTGGGTTTATAATGTGACATCCATATTTTTTAGTAATGATTGACATTTTAAACTAAAAAAACGATTTGATAATAATTTTTATGTTATGTATTATTTATTCAGTTATACCCTAAAGTTTAATAAAACTACATCCCACTTCAAATTACTAAGTGCAGCATATTCAGTGTAAAATATTCTATATTTTCTCACCAAATGCTAGCCCCCTCTCCAGGAATGTTGGGTGCGTCTTTTGCAACATTATTCTTCACCTCTCTGAAATGCGGGGAAATCCTTACCCTCCCCCCCTCGGAGTGGAGGCCTAACTGGAGAGAGGCTAGGGGGCCTGGGATTGGCTAGAAATGCTTTGTCCAATGAGGTGATTCTCGGACGGTGAAGATGTTCGTGACCTGGCATCAGGGGGAGAACGTTGTTTGATTTTCTTGAAGTATGTTCGCACCTAGCTTAACAGTTTTTTTTTTTAATGCTTATAATGCTCCTTGTATATAAATGTGTAAATACTAATGGAAAATGTACATAACTGTGAGTGTAGGAATAAAACCCAGAAAATCCAAGAAGCTTGGCTTGCTTACTATGTCACACCAGCATCATTTTTAGTTTTATATTCTCCTTTACAAAACAACTGAACACAGGTAAAGATTACTGATGTAGGAAAAGGCACTATTACTTGTCTTCGTAAATGTACATTGCTTAAGAGCTTGGCCAAAAATTTTATAACCACTGCTGAGTATTCTAAAGTATGCAGATTAACTTGGACTTGGTTTGGAGTGCTACGGTCTACTTTTTGCAACACGAGGGCTAATGAGACCGGGACCTACAGTTTAAAGCCGATTCTGAATGGCTATGAACATCCATGCTGCTGTGGGATTCGAACCCATGAACTCTGGTACCGAAGGGCAGCACCCTAACCAATCGGCCATCATTCGGTATTTGCAGATTATTAAAGGGGAATGTTCCACATGTAACAGTTACAGTTAACAGTGTCAAGCCATAGATGTTTTTTAGAGCTAATAAATTTTTTTGCACTATCACGAAATAGAAGTCAATTAATTCCTTGTATTTAAATCCCAAAAAATATCAGTGTTCACTCTTTTTGGCAATTTTCATGTCAAGTTTTTAGGACTGATTTTGAAACATTAATAATTTACATCAACTAGTTCTGACTAGTTTCAGGCTGCTTTTCTGACGTATCTTACATAATTCAAAAAGAATTTGCTATAAAAGGTCAGGACTATGTATTTAGAATTTCAATAATGAAAATATTCAACACTGTATGGCAAAACAATTAGCCATTTGGTCTGGAGTTCAGCAAGCTATTAGGAGCAGAGTGTAGAAATTTTGTATTAATATTTCATGTTCTATGCATGAATGTTAAGAAATCTAAAAACCAAGGCAGTTTCTGTTTGTATGTCCCAACAACATCTTTATTTATGATAATTTATAACTTTTTTTATTAATTTCAAATATATTTATATTGTTTTTAAGGTCATGAGTAAATGATATATGGTTCCTCAGGTCACATACTAAATGGGGCCATGCTTCACGTAATTTTATTTTTGCATTTCTAATGAATTACTACCATTTTTTCGTCTATGATTATTAGTTTGTTGTAACGGAATTATCCAACAGTTTATGGCTACATTGATAAGGAAAGATTTTTCATGGCTATGTTGGAGTTGGGAATACCTGTAAATTTAATAAAAATGACCCTCAAATGCCTTTTATATTGATTAAAGCGGGGTGATTCTCTAGAATGCCATTCATTTAATATAGCATTGAAAAAGATAATCAAAGACTGAGGAATACAAACCTAAAATGTTATCTACAAGCAGTCAGTACTATGGATGGCCTATGCTAATAATATTGACATTGTAGGGTAAGGCTGGATAATGTCATAAGCTTAATATCTCAATTAATATTGTGATACTACTTTAAATTAGGAGTGACAACGTATTACTATTTTTAAAAAATTAACAGTGTACTGATATTTTTCCAATATTGACAGAAGATATGAATGAGCTAGCAGCAAGCTATCAAAATATATCAGCATGTTACATATCATTGGCTATATTGCCATCCAAAAATACCATTGTGATCAAGCAGTGAATATCACTATCTTTGATACAAGCCAGTAGTAGGACACTAATTATCTTCTGTTTTTATCCAGTTGCATCCTATTACTGAAGACCTTAACAGAGACGTCTTCAAAGGAAGATTTTCAGGCTTGCATTTGTATCACTACACAGGTAAATAAAGTCAAACAAATGTAACTGGAGTACCATTTTATAGTGATATCTATAGAATTTTCAGGATAACTCTAGGCAACCCACTATATTGTGTGTGGAATCAAAAGTATCAGGGCATATATATTAGCAGTGCAGAATTTTAAACATTGTTATTGCAATACTTGAATACCCATTTGCCAATATATTGATAAGCAATCCAACCCTTTTGTATTGAGAACCACACCAGAAATAGTTGCAGCTGTTAAGGACCTCAAAGCAGAAGCAAAACTTGTAAGCTTGACGGCAAAAGAAAGGAAAACTATGCTTATGGTAGTTACAAACATATGCTAAGACATGTTATCCTTAAAAATAAAAAATTATGTTTTTGAAAGATTTGGCTAGTTTAAATGTTTAGGTCCATTGTAATTATTAAAAAGGATGTTACAACAGAAATTACAAACAGAATAAACATGGCAAATAGGTGGTTTCTTGAATTTAAAAAACAAATTAAATTGAAATCGAGAGCAGATACTAAAAAGCAGTTTTTAAAAACACTCATTCAAGCAGCAATTTGATATAGTTACAAGTGCTAGACAATAAATAAAGCAGAAAAAAAAATAAATTGTTGATTTTTGAAAGACAAATACAGAGAAGAGTTTTTGTAGATGTAAAAGAAAATGGAATATGGAACGTTTTAAAAATTACACAAATATAAAAAAAAAATACAGAGAACCTAATATAGTAAAGATTATAAAAATTTCAAAAAAGATGTTTAGGTCACATACAGAGATAAAAATGAAAATCCTATTAAAAAATTAACATTTCATAAACCTGATAGAAAAAGAAAGAGTGGCCAATGTCCCAAACAACGTAGCTTAACAGTGTGGAATTTAAGAGCAATGGTGACAATTAGTAGAGGACAACGGAATAGGATAAACTGAGAAGATCACCAGCAGTCAGCAAAGGCATAACTGAAGCATAACTAACTCGTTTTTCTTCCTAGAGCAGGCGATTTGGTTTGGTTTGGAGCACTACGGTCTACTGTTTTGCACACGAGGGCTAATGAGACCGGGACCTACAGTTTAAAGCCGATTACGAATGGCTACATACATCCATGCCAGCAGCGGGATTCGAACCCGCGAACTCCGGTTCCGAAGAGCTGTGCTCTACCATTCGGCCTTCGTTCGGCCTAGAGCAGGCGATATTTTGTATAATCATAAAAAAATTTAGACTTAAAAAAGTTTATTTAAACTCTTAACACTACAAGAAATATTAAAAAGAACTAAACACTAATTACAAAAAATGTTTTAAAGTACATATTTATGAGAGGAATCTAGTATTTTTTTATGAGTGTGATAATGTTGATAACACTCGTCACTGTGAAGATGTGCATTACAAAACTGGCAATTGAAGCAAGCCAACTTTTTTTTTAAAATGACAAATCATCTGCATATATATCTTTATTTTCGCATGAAACCATATTGAAAGATTTCAAAATTTATTGTAAGTCGAATTTGAAGAACCGAACAGCTTCAAACCACAAAATGTACTAAATACAAATGTAAAGTGGCACATGGATTGCACAATCATATTACTACAACTCCCGCCTTTAAGCTACACTCGCTAAATAGATTGTATTACTATGACTCCCACCTTTAAGGTACAATCAAGATAAATCGTATTACTACAACTCCTGTCTTTAAACTACAGTCGAGATAGATCGTATTACTACGACTCCCATCCTTAAGCTACAGTCAAGATAGATTGTATTACTACGACTCCCGCCTTTTAAGGTACAGTCGAGATAAATCGCAGTACTACGACTCCTGCCTTTAATGTGTTAATTATTAGAGGAGCTTCCCTAATAAAATGACCAACAAAATATGTGACATCATATGAGCGAATGCTTAACAGGCAAGTGCCCCCACCCCCATTATTGTAAAAATAGATTCAGGTTACCACTAAATGTGCAGCCTTGGCCACAGAAGAAGAAAAATTAGAATACAGTGAAAGGGTATGAAGGCAATTTACTCTCTTGTTCAAATTTTAGGTTTATTAATAATTTATATAATTGAATATGTGTAAGTAAAAAATTCTTTACACTTTTCCATAGCTCTAAACTCATATTTTAAAATTCTGTGCCAATTTAACATACATTATACTGATGTGGCTAAACTATAGCTTTAATGAGATTTAAGAAAGTTAGTTCAAATGGGGGTTATATTGCATACGCAACTTTCAGACCTTCCAATCCCATAAAGTCCAAAATCTTACAATAACTTATGCTTATTGATCCATGTATTGAAAATGATTACCATACTAGTTAAAAAAATATTGTATAACAGTAATCCAAATTACATAACATTCAATTTCTATATATGGTTAATTTTGTGCCATATTCAGGATACAAAAATAATGAAAAAAATCAAAGAAAAGATATTAAGCAATGAAAAGGTCATTAAACAGAAGTTATTTATTAACAATATTACCTATTTAAAATTGTTTCTTTTGTACTACATTAACTGTTGTAGATTTCATTTTCTTTTTAAAACTGGAATCAAATGTTTGTTATTAACATGATCCTTGTTGCTTTCTTTTATACATCAAGTTTTCAACTGTTTTATTTTTTTATTGATGAACACATTTGTGTAACATAGCTACAAAACAGTTCACACTTTGCATTTTAGGTGGAACCATTAAAATTAGAAAAATGAAATTGCGGAGTTTCTTAATTATCTATTACTGTTCTTTGTCCAAAGAAACCACAGTCTAATAGCATTGGCACTATTAGCCTTAATTTGGTACAGCCAAAAATATTTCCTTTCGTTATCACAAGAATGGGTGTAAATGGGAAGTTTAATGTTTTCCTTTTGAAAATCTGGCAATTTGTAAATTATTTAAAATTCATTTTTTTTTCATAAATAATTTAAAATCCTTAACTTTAAGCAAAGCATGCACATATTAATCTTATATTACAACATGCCTTGCAAAAATCTAATAGGTAAAATACATTTATTATCTACTCTTAAAAAGAAACTGTGAAGAAAGAGTTTTAAGCATTGGACTGACCAACAAAATCTTGGCTTTCAGCAGATGATCCATAGGGTAAATTTACAGGTGTCTTTGGGTAAGAAGGTAAATCCTGCCACCAACGTCCATAAGTACGCTAAAAAATATTTCAAAAATAAAGTATTTGAATGCTTATTCTACAGTAACAGATATAATCTCACATAAATACCTTATTTCAGAATTATTACCTAATAATCAGGATAAGATTCAAATTAAAATGAAAATTAAATACAGTAGAACCTCTTTTTAACGACCCCACGATACAATGACCCCTTCGTTAGAACGACCATCTTAAAAAGTCCCAATTACCATAGGAATAATGTTAATTTTCAATCATTACAACCACCCCAAGCGTATTATTTTTTGTTAGAGCGACTGCCAATTTTAGTCCACAGAACTCATGAGCAAGTGGGCTATTTCAAAATTATTGTACTGTGGTGCAACTTCAAGAAACCTGTACGAAAGAATTCAGTAAGTGTTGGGCAATCAGTCAGCTGAATTCCGACCAGTGCTCCTATAGATGACACCCGAGACACTCATGAAATGCCCCAGCTCCTCAGTGTCAAATTTCCAGATCTTCAATTACCTTTTGATGAGTTTGTTGTGGTAGACGAAACTGTACAGTGCTGCTAAGAAAATTTGAATGAGAAAGATTTTATTGTCCATATTACCGGAAATGAAGAAATCAGCGATTCTGACGATGGAGAAGAAATCATCCAAGCTTTTGAAAAAGTGAATGAAAAAGAAGCCTTCCATGCAATCAATATTTTGAAGGACAATTTAATTCTGGAGATTTCCTTCAAAATCTGGTGGATATGGAATCAGTGATAATGAAAAATTACCAAATGAACTTGAAACAGGCATCAATCAGACTTTTTTTCAAAAATTTAGTAATGGAAATACAAAGAAATAGAACTGTTCTCTAGGTATATACAGTTGCATCATTTCTTTGCTCAAATTTTTTTTTTATTATTTTTTCAATTCGTTACAACAACTGTATGATGTTGATCCCCCAGGGGGACACTATACTGAGGTTCTACTGTATAAATTAAATACATTAATATTATAATCTAGTTTATTTTGATATAATAGCTGTAAAAATAAAAATTTAAACTAATATTTAACAAATGTTATTAGTGTCAATTTTTTACAATGAATAAATTATCTTCTACCAAACTATATGCTGATACAAGATTTTTTAAAAATTCTAATTTATTACATTATAAACCACAGCATGAAATTTTAGTTCTAATGATACAGGGCAACTAAAATTTATGCTCAATACTATTTTGCATTGAAGAGAATATGAACTATATTTAAAATGTTGGTTAGGTGCACTACATTTTAGTTCAACACAGAAGTTAATGAGGCAGGGACCTATTGCTTTAAGTAAATTCCGAATACTTACAAACAATCATGTCAGCAATGGGACTAAGACCCTCAATTCTGGTAATGTTAACAGATATAGAATATAAAAAAAAATTGTGACCCAAATCATAAAAGGTTATAGAAAAAGATATATATTTATTGCAAGTTAAAAATACTCAAAATTCACTAGTCATCTTTTGTTTTAAATGATAGATAAGTGCTGTCAATTGATTTTAAACCCCCTAAATTGAGGAACGATAATGTGAGCACATATATAGTTTGAAATGTGAATATTTAATTTTTCAACATACTAATTGAAATGAATAAGCATGGTCCCCGGCACTTGGATAAACTGTAGGCGGTCCAAGAAGATTTTCCGCTGTATATGATAATGAATCTTCGGTTCCATACTGAGAACTAAAATCTACGATTTCATAAGCCCGTAAGGACAGTAAATGCTGTCCTTTTCTACATGATTCACAGTGCAACTGCACGAGCAGATTTTCTTCTTCCTCTATGACACTTAACATATTACATTGCTTTGTAATAGTACAAAAAGTATGGCATTTCCCCTATGTATACATAGGTTTTTAACTTTAAAAAAAATACATAGGTTCATACATACATAGGTTTAAACTTTCAAAAGAATAATTTTTAAGAATATTGCAACTAAATAATAATTTTTTTAAAAATACTAATATCTATAACAATGATATGTATGTAAAACACATTTGACTGTAAAAAATTTAAAAGAAAATAAACCATTTCCTAACAATAAGGCTATATAACTATTGTTTACAAATAAAATATTTGTGTTGTGCAGTTAAAAGCATCTGCCTGCAGAAACGGCATAGCGAAAGGATAAACAGAGCGCATGCGCTGTCAGCGCGCATTTAAAGCATCTATACACAGGGAATTTTTAATGTTAATTTTATGATGAAACGAATCTTAAAAGTTGGAAAATTACATATTACATAATTTTTAAGAATATTTTCACATTTAATAAAGAAAAATAAGGTGAAATTTTCGCTACAATTAAACATTATGCAAAACAAGATAAATCCAAATTAAATCACGTTATTTATTATCACGTTTGTAAATTCGATAAAGTTTCTTGATAATAAGGCGATTTCACGCAGTAGGGCAAATTCTCAAATTCTGACAATTCTGGCTTTAGTTTCAAGCAGAAGGGCAGTTTATTGTTTGTCTATTGGCTGTTATAAACATGAAAATGAATGGGAAGGGCATCATAGTAGTTCGTGACGTTGCGACAAATTGCCTTTTGATATATAACAGGGAATAGACTACAATCATGTTGACCACAAATATATTTTTGAAGTTGTAGGAGCTGGGGTACAACAACATTGAAAATTTCTCAAAATTTTCATGCAAGTCATGAATTAAACGGCTGTAAATCACAAAATAATTAATCTGTAACCATAATTATAGTCTATCCTAGTAGTCTATATATTTGTAAAACACACACTGAAAATATTTAAGCATTCGAGCTAAAATATTTTGTATCATCATGTTTTGCAGTAAGCAAAAACAACTTAATATATTACAAAACTATATGTAAACACTTATAATGCCTTCATAGATACTAGTAAGTGACCCGCGCTCCAGTATCCATCGTCAGAAAACGTACTATACGTGTCCCGCATGCAGTGTGTTAATAATTATATTATATAATTAATTAATAATATAATTAAATTTATTACATGATTAATTGCATAAAAATTAAAAATTTGTTTATTTTGCATATAATTCTTAAGCATTCTTTCTTTCTTGAGAAATTGTTAATTATATGTTGTGAATGTTTTCAGGTTTAGAACGTGAAATTGTAAAACATTCAAAGCTATGGAATTTCTTATTAACTAAATCCCAGAAAATGATAAGAAGAAAAAAAAAGTACAACCTGACCTAGGCGACTGTAAACCAAAAAAACAGCTAAGATGAAAATTTTCGAATAG
Organism: Pardosa pseudoannulata; assembly: GCA_032207245.1. Lineage (NCBI taxonomy): Eukaryota > Metazoa > Arthropoda > Arachnida > Araneae > Lycosidae > Pardosa > Pardosa pseudoannulata. The sequence continues at coordinate 2,697,354 of CM063501.1, forward strand.
TGCTGGGTACTGATTTCAGCACCAATGGGGTGAAAGAACACATTAGAACTGCTATATCCCGCTTCCAAAGTCAGGGCAAACACACCAACTCATTCGTCGCCCCTTAAAATCGGTAAAAATTTGCCAAATTTGGCAAAAAAAAACAAAAAAAAACACGGCTTTTATATTGCATTTTTACCATAAGTTTTAGAACCGATAACGATTTTAATTAAATCAGCGACTTTAGCATCATCTGCAGCATTTAATCCTAGCTCATCAATTAAAGTTAGCAAATCAATTTTACTTGCTTTAAACTAAAAAGCCATTTCAATTTACTTATTTAAAAACGAAATCAAAATGTTTTGTACTCACAGACCTACTGGTCTTCTTTCAAGAAGCAAAATCCATATTCATATTCATATCTATAAACATATCATAATCACGCAAAATCCATATCAAATCACGACCGAGATCCTTAAGATTAGTGAGAAATTTATTCTCACGGTGGAAAAGATGCAAAGGATCAACTAAAATGAACTTATTTAAGTAAACTATTTACAAATTCTATACAAAATTGGTGTCTAGGGAGAATTAAAATAAAACTGGAGATCAGCGCCCGTCTTGGCGGTCAAAAAGCAGTTAGCGAGAAGTGCCGTCTGCACACCTAGCCGTCTAAATCACGTCCATAAAAAGTAAACAAAAAAGTTGTTTTTTCTGTTGTAGTTTCCGCAAGGTTGAGTTGTTCTTTACTTCTACATATATTTACAGATGTCACTAAACACAGAGTAAAAAAATGAAACTTGAAATGTGATCTAAATCGTAGTGTTTTATTTCTCAATTTTAAGTATATGTTTATGTGATATTGCATGAAATGTGACAGGGAATCCAAAATATCCATAAAAGTGTGGAATTATTTACTGACATCCCTAAAATAAAGCGGGAAAGAATAGGTGACGGGGATTCGGGATTTTATTAACTCAGCAAATGGCTAGAGAGTAGAAGGTTTAGAGACAGGAAAAATGCAACAGTAAACTCAGCAATTGGTTCATCGTAAGACCTAAACGTGGGCCAACTTTTTACTTCTAGCGAGTAAATATAACAGTCCTATAAGTGACGGAATTTACAAATGTTTTCGAACCTTTA
>CM063501.1:2698575-2728575 GCA_032207245.1 Pardosa pseudoannulata
TACAAGTGTTATTTCTTGATAGAAATAAATATACAAAATGGAATAAATTAATTTAATCGGATATTTTTAACCTAACCGCTGCGTCCTTAGCTGAAAAAATTTTTTAATCCTCATTAAAAAAAAAAAAAAATTTCTGTGTATATATGAGCAGGTGCTGCCATCTATTATTCTTTATGAAAGATATTTATAAATTTTATTATAAAAATAAATTTTAACAGCAGCATCATACGCATTAGAAGGAATTTTAAACTTTTTTTTAACGTATAATCTGCTGATTATTTGCCGGAAATTAGGGTAATTCTACAACTGCTGCTTCAAGTGCTTTTGTTTTATGATTCATAGCTTATTATCTCTTTATAAAGATATTGTGCATATTTTACCGGCTAAAACACTTACTGCAGAAAATCTGTATGGTTATATTAAAAAAAATTATATTTGGACTAGAAACTATAGGGTTTAAAATAATAGCTGTTGTTACTGACAATTAATAAAAAAGCAATGTCACCAGTTTCATCTCCAGCTAAAGTTATTATTGTCTATAAAAATCCATTTGTCACATCTCGACCATTGTTTTTTATTATTTATTGATTCCGTGCATATACTAAAATCCATTAGATATAACTGGCTAAACCAAAAAAAATCATAATCAATGTATGTATTATCCAAATTGAAACTGCAGCATTTTCATGCGTCAAAAAGCTACATGAATTTGAAGCATTGTGAAGCAAGATTACGAAAAGAAATTATAAATATTGAAGAAGGCTTACTGTTGAATGAAACAGAAATTACATCAATTAATACAGATTTTGATCGCACCTATTGCAGCTCAAATAATTAAGATTTATTTGTTTTTATTTGTATGATCTTTTACTTTTTAAAATCATCACCAATAACTGGTAAAAATAGGCAATCGCGTTGCATTATTCAGACAATGTTTGTTCACAGTTTATTGTAATGGAGAGTAAATAGCCTGATTTAAGCATGAAAAAATGACTCATTGAAATATCATTCAATATAGTACTTTAGAAGCTTATATTTCTCTATCAAAGAATATTTAAGATTTCCTTTTTACTCTTTACTTAGTGAAATAATTATTTAATATTTCTGTATACTTTTGAGACGAATAGTAAAATTTAAATTTATGAATATTCTTTGATAGAAAAATGTAAGTTTCTAAATTATTTTATTGAATAACATTTTTTCAGAACAATGTTTTTATCTTTCAAAATCAGGCTGTTGACTGCCCATTATAGACAGCTTGAGGTATAAAGTTTATAATGGCAAAAATTAATTTTAAAATAAGAAAAAAAAATGAAAAAGATAAAAAAAAATTTAATTATTAAAAATAAAAATCAATTTTAAAAATTGTCAAAAATGTTTAAAAAAAATTAGAAATGAAATATTAGAAATAAAATAAAATATGAAAATAATAATAAATATTAAAATTAATAAATTTATTTTAATAAAATATTAGAAATACCATAACTTCTCAAGCTCATTTCTTAGTAAAAAATAATTTTACAAACTTAAAACGACAAAAACTAACAAAAATAAAAATAAAAATTTATAATTCAGGTAACAAAAAATAAAAAGGAGAAAATAAAAAATGGACTGAAAATATTGTCAAAAATGTAAATAAAATAAAACTGCTCAATTAAGTAGTTTTAGTCAATATTATATTATGAATAGCGCCACTGAGCGAAGCAATTTTCTACCGGAAGTTTAGCGCATTGGCTGTCCCGATCTACTCGTAAATTTTCAAGGCGCCTCCACACTATGGTCCACTGCAAGCCATCACCACCGTCTGGAGGGGGTTTGGCTTATCGTGGCCGATGTCGGTAGACGATAAAATAGCCTTGGCGGACCATGGCTTCGGAGGCGGTTTTTCTCCAAAGATCAAAGGCAGCCAGATGATCAACTAATGCAGCCTCCACACTATGGCCAGTTGTTCACCACTTCCTGATGGTGACCTCGAACAATGGTTCACGGGTCGCATCCACACGCTGGGCCACTAAATGAGCTGAGAGCATTGATTCGTCCATAGGGTCTACTACGCACTTTAGTTGCGCATCTGTCTACCTTTGATCTTTGGAGAAAAACCGCCTCCGAAGCCATCGTCCGCCAAGGCTATTTTACCGTCTGCCGCCATCGGCCACGATAAGCCAAAGCCCCTCCAGACGGTGGTGATGGCTTGCTGTGGACCATAGTGTGGAGGGGCCTTAAAGTGCGCAGTAGACCCTGTGGACGAATCAAAGCGCTCAGCTCTTTTAGTGGTCCAGCGTGTGGATGCGACCCATGAACCATTGTTCGAGGTCACCATCAGGAAATGGTAACAACTGGCCATAGTGTGGAGGCTACATCAGGATAAAATTACTTAGTGTAGTGGCGCCATCTATGAACTAATATATATATATATATACTAAAAATATTCAATTAATTGTGTATACGTAGATTTGATTTAAAGATATTCAAACTATTAAAGAGGGTTTATTTTTTAATAAAGCAGAAGTTACACCCATCCAGACAATTTTTGATCACACCTATTGCAGTTTTCATAAATAATTCGATTTGTTTTCGTTTGTATGGTCTTTTTACTTTCTTTACTTATTCCTAATTTATTATTCTCAAAAATAGTCAACCGAAATTCAACATTTAAGCAATTATGCTTGATCTCAATTTATTTTAATGACCATATGGTTAATAAATTGCGAGATAAAAAAATTACTCTTGAATAAAATAATTTAGGGATTATAATTAAAGAATATTATATCTGAGAATTTTACTACCCAAAAAAGGTACAAAAATCAAATAATTATTTCACTTAGTAAATTTTATATCATATAAAATCCAACTCCACAGAGTAAAGAGCATTCAAGTTTTATTCGCTCTTTTACTCTGTTGCATTTAATTTCAATACCAAAAATTAAATTTGCCAAGAGAAAAAATTATTTAATATTGCTATATATCTTTGGAAGGAATATTAAAATTTAAAATCTATTAATATTTTTGATCGAAAAATGGAAGCTCTTATATTTAATAACATTTATCCAATTTTTTTTCCAGGTTATATATTGTCCATTATGAACATCAAAAGAAAACTAATAACATACAGTAACAAAAACTAACAAAGATAATAATAAAAATCAACAATTAAAGTTACAAAAATAGCAAGGAAACCATTTTTAAAAATTATATAAAATTTTTATTACAGAATATTATGTTAAGATCTTGCAAAAACTAACCAAAGCTCAGATGCATTAATTTAATTTTTATTTATTTTTTAATAGATGGCGCTAATGTACTTGAAACTTTTGCAGCATTAGAGAAGTGCGAAACCCTCGTCTTCCTGCCAGTGTTCAGGAACCATACGATAAATTAATAGATGTACGATGTAACTTAGGACGCTATATAAACTTAACCTATTCAATAAATCGGATATGAGCTTGGTCAGTTGTTGCACCATGAATTTAAATTTTAGATCATTATAAAATTAATTTTCCGTTCTTTTTTTAACAACTTTAATAATGTTCAATTTTTTATTACCATTTTTAAGTTTTTAAAATAATTCTTTGCCAGTATTATACTTATATTATATTTAAATAATTTTTCGTTCTTTTTTTAACTACTTTAAATGTCAATTTTTTATTATAACATGGTGTTTAAGTTTTTAAAATAATTCTTTATCAGTATCATACTTATGTAGACCGTAGCGCTCCAAACGAAAGTATACTTATGTTATCCATAATGGTTAATAAATTGCGAGATAAAAAATTTGGGCTTGAAAAATGTCATAGATTATAATAATTTAGGAACTTATATCGGAGAATATTCATACACCTCCCAAAAGGTAAGGTATAGAGTATAATCAAATAATTATTTCACTTAGTAAATTTTATATCATATTGAAATCCAACTCCACAGAGTAAAAGAGACTAAAATTTGAAAACTAATATTTATCCTTAGATTCAATGTAATTAGTGAAATAGTAATTCAATTTTTGCTTTGTAATTTTGGGAGCTGTAGTAAAATTTAAGATTGTGAGTATTCTCTGATAGGGAAAATGTAAGTTCCTAAATTATTATAATTATTGACATAGTAATAAACATTATTTATTAATAATCCATTATTATTTATTATTAATTCATAATTATGTAAAACCACAGTAAATAATGAATTATAACATTATTAAAAAAGTTTATAATATATATAAATATATATATTTATATATATTAAATATGACAAATATATATATATATATATATAATATAAAAAGCTGACAATTAAAGTAAAAGAGACATGTATAACAAAAAAAAAAATCGAAAGCGCCATTAATTTTAAAAATTATTTTTAAATAAAATGTTGCAAAGCTAAAAAACTCAGATGCAGAATAGTTTTAGTTTATATTTTTTAATAGATCTAGAATCCATAATTTTCCCTTTGAAGGTTGGCAATACTGCTTCCTGCTCTGACTGAGGATGGACATTACTATGCTTCTGCTAAACTTGTAACGACACAGATGTAGAATGGTCAGTTCTACTGTTGATTTTTAAACTTTCATTTTCAGGAGAGGATATGGTATAACTCGGTTAAAAATACTCGTTTAAAACATAGAATAAACCCATAAAAACTTTTTTACACGTTTTTATTTTTAACCTCTCTAACCATATTTTAGTTTAGTTTTTCAAAAATCTAACGACACTGACCAATGTTGCCAAAATACAAAAGGGAAAAGTTTTACAAGCACAAAATAATAATTTACAAGAATAATATCTGCAGTTAAGGATTAATTCTAAATTAAATATACCGTTATACGACCTTCGTTCAAGACGAACATGTGTTCCTGCAGAGATGAAATTTCCTGCTATCCCAACATACCATGCCCACTAGCTGGTGCTTCCGTTATTTGGTTTTAATCCCGAGCGATGTCCGAATGTTTAGGACTCTGCTTTTCAATACAAGAATTCATTGGATCGAATAGCATATGGCTAGTAGTATAGCATAGTATATCATAGTATATTATAGCGTAGTATAGCGTAGTATAGTATAGTATAGCGTAGTATAGCATAGCATAGCATACTATATAATAGTATAGCATAATATAGCGTAGTTTAGCATAGTTTAGCATAGTACAGTGTAGTATAGCATAGTATAGCATAATATAGCGTAGTATAGCATATTATAGTATAAGGTAGTGTAGTATAGCATATTATAGCGTAGTATAGCAAAGTATAGCGGAATATAGCTAGTATAACATAGTATACTTAGTATAGCGTAGTATTGTATAGTATAGCATAATATAGCATAGTATAGCTAAGTATAGCATAATATAGCTTTGTATAGTGTGGTATAGCGTACTATAACATAATATAGCGCAGTATAGCATAGTAAATCATAGTATAGCATAGTTTAGAGTAGTATAGGATAGTATAGCATAGAATAACGTAGTATAGCGTAGTATAGCATAGTATATTGTAGAATGGATTTGTATAACATAGTATATCTTAGTATAGCATAGTATGGCGTAGTATATCATAGTATAGTATAGTATAGCAATGCATAGTGTAGTATAGCATATTATAGCATAGTATAGCATTTTATAGCATAGTACAGCATATTATAGCGTAGTATAGCATAGTATAGTATAGCTTAGTATAGTATAATATTGCTTAGTGTAGCGTACTATAGCATAGTATAGCGCAGTATTGCATAGTAAAGCATATTATAGCATAGTGTAGCATATTGTATAGTAGTATAGCATAGCATAGTACAATTTAGCATAATTTAGGATAGTATAGCATAGCATAGCGCAGTATATCATAGTATAGCATACTATAGCATTGTATATCGTAGTATAGCAAAGTATAGCATAGTATAGGATAGTATAGCATAGTATAGCGTAGTATAGCATAGTATAGCGTAGTATTGCGTAGTATAGCATAGTATAGCATAGTATAGGATATTATAGCATAGTATAATCTAGTATAGCGTAGTAAAACATAGTATAGCATAGTATAGCGGAGTATGTATAGTATAGCTTAGTATAGCTTAGTATATCATAGTATAGCATAGTATGGAATAGTATAGCATATTATAGCGTAGTATAATATAGCATAGTATAGCGTAGTATAGCATAGTATTACGTAGTATAGCATAGTATAGCGTAGTATAGCATAGTATATCGTAGTATAGAGTTTATAGCATAGTATAGAGTATAATAGCATAGTATAGCATAGTGTAGCTTAGTAAAGCATAGTATTGCGCAGTGTAGCATAACTATACAGTGTACCATAGTATAGCATAGTATAGCGCAGTGTAGCATAGTGTAGCATAGTATAGCATAGTATAGCATAGTATAGCTTAGTATAGCATAGAATAGATTAGTATAGCATAATATAGCATAATATAGCATAGTATAGCCCACTATAGCATAGTATACCGTAGTATGGCATAGTATAGCGTAATATAGAATAGTATAACGTAGTAAAGAATAGTATAGAATAGTATAGCATAATATAGCTTAGTATAGCATATTACAGCACAGTATAGCATATTTTAGCATAGTGTTGCGTAGTATAGCATAGTGTAGCATAGTATAGGAAAGTATAGCGTAGTATAGCATTATATTTCGTAGTATATCATAGTATAGCATAGTATAAGATATTTTAGTGTAGTATAGCCTATTATAGTGTAGTATAGCAGTTGTATAGGAGTTGTGAGCAGTGGAAAAAACCCGGTTTAAACCCGGGAAAAAACCGGGTTTTTTGTTAAGGGAATTTTGAAAATTTCCGAAACATGCGAATTTTGAAGTATTTTGAAGTCGCCAATTCCTATGACACAATGAAAACCACCATTTTTTTCTGTCTTTGTTGTAGATCTCAAAAGTGGATATTTTCACAACATTTAACTATTATATGCTGTGAAAAAAACATTGAATAATCTGGATTCACTCACTCTATTTGGCAAGGTACCTGTTTAGCACGGAAGTAGGAGTCTATTTTTCCTTTGAGAAATGTCCAATATTTTTATTGTTACATAAATATGAGGCAATCATCTGTAGTGCCACAAAACCCATAAATCACTATTTTTCTTGGATAACACACACACACACACACACACACACACACACACACATATATATATATATATATATATATATATATATATATATATATATATATATATATATATATATATATATATATATATATATATATATATATATATATATATATATATATATATATATATATATATATATATATATATATATATATATATATATATATATATATATATAATGTGTGTGTGTAGGAATTGAACACAAAATGAAATAATATCGTTTGATTACACCTTTAAATGATATATGCATTACAAAAAAATAATAAACTGTTATTTCAAATTTAAAGATATTTAGCATATAACAATTTATATAATAAATAATGATAAAAAAATAATGTATATAATTATTATATTAGCAATTAATATGGAAGCAACCAGTTACGTATTTGATAAGACTAACAGGGTAATTAATTATATAAGTACTACTATAAAATCATTTAAATGTTCATTGCTACTATTTCTTGAATATATATATATATATATATATATATATATATATTGCCAAAAGTAAAAAAAAAAACTCTTATAAATAATATTCTAGTTCTAAATAAAAAGCAACTGTTGAAAAAATAAATGTAAACATTGTTAAAATGATTTCTTCCCAAAATTCCGGGTTTATTCCCACCCCTTCTAAACTGCGGGTATTTTACATTGCTACTTCCATATTACGTGGTAGAATAGTAAGCAAAGGTTTTCAGAACAACAGTGCTAATTTTGGTGGTATAAATAAATGTTGTTCTAAATTAAGGAAATTTATGACAAACCCCATGGTTTTGTACGAAACAGGAACACGCATTCATATCGACAACCCTATGAATATAAAGATATGATAGGTTTTTATTTGCCCATGAGAGTCACTGAAATTGGTACTTTTTGTGGTTAGAATATGGTTGATAAACCTTGCATTGTAACGGGAAAATGAACCAAGAATTAAATTTAAAATCAGTTCTTGCCGATCGATGGCCGAATGGTTAGGGTGCTGGCCTTCGGAACCGGAGTTCGTGGGTTCGAATCCATTATGGCATGAATGTTCGTAGCCTTTCGGAATCGGCTTTAAGCAGTAGGGTCCCGGTCTCATTAGCCCTCGTGTTGCAAAGAGTAGACCGTAGTACTTCAAACCAAACCAAACCAAAATCAGTTCTTATATAAAAATGCTATAATTTGCGTCCCATAGAAATGAAGGTTAACCTTTTTATATCTCAATTTCCAGGTCCAATAGAATAAGGCGATGTAGGGCTAATTTCAAATGATGACAATTCTGGCTTTAGTTTCAAACTGAAAGGCAGTTTATTGTTTGTCAATTGGCTGTTGTAAACATGAAAATTTATGGGAAGGGCGTTATAGTAGTTCGTCACGTTGCGACAAATTGCTCTATTGATACAACGCACACGATGTTTAAATAATATAAAATAAGAAATGAATAAATCAGATATTTAAAGGAATGACGTCATAGTGATAGAAAAATATCGTTTTCACCTATTTATTATGGGATAAATTGAAAATTTTAATCTCCTGTTTTTAACCCATTAACGCCCAGCGTCCTCTTTTTTTAGGACAGTCAAAAAATGGTTTGTAGAGTTTTTGTTTTCTCGAAACGATTCTTCCTTTTTAACGGAAATAGATATTAATCTTATGAATAATCTTCCAAGTTTTAAAATAGGATCTTATCTATAATTTTGTCATTTCTATCGGCATTTTATGATTTTCAAGCATAGCATAGGAACTTATTATGACCGGTATTCTGAACGTATACCGGTCAAAATCGTGGCGAATAGCCATATCTGTAATAAGTCATCTCTTTTCAGTACTTTTCTCTCATATATGATAGAAAATAAATCTCTTATCGCAAAGTTTTCTATTTTTTTTTAAAGACATCTTATTATGTTTTAAAACGACACCTCCTCACTCATGACGACTTGATGTCCTATTTCAAGGTGTTTAAATTTCCTATTTTGTTTTACTTCCAGGTGTCTATAATAGCTTCTATGTTAGGTGTTTACTAATATATAATCATCAGAAATATCCGGGCGTTAATGGGTTAACCGAGAAAAACTGGGCTTAAAGCAATTGCGTCCCATTGCTAGAAATATTGTTTCTTTCACTTGGTTATGATGCGATAAATTAAAAAGTGAATCGTTTGCGTTTAACCGGGGAAAATAAGGCTTGGAATAATGACATGAAATGCTCGAAAAAAGGGGAAGGAATGGATTTTGAACTTTGAAAATTTACAAAAACCTTCCTAGGGATATAGCTAAGAATTTCCCAAATTTTCACAGTAATTGGATGCATGATTTTTGAGTCTATCAAGTACAGACAGACAGACACTAATTCATTTTTATATATACATACATATATACATATATATATATATATATATATATATATATATATATCTATATATATATATATATATATATATAGATACATATATATATATATAGATTGATAGATAAGCAAAGTACCTCCTCTTCGTCCACTGAGTTTATAGAATAATGTATAAGATAGATATTACATTTAGGAGATCCACCATCATTTTAGACTCGGATTCATACCACACACAACCTCTTCAATGCGGGTTAATTCCGGGACAAAATAATAATACAAATGATAATAAAATCTTCTGAAATGACATGGAATGTCAAATTACAATACAATGATTCTATATAGACTCCTTTATTGTGTGTATATATAATTAAATATTTTTTTGTTTTGTATGTATATTTATGTATAAATATATAATTATATGTCTTGCATATGTATGTGTATATATATATGCATGTATACACTGTCTACCAATAAGTATTTGGACACCTATGCAAATGACGATACCTGCGGTCCTGATGTACGTCACGGCCTCCGCCGGTATACATCGTTTAGGAAACAGCGTCGGCACGAGTCTCATGCAAGATGCCGCGCAGTTCGGAGCTCTCCGATTTCGGGAAAGGTATCATTATCGGGTATCACAAATGGGGCCTATCCTTGAGGGACATATCTAGCAATCGAAAGTACCCAAAGTCGACAGTGGCCTATGTGTGGAAGGAGAGCGGTAACTGTCGGAATGTGCCCCGACCAACGAAACTGGGAGATACAGTGCTGCCCAGAGAAATTCGGAAGAACCGCACCCAACAGACGGCCCTCGTCCACGAGGAGTTTCAACTGGCATCCGGGAGTATTGTTTCAGTGAATGCCATCCGTAAGGAAGCACATCTGCTTGGTTTTCGTGGTCGCGCTGCTGCCCATAAGCCGTTGGTCACAAAGTCCAACCGCGCTGCTCGGTTAATAGGGTAGAAAGAACATCGAAATTGGACCGTAGATCAGTGGGAACGGGTTCTTTGGAGCGACGAATCAAGGTTCACCTTTTACCGTTTGGACGGCAGAGTGTGGATCTGTCGTCTGCGTGGAGAACGTCTCCTGCCAGAATGCATTGTGCCAACAGTCTAGTTCGGCGGAGGTGGAATTAGGGTCTGGGCCGTTTCTCCTGGTATGGACTGGGTCCCCATTCGTGGTCACGCCGATGCCTACTGCACTATTTTGGAGGAAATGTGCTTCCTACGTTTTACGGGTTGGACCCCTGTTTCTTTCAAGACGAGAATGCCAGTTGTCACGTTTCGAGATTAACCAAGGCTTGGTAGGGTGGCAATGGAGTTCATCGAATGGACTGGCCTACCCAGAGCCCAGACCTGAATACTATCGGGAACCCTTGGGAGGAGTTAGATCACCGAATGAAGGGGTACACTACCCGTCCAAAATCGGTGAAGGAACTTGCATGTCTACTCCAAACCGAGTGGAAGACAATACCACTAGCTGTAATACAAAGACTTGTGGAAAGTATGCCCCGGAGGGTTCACGCTGTCATTGCCTCTCTACCAAATAATGATTTTGAATAAAGTGAGTTTTTCTTTTCTATCAGATGTGTCCAAATACTTATTGGTAGGCAGTGTACTATATTTTACTTTGCAAGAATAGGACTGTAGCAAAAGGAATGGAGCAGCAATATATTTGAAATCCAAAACTAGATATGGAATTTCAGTTAAACTCGCTACTTCAAAGAGTCGTGTGACCCTGTCTAGACTAGAAATTTTGGAAGCTGCTCATCTAATATCTAAAGTAAAGAAGATAGGGAATCTTAAAGGCTCGTGTTTACAATATCTTTGGACTTACTCCGAGATAATCCTGTTTTGGATAAAGGGTACAAAACCCCGATGGAAGCAATTGGTTGCTAACCGAGTCAATTAAGTTGACTGTCGCCACAGTGCAGGTAAAGAAAATCCTGCCGACTTCCTTCGAATGGAATGAGTGCTGATTGTTTAGTGACAGGGACGGAATTTTTGACAGATCCTGAATTTTCTCAGAACTTTGAGCCTATTGTTCCGGAGTTTGACTATCTCACAGAAAATTAAAAGGAGACTATTGTACGAGAAAATAAAAAAAAATGCCTGTAACCGAAAACAGTACAGAGACAGTCTTGCTGAATGATGATTCCTCTAAAATTATTGACAAACTTTTAGAACTAAATCAAAAGTTAATAATAATAATAAATTTATTTAAAGTTGAATTTTAAAGTTAATAATGTTTTGTCTTATGTTTTCAGATTCATCTACAACTGTAAGGACGAGCATAAGAAGGTTGACCCCGTAATTATAACAGACATTAAGGATGCGGAAATGAAACTGTTGAAATATGCCCCAAAGCTCTTTTTGGTAAAAAAAAAAAAGGACTTCTAAGTGACATTTCTAACTTATGCCCATTGGTTGATGAAGATGGAGTAGTTCGCTTGGATGGAAGATTAGAAAATGCTTCGATACCATTAAACTTCATTTTGTCAGAAGACTATTTCACGTTGGCTCACGGGGTCTGCAAAAATTTTGGTCTTTGAGCAGCTGTAGCATCGCACTCAAAACTGTTCCTCAATGGGGACATGTGCTTTAAAAACAGACTCATTATGGGTCATTTACCCAAATTATGGGTAATTAACGTTAGAGTAGTACAGGCGAATTCAAAAGAACAATTAACAAAATAGCTGTTCTGCCAATTTAAACTTAGACATTTATAACTAATTCTATTGTCATTTATGCTCAGTTCTATTATCATTTATATTTGTAATTGTCAAACTTGTTTTCTTTATTCGTATTGTTTAACTATGTCAACCAATTGTTTAACTATGTATACCAATTTGTTTGTTAAGTTCTTGCAATTCCGGGGGTTGGGGGATATCGCCATTTAGTATACACGATAGTTCGCTATCATAAGTGACCTGAGCAAAAATGATGTTAAAACCCGAAGCTCACAATTAATTTTTCTTTTTTTTTTAAATAAAATTACTGGTATGATGTAAATAATTGTATAAATTCATGTTGTGTGTTAAAATAAAAAAGGAAAAGAAGCATCTGGCCCGTCGATTTATTTAAAAAAAAAAGGGATACAACAGTCATCTTTATTTAAAAATAATAAAATGACAACCATTCAAGTACATAAATTTTTGAATTTGTTCACTATTAAATACCTGGTGGCCATAATGAAACTGACACAGCGCGATCTATTTGCGAGAATGAAGCCCCAATTTGTAGGAAGATTAAACGAGACGAAAGATTCCGCGAAAAAACAAATGAGTTCCAAATGTTACCTCTAGGGGAATATTTGACGTTGTGTTATAGAAAATAGAGTTTTAACAAATGCAAATGAATACGGAATAAAATTACCTTTTATGATGCACATTTTCTGATTTAGTTCAAGTGCGATATGGCAACACTTTTAAAAAGGCGTAAAATCTACTTAAACATCGATAAAGGCTCGCGATCTGCAATATCACGTGCGCTGAGCAGAAGAAGTCCTTTATTCAAATTTCACGTTACATTCATTGACACAATTAAGAAATTAATTTCCTATTGATTTGCATTTGTCAACACTCTCTTTTCTATAACACATCGCCAAATATTCCCCTAGCGGTGACTTTTGGAAGTCATTTGTTCTTTCGCTGAATCTTTCGTCTCCCGTTTTGTTTAATCTTAATGCAAAATGTGGCGTCATTCTGTCCAATAGATCGTGCTACAGAATACTGTGAGTACTGTCAGTTTAATGATGGCCCCCCGGTATATATACATATACATATATATTCATATATATATGTGTGTAATATAGAAAGGAAATAATATTGTAATATGAGAATATTGTACTTAGGAATAAAAGATCTAGGAATAAGCCCTCCGAAAACAAAAAGTAATAAGGGAAAAACCCTATGTGTGGGAAACAAACAAGACCTCTTGCAAACACACGGATGTGTGGGTCATGAAGACGCCATTTTAATCCCCTTTTTGACGTTACAAAAGTCAAACGGGTAAATCCCCCGTGATACTGTACAGTCACATAACTTTCTGTAGTTAATCCCCACTTGTACCTCACAGGATAGCGTCTGTTCACGCAATCTGTTCGGCTAGACCAGGGATGGACAAACGTTTTTGGCCAAATATCGAAAGACAAAAAAAGTTTGGCGGGCCAAGATAAATTTTTCTAAAATTTTAAAAACATTATACAAGTACCTAACGGTTTAAATACATGAGATACATTAGATGAACGAAATGGTGATTTCATTTCTGAAAGTTCCTCATACTGAGGTTCGAAGTGAGAGGGACCGATTTTAAGGAACGAGGCTCAATGCTCGTCTGTCAGTCTACTTATTACTGAAATGATTCTTTCTAAGGTTCAAAGTTGAAAATTCTTGTTCACATATAAGAAGCAAACAGACCGCCGAGTTTCTAGGCAAGAGATAATAAATTTGGGAAATAATATTGAAGCAAAGTAGTAAAGGAGATGGATATATAATGTATAAACGTATATTTCTTTTAATTTGCCTCGTACCGGTCACTTAAAATTTTATCCGCGGGCCGGAGTTGGCCCATCCCTGGGTTAGACTGAAAACAATTTTTGTTTTCAGTCAAAGGAAAAGTCCAAGAATCAATGAAGAGGTCCAAGAACACCCCAAATACGGCCTCGCAAATTCTAAATGGTCACACCCCCCACACCAAAAAAACCCATAGTGTAAGATTTTATATTTTCGATAAAGTGTTCATATTCTGTATCCATCCGTCAGTTAGAAAAGGAGACATTCTCTCCCCAGCTAGTTAGTATATTCTCTCCCCAGCCGTGAGTTAAACTAGTCATGTCAATCCGATTAGTCATGTCACTAGCTCTTATATCAGAGTTCATGCCACTACATTACTTCGTATTAAGCATGCATCCTGACATGGATAAAAAATAAAGAATGAATTTGAAGGAAAATCAAAGCCACGACTGCTTAATTAAAGACGAACAATCCAGAGCAAGACATACACACACACACACACACATATATATATATATATATATATATATATATATACATATACATACATATATATATATATATATATATATATATATATACATATACATACATATATAAACATATACACACACACACACACACATATATATATATATATATATATATATATATATGTAATGAGACAGATTTCTCGATGGGTGGTTAATTATCTTTTGATTCGCACGTTAATTTGAGGTCTATGGGCAGACGTCAGTAATTGCGTCCCATTATGGTTTTTATGAAAATGCTTAAATTTCGAAGATGTAAATGCAGCATTACGGTCGTTTAATAATGTTGAGGGAGCTGAATTTGAAAAATTTGATTAAGGCAATTAATATAAGTTTCGATGGTAACACTTTTAGAGGGAAAAGTTCAGATATATGATCAATAACAATATGAATGTACTTCTTAGCAGAATTATAATAATTTAGTCCTCCAACAGTGTCTATATCAAAAGGCTCATTAGCGGGCGGTAATTTTTCAAGGTAGTCAAATTTCTTTTGTTTTGATTTTTTTAATATGTTATCAACTAATATAAGTATTATCAATCATTTGCTCTTTAACCATTAAGCTAAACTGTGTTATATATGTTGCAGTTTTAATATTTTTCCAGTGTATTAATGTAAATAACTTGCCAATTTTTTTCTTATTTATTATTACATGCATTATGTCTATGCAATCTGTGTTTATTGCTGCTGAGGGCTTATTAGTTTCTTATCATAAATATTGGAATGAATATAGTCAGGGCATTAATTACCTGAATAAATTATATATGTATACAACATATCAAGAAGCAGAAATTCAATGAAGCAGATTTACAATAGGGTCGAGCTGAACTAACAAATCAAATGTTAAAAATTGGAGAGCTGGGGATACATTTATGGAAAAAGAAGTGAGATACAAAGATACGGAGACAGATTTTTCTAGAGGTATGTTCCCACAGATATTGACCCAGGTGTTAAGGGCCTTTTTACTTAGAACTTCATGCTAGCCGACCCCTTCGTTTGTCCTGTCCCTATGATGAAGTGGGAACCCGTCCTTTAACGTTACCTTAATAAGCTAAAAAGGTGTCATTTTTATGGGCCATGACTACAACCACCCATCGAGAAGTCCGTCTCATTACATACATATATATATATATATATATATATATATATATATATATATATATATATATATATATACATATATATATATATATATATATATATATATACACACATACACATATATATATATGTATGTATATATATATATATATATATATATATATATATGTGTGTGTGTGTGTGTGTACGCATATATATATATATGTATGTATGCATGTGTAACATATATAAAGTATGCATATATGTATATATGTATATGCATACATGTCTGCAGCAGCCAATAAATGTCCACATACCAGGACGACGAAGAGTAAAGAAAGAAGAACTTTATTTCGAATGTGTCTATAAATGTGATGCCTTGAAAGGCTTTTGAAGTGCAACGTGACTGTCCTTGAAAGACGCTTCCCCATAAATATCGTCTCCTTAACGGGAGATGTCAGAACATTAGTCATACAGAAGGGACAGCTGCTGGATGTTATGACGGCGGGAACGGACAAGGCACGCATCACAGACGCCATGTTTGGCCACACAGAAGATAATGGCTAAGATACGCAAAATCCAATTTTTGTGTACATGCAAATTTATAGCGACAAGTTATTATCATCATTACAGTCCTATAAAAATTATAACATTGAATGAGCAGACAGATTTAAGAAATGAGCATTAAAGTAATGTTTAAAATCAAAAACACCCAATTTTCATTTTACGTCATCATTATTTATCTCTGTTTAGCCATGCTAAAAATGAAGGACTTTTAAAGACGCTCGCGAGCTCTGTGGTTCAGAAAATAAATATTAATAATAGAATTAAAAATAATTGAAATGGATGAGACGATTGAATGGTTTATAGTGGTACGTTGCTAATAATCTGTCTTATAAATAGGCAATAGGATAACATATAGGGATATAAGAGATTTGAAAAAAAAATTTCAATTTTACAACTCCTCTTCAACCTTCACTCAAAATACGTGTTCTGCAAAGATCGGTCGATTTACTTGAAAAATTGAAATAAAAAATAAGTATCTAACGTGTTCTGCAAAGATCGGTCGATTTACTTAAAAATTGGAAAAAGAATTTACCAAGTATCTAACGAGTTCTATCAAGATCGCTCTATTTACTTAGAAAATAAAGAAAAATTTATATAAAAATATACCATTCAAATTTAAAATGGTTAAACAGAAAACAGAAACTCAAAAGGCTGCTCGACTTCAAAAACGTTGTTGAGTTACGATCCCCTCGCCAGATTTCAAACGCCACGCTGCAAGTACGCCACGCACGCAAGCTGCAAGCACGCCAATTTCGCCAAATGTGGTTGAAGCACCAACAAGATCCATGATTAGAAACAGGAGAGTGGGCTAAGAAGAGGAGTTGAAAAAAGAGCACCAGGTTCGTCGAGGGAATTCATTATCGGGTAAATAACAGTAAAATTAAAGTAACAATAGAGTTCATGACAAACACAATTACCTCGTACAATAATTTATTAAAACTTTTAACGATGGTAGCGTAAGTTTGCAATTTTTCCCCACTTAATATGTGTTTCAAGCACACGACTCCATTTTCGTGCCCGAGCGATAATCAGGCCCTGAGCCTTTGATGGATCAAAGGGGAAGAAAATTGACAATTACATAAACACTTTTTTGGAACATTCGCACCGAAAAAGTAAGGTTTTATGCATCACTAGTTTACTGAACAAGATATATAATTATCTTTTCATATTTACAAATAATCTGTAAAAGTTCTCTTTACACAAGACACGCTAATTGTTCATTTTGATATAATAACTTGCAACGAAATGGAACTACTTTTATTCTAGACCAGGGCGGCCCGCCAACTTCTTATTCAGCATATTTCTTTTTTTCGAAATTTTATAGTATCATGGGTTAAGAAAAATAAGCTGAAAATTTTCCCTGAAACTTTTGGGACAAAATAACTTATCTCACTTCGCCAGCTTCAGTTGTTTAGCGTCGGAGTGTGAGGAAGTGCTGGATTTTTCTGAATTTTGCCCCGAGTTGCAGATTTATTATTGATGAATTCAACACGAAATTTTCAGATTTTGAGAGCACCCAGTATAACGTGGCTCTGTTTAATAACCCAGGCACAGCAAGCATTGAAGAACAACCGGCCAACCTACAATTAGAGCTCTGACCCGTTCTTTCAAACAAGAACCGAAAGGGGGTCCGAGTTCTTCAAGTTGCTTCCAAATCTGCGTGATTTAGGACTGAAAATAACTTCCATGTTTGGGAACACATATTATACAAAAGTGCTTGATGAAGTTTATCAAGAACAGGAGCTCTCTCTCCGACAGTTGATTGTTAGACCTTCTTCGACTGACAACGACAAACATCGATGTAGACATTCCCGCCCTCGTAAATTACAAGGGCGGGAATGTCTACATCGACAGTAAAGATGGATGATCGGCCTCAGTTTTCCCATTAAAATGAAGCAAATTGTTTTATAATCCTTCTGTTCCATTGTTTTGTAATTAATAATTCAACTATCAATTGTTATTGTATAAAAGGTTATTGTTCAACTTTTTCAAATTGCGGCCCGCCAGGTGATCAGTGACCGAAATTCTGGCCCCTGGGCTCTTTGCAGTCGGACAGTTCTGTTCTAGACAAACAGTGCTCTTATCCCTAAAAGAAAAATATTTTTAACCCATTTTTACAAAAATGGCTTCCATTTCATTCGGTTGGTTATTTGGTTTTTGATGTTTAATGGCACTGTATCCTCATGGGACATATTGTGCCAAACACATGGTTGAGAGACCTCATACAGGGTAAAAAGCTGTAGACCATTTCATTCGTATAGACTAAATAAATGGCTTGGAGAGAAAAGAGTCAAGTTGTTAATGAAACAAGAAATATTTGTACATACACGGTGCCCCATCTTGAGCGGATAAACTGTGGAACTGTACTTATACGAAACATGAGAAAGATAACGTTATATCGAATTTATGAAATAGATTGAGAGCTTCATTTTTAAGTAGGCAGGCCAAGACGTCGGGGTGACCCCACACGAGTTTCTGTCGAAAACTATGGCTACAGTTCATTGGATATGTTTCCTGACTTTGGTTGTTCTTAAATGGAGACTGATTAGACGTATCTCATCTATATATATAAAAATGAATTTGTGTCTGTCTGTCTGTCTGTACTCGATAGTCTCGAAAACCATACATCCAATCGCCGTGAAAATTTGGGAAATTATTAGGTACATCCCTAGGAAGGTTTTTGAAAATTTTTAATGTTCGAAATCCATTCCTTCCTCCTTTTTCGAGTGTTTCATGTCATTATTCCAAGCCTTATTTTACCCGGTTGAACACAAGCGATTCACTTTATAATTTATCGCATCATAACTAAGTGAAAGAAACAATATTTCTAGCAATGGGACGTCATCCCATATCATTGTTTTAAGCGCGGTTTTCCTCTGTTAAAAGCAGAAGATTAAAATTTTCAATTTATCGCATAATAAATAGGTGAAAACGATATTTTTTTATCATTATGATGTTATTTCTTTTAAATATCTGATTTATTCATTTCTTATTTTATATTATTTAAACATCGTCTGCGTAGTATGAATTCGATTGACCTGGAAATTGAGATATAAAGTGATCGAATTTCATTTCTATATGACGCAAATTAGAGCATTTTTATATGAGAACTACTAATTTTAAATTTGATTCTTGGTTAATTTTTATGTTACAATGAAATGTTTATCAACCATATTCTAACAGCAAAAAGTACATATTTCAGCAACTCTCAGAAGGCAAATAAAAACCTATCATTTTATATAGTTATCACGCTTTCACATCTTATTGATGTACAATTCAGGTTTAATGGAAACTGAAGTATAAAAACTGAATATTGTTATAATACGCTTATATTGGAAATATATAAATATGCCAATGACTGGAACAGAACTGTGACAAATTCAGAGAGTTATGCTCGAAAAAAATCTTTGTTTAAAAGTAATATGTTAAGTGCACCGTAGCGAAGCACGGGCACAGTAGCTAGTTTACATATAAAATAAGCATTTGTTGTGCATGCAATGACGACAACTGTATGGTATTAGAAAACAATGACAATCGGACTGAAAGATAAAGAAAAGACACCTATTTGAAGTAGCACTTCGATTTTTTATATTAAAATGATTTGGAGTTATAGTAATCAAAGATTATTGGGATAACACTGTATACATACAGATATATCTATATGTATGTACCGTGTGGCCATAATTAAAGTGACAGAGCTCACAGTGTTCTGTAGCGCGATCTATTTGCGAGAATGACGCCCCATTTTGTAGGAAGGTTAAACAAGATGGAGGATGAAGGATTTCGCTAAAAAACAAATGAGTTCCAAAAGTCACCGCTAGGGGAATATTGGGCGCTGTGTAATAGAAAATAGAGTGTTAACAAATACAAATCAATACGGAATAAAATTACCTTTTATGATACATATTTTCTGATTTAGTTCAAGTGCAATAAGGCAACACTTTTAAAAACACGTAAAATCTACATAAACGCCGATAAAGTCTCGTGATCTCTAATATTGTATGCTGAGCAGAAGAAGAAGTTCTTTATTCAAATTTCGCATTACATCCATTGGCACAATTAAGAATTTAATTTCGGTACTGATTTGCATTTGTTAACACTCTATTTTCTATTGCCAAATATTCCCCTAGCGGTGACTTTTGGAACTCATGTGTTTTTTTTTTCGCGGAATCCTTCGTCCTCCGTCTCGTTTAATCTTCCTACAAAATGGGGCGTCATTCTCGGCAATAGATCGCTCTACAGAACACTGTCCGTTTCATTATGGCCACCCGGTACATATATGTATGTGTCACACAGAACAACGAATTGCCAACATTTACACTTCTAACTGATCACGATGAGATTGTAGTTATTCAGGTGGGTGCTCTTAATATAACATCCTAGAGCAGGGATGGGCCAACTCCGGAACGCGGATAGAATTTTAAGTGGACGGTCCAAGAAATATATATTTATACATTATTTAGCCATCTCCTTTTCCACTTTGCTTAAATATTATATCCAAAATTTATCATCTCACTCCCAGAAGATCGGCGGTCTATTTGCTTCTTATACGAGAACAAATGTTTTCAACTTTCAGCCTTCGAAAGAATCATTTCAGAATTAGACTGACAAACGAGCATTCAGCATCGTTCCTTAAAATCGGCACATCTCACTTTTAAAAATGAAATCGCCATTTCATTCACCTCCTTTACGTATTTAAACCGTTAGGTACTTGTATATTGTTTTTTAAAATTTTAGAAAAATTTTTCTTGGCCCGCCAAACTTTTTTTGTCTTTCGATTTTCGGCCAGCGGTCGAAAAAGTTTGTCCATCCCTGTCCTAGAGAGTTGAATGTTCTATCACGTGATATAGATTTTTCAAAGAATTCTGAACCCTTCATTTGGCTAAGTCTGGCCGCTACACCGGACATGTATATTTGTAACCACTCTATAACATAATTGTCAGTGTTCGCCATTAATTATCTCAAAAATGGAAAATGATATATATTTTTTTTTGTTTATTTTACAGAGATCCTAATGTCTATACAGACATGGGAAAATAACAGAAATTAAAAAATATTTGAAAAAGCATCTTGTCAAATTAAGGATTGAAGCACAAGGAATTTTATCTTCCCCATAGGTTAACGTGGAAAGTAATAGGGAAAGTACAGCCCCCCCCCCCCTTAAAGGAGTAGGTAGATCGAACCTAAATGTAGTGGACGAACTTTAAAAAAAAAGAAAAAAAAAAAAAAAAAAAAAAAAAAAAAAGTTTTTTAAAAGACTAAATAATTTGTGATACTCTACGTCTCAGAAATGTATTTGGATGTTATGAAAACTTTGCTATCTGTTTGTGGTCCAATATGGCGTCGCGGTGGGTTTGGCGGCGAACTCACGTGTCGCTTATTTAAATGATACGGGTGCCAGTTCGTTTCGACGCAGTGACACTGAACACCCGGCAAAAGCATGGAGGCGGCAGCTCTGCTCGCAGCGGCGATTCTCGTGGTCAGTCCAGTCAAAGGTGAGGCGGCATTTCTTCCTATATATTAATTCCAATTGAAATAATTATTAGATCGGGGAATTGAGTGCCCTTCCAAATCTTTAATGAAACAATGTGCATTCGATTAGAGTAATAAATAATATTTTAAAGCTAATAGCTTTGTGAAACGCAAGGATTCTAGAGTTTGACAGGTTCTCATTCCGAAATGTAAAAATAAAATCAAGTTTTTCAGCCCATTAAATATTCTATAATGTACAGAATTTATAATGCCGATGTTTTTTATTTCGGAAATTCGGTTTTGAAAATCAAGATTTTCAAATGATGGTTTTAAGTTTTTCAAATTAGTTTATAGACTTTATAACACTAACAACAATAGAAACAAACAATTGAGTATAATAATTATGGATTTATATATTTATCTTTTATAATATTAATAGCTTTGACTTTGCCGTTTGTTTACAACATCAAAATTTCGATTTTTTTTACATTTTTAATATTTTCGAATCGTTTAAAACAAACCCCTTCGAATGAGGAGGCATTGAATATCAGAGCCATTAAGAAACCGCCGAGATTTGCAATGAGTTTTGTCAATTTCGCTGGCCACAGTTTCAGCAGGATATCACTTTTCCTTTTTTGAATTTATTTTAAATGAATCCGCTTTATGTACTCTATTTTTGCTAGTATTTTTCTCACCTTTTATATTTTTTAATGAGTCCATTATTTGGACTATAATTTATTTCAAATGTTTTCTTTATTTTAAGTTTCATTACTCAATATCTCAATTCGACATTAATTAGAAAAATCAAATCTGAATAAAATCTTTTTTAATAGCCCTCCACCTTCCTTCTTGAATGGTTCTTATGTTTGTGTATGAAACATTTCAAGCACATATACCCTCTTTTTATGTCTCAGATACAGTTCAGAACGGAAAAAGAATCAGTTAAGACTTTTTCTAATGAAATCTATAAATAAACCTCATTTTTTTCCCATAATGCTTCAAAATACTTATACGCATATAGTTTAATATTTTGTATTTTTTTGTTCTATTTATCTGATTTATCTGTGTATAATTTTTGTCTTTCTAATTGCAATACTGCTAATTATTGATTATAGTGGCGGATATCCCTGTTTTTAACTTGCAGGCACACACATTGATTTCATGATGTACACCTACTTTCTACGCTGTTGTTGATTTCATGGAATTTTGACGCATTATTTTAGCTTTTTTTCCCTGCTCTTATATTTATGATATTTTTATAAATTTAAATAGGTTCAAAATAGTGTTTAGAAAAAAGCAAAAAGGGTGAATGAAATTAACTTTGAGTAAGATTATGCGAGAAAAATTAAAAAGTTTTTGAAACAATCTCTCGCTTTTAACTTTAAAGTTAACAAAGTAAATTCATCCAAACTCATTCAGCTGAAAATCTCATGTATTGACGTGACGATAAAAGTTAAAAAGGATAAAAACTAAGAAAAAAAAAGTCTTCCACGTTTGTCCCTTTATGTCCTCTTCACGGTCTGGGTCCAAAATGATCATTTTATTTTTTTTCAAACTAGTTTGCACACGACTTATTATCGTACCTAAATTATGGACAATTTATTTCCAGAATATTTATGATTCTGTTCAGTATCCAAATTTAGCCTAATCGAACTTGCATTGTGGAGTGCTGGTTTCATGTAGTTAGAAATCCCAATACCATTTTCTCCAATTTAGAAAATGAAACATTTTTAGGTCTCCATTGGTGCTAGAAATCATAAGGTATCAGTAAACTCCCGTGCCAATTTATCTCGAATTCTTAAATCTACAAAGTCTTCGCTTTTCCTATTAAATTTCTTTGTCGTTTATAAGGTAGTAGCAAGTGTGCCCCCGTACAGTGAACTTAATATATTACTTTTAAACAAACGTTTTTTACGAATGATAGGTTTTTATTTACCATCCATGAGAGTCACTGAAATTTGTATTTTTCGATGTTAGACTATGGTTGATAAACATTTCATTGTAACGTAAAAATGAACCAAGAATTCAATTCAAAATGAGTTCTTATATACAAATGTTATAATTTGCATCACATAGAAATGAAAGTGAATCTCTTTATATCTTAAAATTCCTGGTCCAATCGAACGGATACTACGCAGACGATGTTTAAGAAATATAAAATAAGAAATGAATAAATGAAATACTTAAAAGAAATGACATCACAATGATAAAGCAAAATATCGTTTTCATCTATTTATTATATGATAAATTGAAAATTTTAATTTCCTGCTTTTTAGCCGAGGAAAACAATGACATGGGATGACGTCACATTGCTAGAAATTGTTGCTTCTTTCACTCAGTTATGATGCGATAAATTAACCCATATTGCACCACACCAACTAAATATTTCTGTAAGTTATTAAAACTTTATCCATATCATTAATATGGTGTAACTAAGCATATACAACTAAAATTTAAAAAAAATATTTTTAATTTTTTAAGTAATTAGCTGTCCTATAAATAGGAAAACGGTCCAATACACTACTAAAATTTCAAAAATCTCACTTTAATAGCATTAGACTGATTCATATGTGAAATTTCAGAAACAGTCAAAGCAAAGTCCAACATTACATTTTAAGCATACTTTTGTTGACATTTTTGGTGAGAGATAATAGAAAAAGGATATTCGTTGTAGGATGATAATATCTATATCTTATATCCAAATTTTACAGGTTTAATTTTCATAAGCATCTTGCAACTGTGCTTTCCAAAATAATTTGTAAAATATATTTTTGAACAAAACTTTCAGTTACATTATTAGCTTGGTTTTTAAACTACAAGTAACCTCCACAATGTTTGAAAAAAAATAATAATAATAAAACAAGATTAAAAAATGACAATTTTTAATTGGTTGCTAAAACTAGATTTTACACACAATATAATTTGATTTCTCAGTTTTTTGTGATTATACTAAAGTTTGCCTATTTTAAAAGTTTTAAAATAAAATCCACTCAGAAAATATTTATAACTTTATTATTAAATGGATGCTGTCCTGTTTATAGGACAGCGGTCCAATATGGGTTAAAAAGTGAATCGCTTGCGTTTAACCTGGGAAAATAATGCTTGGAATGATGACATGAAATGCTCGAAAAAAAGAAAAGTAATGGATTTTGAAAGTTTAAAATTTTTAAAAACTTTCCTAGGGATGTACCTAATAATTTCCCAAATTTTTACGGCGATTGGATATATGGTTTTTTGAGTCTGTCGAGTACAGACAGACAGACAGACACAAATTCATTTATATATATATAGATTAAAGACGTTTGAAAAAATTGCTAATACAAAATGTCGTCAACATTGCAGCTCCTAAAATATGTTGCTTTTCAAAATCTTATAAAAGTCATTGTATGTATTTATGTATGTGGGTGGCTGTGTATGTACGTTCCACATTTCCTCCTAAACTATCGGCCCGATTCTAAAATAAATTGGTATAAATAGGCTTCATATCACAGCCAACAATACTGTCGCCTTCAAAACGTTCGAATTCCATTCCTTTCCCCCTTTTCGAGCGTTTAATATCATTATTTCGAGCCCTATTTTCCCCGGTTAAGAGCAGGCGATTCAATTTATCACATTATGAGTAGGTGAAAATAACCTCTTTTTTTTATTAGCATTATGACGTCATTCCTTTAACCAAATCGTTTAATAATTTTTAATTTTAAAACCATTTAAACATCGTCTGCTCAAAGTTCATCCATTTTATCTCTGAATTTAGATATCGTGATTAATTTTCTTTTATTGGCTTAAATAATAGATTACGTACATAAGTGCTCACTTTAAATTTAATCATCGATTGTTTTTTGTTACAATGTTAATTTTATCACCTGCATTAGCAACAATTTCTTTTCTTAACGTTCTAAATTCCAGTGAGTCTATTTCACGGGTCAATAAATATCTGCCGTTTAATTTATATATCCTTGTAAATAAAAAGATTGTTCGATTGTGTGTGTTTTTTATACATAACCAGACGGTCTGCCATTTATTCCCCACATTTTGGACAATTTCATATTTACCGCCAAATAAAAACCTCTTTTGGGACTTTCACAATAGTTGCGCTATACATTTTGCTAATATATTATGCACATTACATTTTGATTACATTGGCGCATGCGCAGTAAAACATTATTTAGTAAACCTGCTCATCTTTCATCCAATACTTATTACTTTTTAATTTCAATTGCAGGTTATTGTGTCGTGTGACATACGCCTCCTGAAAATAGCATTATTTGATATTGAAAATTATAAGCTTGGAGAAATTTGGGACTGCTTTTAGAAAAAAACTTAATTTCTCCACAAAAAACAATGAACACGAAGCAGCCTAACACGTGCTAAAGCTTTTCATTCATTACTTTTTACGGGGTTGTCCAAAACATATTCGTTTTTCTTCCATTTGTTGAAGGTCCTCTATGGGGAAAAATTCTTAGCTGAAATAGATGACGTCTACCATCCTTTTTACACTCTTGAGGTTTCAGTATAATTTCTCGTGAATTTTTTACAATAAAATGTCTGAAATTGAATGTGACCAGTGATTATTGGCAATATATATGTCATAGAAACAATTATGATTTTTTATTCGCAAAATGACTTGAACTGCACTGCGTAGCGTTTACAGATTAATAATCGAAAAAAATTATTTGTTTAAAAGTAATATATAAAGTTTCCCGTAGCGAAGCACTGGCACATTTGCTAGTCTTATAAATGTAAGTCATTGTATGTATGTATGTTCCACATTTCCTCCTAAACTATCGGCCTGATTCTAAAATAAATTGGTATAAATATTCTTTGTATCCCTGAAAAAAATTCTGTCAACTTTAAAACGTTCGAAATCCATCCCTTTCCCCACTTTTCGAGCGTTTTTTGTCCTTATTTCAAGCTCTATTTTCCCCGGTTAAGATCAGGCGATTCAATTTATCACGTAATAAATGGACGAAGATAACATTTTTTTTTGCATAATGCCGTCATTCCTTTAACCGTCTCGTTGAATCGTTTCTTATTTTAAATGATTCAAATACGGTCTGCACCATTTTCACCCGTTTTATCTCTAAATTTAGATATCATGTGATTCATTTTCCTTTTATATTTGACAAATAATAAATTAGGTACATTTAGGGTCATATTCACCAAAATCGGGGTATCCAGGATCAGGGAATCGGTAGATCAGCGATCACACGCCGTTAGCTGAGACTTAAACGGGTGTCATATGCACCACGAGTGGATTCCCTGATCTATAGATTAATTATTGCAAAAATGTAAGCGATGTTTTGATGGGTCAGTAAACGAGATTCTCAGGGGATAGTTCTCGTGCTGAGTGGATTGACACATTTACTCAACCAGACATAAATATAGTTTGAGGAAATTATAAATTGAGTCAAGGATCTGTAATGTGACTGATATTTGCTCACGAAATAAGAATGGAAGAATTTTGACGAAACTAAGGCAGAATCTTTTCTGAAAAATCTGGAAAGATCCAGTGGCGAAATACCTTGATGCTAACGAAAATTTTTCAGCAGAAGATAGAGCATTATTCTTTTCCGGAGGAGCTGAAATCGTGTCATCTAGCATTCGAATGAATGATTGAGCTGTATATTTATTAAAACGCTAACGCGACAGAAAGTCAACATCATCCAAACAATCCAAACATTCGTTCTGTCTGGATGCACAAATCTTTTCCTCTGTTATTTCCAACATTTGTAAAACTTCGAGATCTTCTCAATCTGAAAATAGATCCGCCATGTTTGTTTTTAACGCAGAGCGCATGCGTCATATGTAGTATCCGTGGATTAGGCAATGACTCCTCCCAATTCGGGGGATCAGAAACAGGGGATTAAAATGAGCCGAAAGCCGCGGATTCTCGTTGAAGAATACGAAAATGCTGATTCGCGGTTAGATCCGAGTATTAAAATTGTGGTGAATACTGCCCTTAAGCTAATTTTAATTATAATCACAGATTATGTTTTTCACTATGAAAAGTTTCTCATCGGTATTTTAACAACACATTATTTTAAAATCTAAATTCAAAGGAGTCTATGTCATGTGTTTGTTTTTTATTCATAACCACACGTTTTGCCTATGATCAAAAAAATTTCGACAGATTCATATTTACCTCCAAATAAACACTGTTAATATTAAAACCTCTGTTGCCCCTCTTATTATGTTATATGACAGGATGTACAGATGTTGGTAATTAACGTACGCCAGCAGTCAGTAAAATTATTTATAGTGTTCGTTTCATATTTAATTAGGTCCAAAAATGCTCAAATAAACATGTATCTTACTGATTATTGTTGCATGTATAATAGAGCCTATATTAGTTCCTTGATTTTGATTTGGTATACGACCGGCTCCTACTGCTTAAAGCAGATTCCGAACGGCTACGAACCTGCGAAATCTTCCGAAGAACAGCACCCTACTATTTGGCTAGCCTATACAAAAATAATGAACTAAAGAATTCCTCGGTGTATCGCCAAACTGACCCTTTGGGGCCACTCAAATGGTGTTTTCTTTAGAAGGAGTTCTATCTCGACTTTTCAGACAGGTATCTTGTTTTTAACACATAAGTTGGGGAGACTGAAATTAGCTTTAAACTAGGTTGTTTCAGCGAGGAACTTCCTGTTTCGAGAAAATTAAGTCCTGTTTTTGTTAAAATGTACGGATCTGAAATTAGTCCTTAGACGAATCAATTCAATTTTAGAGAGTGTTTGTTCTTAAAATAATTAGACGTATAAATAAACATTGTATTTATTCAAAGGCCAATTTAAAAAAAAATTCAGATTTGTCCCAAGAAAATTTTCTGTTTTTAAAATGAAAATATTTTGTTTTTACGATAAAATATTTTGGGAAATGTCCGTCGAAATTTCTCCTCAACACAGCTACTGATGAAGAACTAGAAATAAGTTTTTACTTTAACAGTATAACTACAACTGTTAAAATTTATTTAAAGAATCAATACGAATATAACTACCGATTGATATATACCGTGTGGCCATAATTAAACTGACAGTGCTCACAGTGTTCTCTAGCGCAATCTATTTTCGAGAATGACGCCACATTTTGTAGGAAGATTAAACAAGACTGAAGACGAAGGATTCCGCGAAAAAACAAATGAGTTCCAAAAGTCACCGCTAGGCGAATATTTGGCGCTATGCTATAGGATATAGAGTGTTGACAAATTAAAATCAATTTTACATTCTTAGGTTTATTTTTTATATTATCATAGAGAATGGCACTTAAAAAATTGATTCTTGGAGATGTTTTTATAAAATTTCTAATAAATGAAGAAAATTTAATAAAAAATCGGGTTTTTCCAAAAGGTATAATTTTTTAATAAATTAAATTATTTCGATATTTTTTGAAGCAACAAATTTCTTATATTCGAATAGACAAAGATACAAATTTATGTCCGTCTCATCCGGATTAAATTGTGGCATCCGGTTCCGCAAAGATGCCCCTGAGGGTCTTGGCACCTCTAACCGTTCATTAGCACTCCTACATTCCTGGTTTAATCTTAATTTTTCTAATTCGAACGCTCTCTCCCTCTCCTTCTCTTCTCTCTCTCTCTCTCTTTCTCTTCTCTCTCCCTCTCTTTCAATTCTCTCTCTAATTCTAATTGCCTGTTCTCTCTTTCTCTCTCTATTTCTATTTGCCTGTTCTCTCTTTCTCTTTCTCTCTCACTATCGCGCTCCGCCCTTTCTATGCGTTCTTTCTCTAACCGGGCCTCAATAATAGTATCTAGACATCCTTCTACAAAAGCTGGATCGTAATCCTCCGATGTCTCAATTAATTTCCTTATTTGATTCATTGTTAAGGTTTCGTCTATTCCACCTATAATTTCCCTGCTAACTCAAGGAGATCTGCCTTACGCCCTTTACTTAAATAACTCATGGTGAGATAAAATCCTTAATAACTTACTACTCGAATTTCACAATATTAACTTACGACTACTCAACCAATTCGTGAAATACAATACTAACACAATACAAATACTACTCGATATTAGAACGTTTAACCCAATTTCCAAAATTTCAATTTAACACAATAATAATCACTTGAAAACCAAAACAATAAACAATATGAATTTTCCTAGCACAAATGCACACAATACAAAATAAATACTTGCAATATTCTCTTATAATGTGCTAACAGTTTTCTTAAGTTCAAATTATGATAATTAAATAACTAATATATTTAATTTAAGCAATGTTCTCAACACACTAATTTTCCTTATCTTATTAACAATTTAAATCAAACACCATCATACACAATTTAAATTTTCAATTTATGCAATTTCAAATTTCCAAATTATATTCATTATATAATATTCTGATTTATACACAGTTTAAAAATCTTATTTATGAA
>CM063501.1:2733575-2743575 GCA_032207245.1 Pardosa pseudoannulata
TCCACTTTCCATCCCTAGCAGTTTCTTTACAAGTGTTAGTCTGAATTACGTTGAATTTCGTATTCGCTTTTGAGCGTCTACCAGTTCCCGTTTGGGCATTCTTAGGTTCGGCAGAATTGGAACTCATAGAAACAAATCCATTTGTATTTTCACTTGAGCTAGAGGATGATATTGTCTGATTACTCTCTATAATAAATTCAGAATCACAAGGTGTTTCATCTCCATCTTTATCTGCAGAATTATTTTCGATTTCAGAATCGGAATCAGCATAAGATAGTTCTTGCATCAGTTTCACGATTTCTTCAAGCGTTAGTCCTTTTCTAAGTGCCATTAGTACGTCACTATAATAAAATCATGTAAATAGAATAAAATTTTCCACTAAAATATGCTATGAATAATAAACAAAATATCTACGAAAAATCTATAAACTTTCAGCTCGTAATAATCTCTTTTCTGTTTTGTTACCACAAAGAAAAGCATTGCACATATTTTAAATCATGTGACAGGCAAATGTGACTACGCAGACTCACCCTATAGTTTTCCTTTGTTTGTATTTTGTTTAGGAGGTGCAAACAAAAATAGTTTACAGAAGTAACAGTGTTCAGATAGTACAATAGAATGTATTTACATTTCTTTTATCTCAAAGGGATCAAAATGACACCTGACGTATTTCTAGGTATAATCATTTGTTAAGGCTAAAATAAGAATAGGATTTTATTGAAATCTGTACTATTCGTAAATCCCAATGTTTTAGGAAAAGTCGAGAAAAGATTAAGATATTTGCGAAAAAAAAAAGAAGAGCTGTTACAGATAAGTGTCAAAGTGACCCCTTCCTCCTGCCAAAGGGTGGTACCTCCCATCCCGTTTTCGTGTTGAAGAATAAAACCTTTTCACTTGGTCCTGTTCGAAATGAACGACTCCACCCAACAGGTCAAAGCACCGTTGTGGGGAGAGAGTCATTTAGTGCGTTTTGGGCTACCATGTACAGTAATGAGAAGCAGTCCCAAACTGCTTCTGTATTACGAAGCAATGAGGGGCTCGTTCTGGTTCGACTTTACCAATCTCCTGCAAAGGTTCTTGGAGGGTCGACCAAGGTTGGTGACATTTCCTCGATTTTCTGACACGGATTTGCTTCTATTTGTCCGCTTTGACGAAAATTGTGGGTTGGAAACATCAAAATGATTGACCTCTGTTATTTATAAAGGTCTAATACGCTTGTAGTTACCGTTCCTCTTAACTGCCATACATTTTCAAGAGAAAGGGAATACATCAAGTAAAGAACTTTTACAAAACGCAAAAATGTAAAACATAGTCAGTACTTCTGAATTTTCCAGGCTAATTGAAACCTGGTTAATGCCGAGCGATGTCAAAGCACTAAGTTCTAATCGCGCTTCTGGCATGGGTATTCTTAGCCCGCTTTAACCAGCAGGTGCCTGTCTCGTGACAGTAGCCTTCCAAACCCAATCCTTGAAATTAAAAGACGCATTGTTGTTGACAATATATCTTTCAAGATATAATTAAAGTATCCGTCTACGTTGAAAATGTCTTTTTTTTTTGCCAAAAATCATAATTTTTTTTTTTTATTTCTCTGTTGTAAAATTTCAACTTTTAGGCTTCTAAATCTGTTTTCGTTTTATCTCTACGGCATATTAAAGAAAAGTGACAGCTGTTTAAACATCAGTGACAGCTCTCGAAACAAAACGGAAGGACCGACATCGGAACCGGAAGTTGTGAATTTACAGCCTTTTAAAGAGCATTTTTGGGACAAAACTTTTTAAATTTTCATAAAGAATATTTTAAACATTTTTCTAGTATTTTTAATAATCAGCAACTTGGCAGTTATAGACAGTTTTGAATCAAGAAAGTGTGGGGAATTTTAAACGTGTATTTTAATTTTTTAATAGTTAAAATTGTTGCTTTCATAAACTTGAAATGCGTTTTTCTCGGAACGGTATTTTTAATAAAATGTCGAAACTTGAAACGGGATTTGTCGAAAAGTTCTTAAAATATTTTGTCTAAAATTATTATGAATGCTTTTGATAGTATTGACAAGTGAATGACTTAAAAGCTTTCAATTTCGATCATTTTTAATGATGTTAAACTCATAGTTAGATATAAAGGTAACGAAAATTCGTTAAAAATTCAATGTGTATGATTTTGAAGGACCAAGGTTTTTACCAAATATAAATGAAGCAAAGATTTTAGGAGATTCGCTAGTCCAGTGTATAAGAAATGTGTAGCATCATAAAATATTGAAATAATTTAATTTATATAAAAATGAGACCTTTTGAAAAAATCCGATTTTTTTATTCAATTTTCTTTATTTATTAGGAATTTTATAAAATTTTCTCCAGGAATCCATTTTTGAAGTGCCATTCTGTATGATAATATAAATAATAAATCTAAAAATGTAAAATCATGAACTCGTTTCTACGTTTCAAGGAAAAAGTTCTCCGAACGTAGACGGATACCTTAAATTACTTTTAGCGTTGTTGTCAGACTTATTTATGTAAGAATGCAAACTATGGATGCACATGTTTGTGTGTATGCATGTACTTTGCGTGAGTAATGGATATACAAGATTGAAAGTTGGGTTAAGACTCGGCTCATGTTATTGGATGAAAGGAAATAGCGGGAATGTACAAAAGCTGCAATTCCATTTACTTTTGCCTCGTCAGTGGAGTTGTCAGTAAACTGATTCAGTCAGCGAACTTGTAACACCCTCATCGAGTAGCAACAGCTAATTGTGCCATTTTCGAGTCACACTGGGTCTCTTGGTCAGAAAGCAACAGCGAACAGAAGCCTTCACAAAATGATAGAGATACAGATGGGATGATTTCATTAGGATCGAAAAAATATCACGCTATTACTTTAAAGAATAAATACAAAAGTATTCTTTTAAATCGCTTTTCTTTAACAAGAAAAGGAATAAAAATGCTCTAAAAAGTGAAAGCAATCGTTTTAAAAATGCTTGTGAAAAGGAAATTGTGTGAAACGCTGATATAAAGAAATTACGCGCCCATAACATGAGGGTCACTTTTAATATTTATTCTATTTTGGATTTCTTTTTAGTCTCAAATTTTGTAATGAATTTTCCTGCCGTCATTTTTCCAACTTATATTAAATCTATTATCAGATATTTGAAATTTTGCACATTATTTCATTTATACAGTTTCAAATTAAAATGTTTGGTTAGGATCGGAGCACTACGGCCAACTGTTTTGCTACACGAGGGCTAATGAGACCGGGACATACTGCTTAACCCTTCATTTGGCTAAGTCTGACCGCTACACCGGACATGTATATTTATAACTACAATATAACATAATTGTCAGTGTTCGATACAGCGGACATTAATTATCTAAAAAATGGAAATTACAGAGATCCTTATGTGTATACAGAATGGGAAAATAACAGAAATTAAATAATATCTTGTCAAATGAAGGGTTAAAGCCGACTCCGAACGGCTACGAACATCAACGCTAAAATTTCAGATCTCTAGCTAATTAGAAGGGTAGTCAGTAATTGATTCCACATAAGTCAAAAGGAGGATGCCTTAATGGAGTCGCCTTCTCCTTTCCAGGTCAGCTGGAATCCGACATCCTGCAGCCAGACTATGAGTATGGAAACGGGCAGTTTTTCGAAGAGGACGCGTCCTCTTTAAATAAGGATTACATTACCACGGAGAAGGAGCAGAAATTTCTGGATGCTCTGATAGTGGAAGCCGGAAGGCATGTCCTCATGCCGGAGCTTTACCAACCGAAAGAAGAGGCTGAGAAAGGTCGTCTGAAGGTCGTCGATCTCGGTCAGCCAGAAATCGAAGAGAGCTACCTCAACCAGAAATCTCGCCGAGCAGGGTCCGGTTGTCCGGAAGAATGCAGTCTCTACAAGCCAGTCTGCGGAACAGACGGAAAAGTCTACGAGAGCGAATGCCATCTGAGGAAGGAGAACTGCGGGTAAGAACGCATTCATTTCACATCCCCCTTTTTCTTTCAGTTAAAATAGTCTCCAAATGAGCTGCCCACAATCTGAACGAATACAAAATTTCACCGCCAGAGGGCATTTATAGATGAATGTACATTTAACCAACATTTACTGAAGTTAAAAAAAAATTATTACAGCAAGACATGGCCAACATAATGGCCATCATTTGTAGCTATCATTGGAAATCGGGAGCTAGCATTTTCTACAGTTGACCGCAGTCTATACGGATATATATATATATATATATATATATATATATATATATAATAGGTATATTTACTCATATCTATTATAGATCTATATATATACATGTATAATACATGCAAAATCACACACATATATAAATATATAAACCATATGTGTTTATACATATGTATTCATGTGTATGTATGTGTATGTTTATATATATATGTACCGGGTGGCCATAATTAAACTGACAGTGCTCACAGTGTTCTGTAGCGCGATCTATTGGCGAGAATGACGCCCCATTTTGTAGGAAGATTAAACAAGACGGGAGACGAAGGATTCCGCGAAAAAACAAATGAGTTCCAAAAGTCACCGCTAGGGGAATATTTGGCGCTGTGTTATAGGAAACAGAGTGTTGACAAAAGCAAATCAATACGGAATAAAATTACCTTTCATTATGCATATTTTCTATTTTACTTCAACTGCAATATGGCAACATTTTTAAAAAAGCTTAAAATCTACATAAACACCGATAAAGTCTCGTGATCTACAATATTCTTACGCTGAGCAGAAGAAGTTCTTTATTCAAATTTCACGTTACATGCATTGGCAAATTAATTTCCGTATTAATTTGCATTTGTTAACACTCTATTTTCTATAACACAGTGCCAAATATTCCCCTAGCGGTGACTTTTGGAACTCATTTGTTTTTTCGCGGAATCCTTCGTCTTCCGTCTTGTTTAATCTTCTTAACAAATGGGGCGTTATAGATCACACTACAGAACACTGTGAACACTGTCAGTTTAATTATGACCACCCGGTATATATATATATATATATATATATATATATATATATATATATATATATATATATATATATATATTATATATATATATATATTATATATATATATATATATATATATATATATATATATATATATATATATATATGTATATATATATATATATATATATATATATATACATATATATATAAACATACACATACATACACATGAATACATATGTATAAACACATATGGTTTATATATTTATATATGTGTGTGATTTTGCATGTATTATACATGTATATATATAGATCTATAATAGATATGAGTAAATATACCTATTATTTTTGCCTCTAGACATATATCTATCCGTATGCACAATATGTTATTCTCGGAGGCAAAAGAAATTGCTTCTCACGGATACATTGAGGGGAATCCTCATTCACCAAATCACAGAGGATAGCATTTTTAAATAGAGTGTCTGATGTTCCTAAAAGAATTATATACATGTATGTATAAGTGCATTAAGGGATGCAACGGTTATCCGGCCACTATACCGGATAATTGGCAGTAGCCGGATATTACAATCTATTAATTATTAGATTTATATATACATTTCATTACAAAAAGTCATAAATCATTCTCTTTTCAGTCTCAACTGTAAAACTGAGTTCTTGCATCTGAGAACACAAAAGGCAAAACTTTTTTTTTTTTTTTTTTTTTTTTTTTTTGAGGATAGAAAAACAAAGACAATTTACTAAAAGAAAAAGTGGAAATATGTTCTCAAAATTTTTCATACACAAACATAAGAAATATTAAAGAAGGAAGAAAATTAAAGAGCTTTTATTCCGATTTGATTTTTCTAATTCACTAATGTCGAATTGAGATACTGAGTACGGAAACTTATATATAAAATTTAAAATAAATTAAAGTCCAAATAGTGTACTCATTAAAAAATATAAAAGGTGAGAAAAATACTACAATTGGTTTGCAAAAATACAGTACATAAAGCTGGTTTATTTCAAATAAATTGAGGAAGAAAATGGGGTGAAACAGAGATATCCGGCTGAAACTCTGGCCAGATACCGGATATCTGGACATCCGTTGCAATACTGGTGTGTATATGTAAATATATGTTTATATATGAATAGGTTTTTGCGTGTATTCATATAGATATATTATAGATATAATTATATAGATATACGTACATATAAGGTTGGGGAAAAAGAAATCCATTATTTTTTTCGGTTGATGGCTGTAATGATCGATATCTCTTGAAAGTATCGATCAAACAATTTCAAATTTATGCCCGTTGTCCAGGTGACATTTCACACTAAAAATTTTTTTTTACTGTTTTTTGTTTGGTCCATTCAGGTGTGAGTTACAGGCTGTTAAAAATGGAAGTCAACAAAGAGAAAACTCGATACATTTTACAGCTTTTCTTTGAGAAAGGCGAAAATGCTAGCCAGGCGGCTGAAATTGGGAATGGTGTTTATGGCGCTGATACTGTAACAGCTAATTACGTGCAGTTTTGATTTCGTAGATTCCTTTCAGGCATTTTTGATGTTTTCGAAAATGTCGATAAAATCACAGAAATAATCGATGTTGACCGGCATGTTAGTAGTCGTAGCATCGCACAGGAGGTAAAGATTGACCATAAAACAGTTTAAAACCATTTGCGCAAAGCTGGATTCCAAAAGAAGCTCGATGTTTGGGTGACACACCAATGAACACCAAAAAGCATGAGGGATCGAATTTACGAATGCGAAGCCTTAGCCAAACGGAATGAAATCGATCCATTTCTTAAACGAATGGTGACTGGGAATGAGAAATACGACAATATTGTGGGAAAACGATCGTGGTCAAAGCGCGGCGAAGCAGCTCAAACGGTGGTCAAACCAGGACTAACGGGCAGGAAGGTTCTACTGCGTATTTGGTGAGACTGGAAGGGAATCATTTATTATGAGTTGCTTCCTTATGGCCAAACACTAAATTCAGGATCTTTACTATCAACAACTGGGCCGTTTGAAGCAAGCAATTGACCAGAAACGGACAGAATTGGCCAACAGAAGAGGTGTTGTGTTCCATCACGACAACGCCAGACCACACACGTCTGTAGTGACTCTTCAGAAACTCGGGGAGCTTGGTTGTGAAGTTTTAATGCATCCACCCTAGAGTCCGGACCTGGCTCCAAGCGATTACCACCTTTTTCTCGTATTGCAAAACTTCCTCAGTGATAAGAAATTGGGATCAATAGGAGATTGTGTAAATCGATAGCTAGAGTTTTTCTCCAGTAAGGACCAAAACTTCTATGAGAGAGGCATTATGAACCTACCTTTAAAATGGCAACAAATTATACAACAAAACGGTGCCTATTTGACCGAGATCGGACAATTGGAAACAAGTTAAATAAAGTCATTCATTTCACGCAAAAATAATGGATTCCTTTTTCCCCAAACTAATATATTATTTCTTCAAATCCACTTTAAATGTACGTATCACCAGCTGGCGTTCAGATTCCCATTTGAATTTACAAATTCCTCGTCTTCTTTCACAATTCAATCAATAAAGCTGTTAATTAACCTCACATACCCATGTCTGTAGTTTAAAGTTAAGACTAGAAAAAAGAGAGAGAGAATAAAAAAAATAATAACAATCGCTCATTTAAGGCAGGTGGAAACCTACATTTCCTAGAAAGCGGGACAACAATCTTCCCGCTCCTCCGTTTGGTTCGAGTTAGGGAAACAGTAAGCAGGAATCATCTCTTGCATTTTCAAGGGTTTTATTAACACCAACCACACAATATTTACATCTACATCGCCATTATCTTACACTCAGCGTCCCCTTCTTAACCTTTTCTCTTTCTTTCCCGCTTCTCCCCCGGCTCTTGTTTTCGTCACGGTCACCCCCTGATTCGTCCTCCTCCGGGACAAACCAAAACAAGGAACGGTCGGCCGGGGACGCGGGGACTTCACAGCATGTGTATTTGCTAGGGCGAAAAAAAAAATAAATAAATAAATAAATAAAAAAACCTAGCACAAAATTGGAAGGATGTGAAGTGACGAGTTTGGGAGTGGTGAGGAAAGGGTGAGAAAAAGAAAATGATTGTTAAGAATTCAACACTATAATTGGATGCAGCATAAATGATAGAACGTTTCCCAGAAAGGCAATCTCGCCGGATTCGATTTCGAGTGCTTTTGGAATAAAGGCGCGGCTTTTATTGTATTCGAGTACCTCTCTTTTAAAATAGTCGAAAGCGAATCTTTTCACGCATGATAGAAAGACGGGAATGAATGTCGAATAACGTTGTCGACTGTGATGTCACGTGACTACAACCTACTTATTAGAGTTGTAACACTTGACATGTATGTATTGTAACGTGACGGGTCAGCTTGTGGCTGTCGACTCGACGTACAGCTTAGAAACAATAACAACGTTTATTCTGGATTAAAATGGAGTTTCAAATTTTCCAAATGGAAATCACAGGGCTCAGGTGGGCTGGTGCGGACGCTAAAAGTCTCAGGTTCGAGGCGAACCTAAAAAAACAATCTGCGGATAGGTGCCGACAGATACCGTCGTACAGGGGTACATCTGGGTCTCTTTGAGTACCACACAAAGCTGGAGAAAAGCTCTCCAAAGAGAAAACCAACCGCCACAACTCGAACCTCTGTTCTTTCTCTCGTCCTGGGCACTCCCCGGTGAAAAACTCGCCTGACGTCACCTTTCGCCTCTTCTCATTGGCGTTTTCTTTCCGCGTCGCTGTCCTAGTACATTCTGATTGGCTCCTTCGGTGGCGCCTCACTTTCTGACATTACGTTGTCCCGTCCGTCCTTCGGATTCACCTCGGACATCCCAAGGCGACAACCCTTTGTAGTGTAGTGTCAGAAACCCCAGACAGAGTGTCGCCCTGCCCTGGGTTTAACAAAACCTCTTTGTGAAGCCAATGGAGTGTAGCGACGTCACAATATATGTAATGATATTTTTTCTAAAAGTTATGGATTATAATTGTATTCTAAAATAACTTTCGGGCTATTCTACCCCTAAAATGACAACCTCGGGCAAAGTACCTTTGTTTCTCGTCTGATTGGACACCCAAATGAATTCCTGCTTAGCTCAACTATTGTTATACAACTCCTTTGCGTGACTCCTTCTTAATATTCTTACTGGTCGACTCACACCACTATAACACCCTCACGTTACACGTTTTGGCGAGAGAAGAGAAGCAAACCGTATTGCTTTTAATTTCAAATTTTGGTGTTTCCTCCCCACTGCAATGCGCGTGATTAGATTGTTTTCCTTTGGCTGCTTCTTTTCACACGTCAGTGTCATTTCGCTGCCGGGAAAGTGACATCCAAAAGAGCGGAGCACAGTCCTGCGGAAGAATAAGTTACATTCGGTTCAGCTCTGTTTACCTCTTACAGCGAGTCATCGTCATAAACATTTTTTTTTTTTTTAGCGGACAAGGTAGAAGGTGAAGAATAGAAGGTGAACGGCTGCCATCCGCGGATTGTGGATAACCCTTTTGAAAAAAATCTTCGCCATTTTTTTTTTAGGGCCGACGCCGACTCGAGAGCGATCTTCGATATCTACAAACGATAATCGGATTCCAGTTGTATTCCTTAGGCATTTATTTACTTGTATAAAATCATTTAATCAAGATGTCCACGTGTTTTACTTTCTTCTTTCTCAAACACGTAACATTCTTTTTTACATCCTGATCTGTTTCATTGACGCTTCAGAGAGTGTTTCGTTCTCGTTTCAGGGACAGCAGCGTGGGTGCGGGTCCTTGGCAGAAGTGCCGCGGCAAGCACTACCTGTGCCCCACTCGGTGCCTGGACCTGAACGACGCGGTGTGTGGCTCCGACAACCGCATCTACCACAACATATGCGTGCTCAGGAAGAGGAACTGCGGGTAAGACGACACACATGGTCCCCTTCCCGGTTACTCTTTCAACCAAAAAGTCCCTTTTTTAGTCACTTTCTTCGAAAAATACTCACTTTTTATCATTATCGAGATTTTTTTTTCAGATGGGAGAA
>CM063501.1:2748575-2828575 GCA_032207245.1 Pardosa pseudoannulata
CAGGGGCCTTCCTCATGCGGCGTGTCGGTCCGGGCGTTCGGGACGTCGGTGCTGGCGAGAAGGGCTTGAGATTTTCGACGTCCAGCTACTCTTGAATCCCGACTTCTGCTACTCTTCGATTCCTTTTCTGTAACTTCCTTTCCCAACTCCTCACCTCGGATTTAACGCCCCTTTTTCTTTTTTTTCCAATCGCCTGTTTGGTGAAATTTTCCCGCATCTGCACCCCCTTCGGGAGTGCAGGTGGGCTCGTTAAAATAGCCCCTTTCATGAAAGCTGACATTATTTTTAGCCCCTGTTATTTTTAAAGGAATGGGTGATTCGTTTCGGATTTATCGGCGTTATAATTCTGGGAGGTGCTTGAGTTTTGCTATTGATTAATTTATTCCTTTATTTTTTTTTTAATTATTGGTTTTGGGAAATGTGAAAGCTGACATTTTTTTTTATCCCTAACTAAAATAACTTGATAATTCCGTTATGTTGAGGTACAAATTGCTCAGAGGATGAGTAAAGTTGGGGGATAAAGATTTAATTATTTGTTTTTGTCATAGGGATTTTTTTTTCAATTATTTAAATGTTTTTTGAATTTAATTCTTAATTACCGTCACGCTTGTGCCGTTCCGTAATCTATGCCTTCTCCGCAGGGGTCCCTAAACAAACAGTCAACAATCGAAGTCCTAAATTCTTCTAGGAAGTTTCTCCCACAGCTGTGCATGCACATGCTGACCATCGTGGGAAAGTACCTTGGTACAAGGAGTATGAAGATTATTGAGCGTGTACCAGATAATGCTCAGCAAAATACAAACCATTTTATATACCTGCCTCATAGGGTACTTTACAATCGAGGAAAATCAAACATTTTACTGGTCCTTTCATATGACGGGCTATATGCTAGTCACTGGTAGTAAACTAACTGTGTTCATGGCTTTTGTTAGGGTTATTACCTACAAAAATTGAGCTCATGGCATCCGACTTACCAAATCCAAGTTCATTTGGAGATTCGTAGTTTTTTGCAAAGACCTAAGGGTCGGGATTATTTAAGAAATTTTTCCGTTACACAAACATAAAGTGTCTAAGAGAGAATATTTTCCAGGACCTTATAAAATAAAAAAAATTGACTTTGCCAGAAATTTTGAAGCCCCATTTTAAAAGCAGGCGATTCAATATATCAAATTATCACATAATAAATAGGTAAAAATAACAATTTTTTTCTAGGATTATGACGTCATTCCTTTAACCATCTCATTTAATTATTTATTTTAGATTATTTAAATATCTCCTGCATTATTTCCATACGTTTTATCACTAAACTTAGATATCACGTTACAATTCTGGAAAATTAAAAATTTTACTGATCCCGTCATGTGACGGGCTATATGCTAGTATACTAATAGCATTTAATAACATTAGTATACAGTATTAGTATTATATAGAGTAATATTTTATTTTTGTTTACTGAAAAGGGATTTTAAAAGCCCCGCTTAACAGCATTCTTAAAACTGCGTGTAAAGACGTCGACTATTTTGAGTTGCATTGATGTAGACGAGTAGTATTAATGTCCGTTTTAGAGATTGTGCAGATGGAATACAATAAAAAAAATAGAGGAGCAAACATTTTACGGTTAATTGATTTGGAAGTATACTCAAAACGTTTATATACGTTGTACTGAAAATTTTCGTTATACAGAGTGGTCGAAAGGAGAGGACGTCTCCTTTGGATCGCACTCTACATGACTGTAGCAATTATTTTCGAACAAAAGTGTTCAAGTAGAATACAAAGTGTTCAAGATAATTTATAATTATGTAACTTATCCAAATCGCTTCCAGCATGGCCAAAATGAGAACAGTAAAATATTCCAGCTAAAATCTAGCCTCGTGTCGTGTAGCTCTAGTTTAAAATTAGGTATTCACCTATGATCAAATGTATAGTGGTTGTTTATTTCTTTTAGTCCCAAAGATTAAATATTATTTGGGTTGCGTTGTGTAGATATTTTAAGTTTAAATTCAACCACAAGTTCTGAGAGACTACAGGCATAAAATAAGAAAATAAACTAATACGCTAAATTAAGAACGACTGAAAACAGCTCTACAGTAAAAATAAGTCAATTTATCACAATTATATATACATTATTA
Organism: Pardosa pseudoannulata; assembly: GCA_032207245.1. Lineage (NCBI taxonomy): Eukaryota > Metazoa > Arthropoda > Arachnida > Araneae > Lycosidae > Pardosa > Pardosa pseudoannulata. The sequence goes on from CM063501.1 coordinate 2,750,705, forward strand.
ATATACAAGATTCAGATTAAGTTTCATACGATTTTTTCTTTTAATATAATCAAAACAGGTGCAACACCAATTAAGATAGGATAATAATAATTTCCTGTCTCTTAGCTAACTCTATGTATATAGGAGAGAGGACCCAATCTCAATTTCAAATATGTATAATGATGCGTCGTACCTTTGTGGATCTTTTGGGTGTACTCTGGGGAGCCCTTTCGATTGACGTGATAATAATGTGGACTCCTGTATCACCGCTGGTATGGGGCCTTCTGATATAACTCGGGGCGATACTGAAAAGCGGACGAGCTGGACACTTAGAGATGTCGAGGTGTTCCTTGGGCCCAACTCCTTTGATCCCCGTACTCTGTCCTCGAGTCCTGAACACTGACTTGTCTCCTCGACTCGACTGCTCTGCTCCCTCCGATTCGACTCCACTCTCGAACCTCTCTTCTCTTTCTAGACTTTTCTTCGTCTAATCGGGATAGTTGTCAAAATCCAATTGGTCCCCTTAACCCCGCCTTGAAAATACCAACTTGGAAAAACCTTGCCCCATCCAATTGGGCACTGTCCCTTAGGGACTCATAAATAACTCCACAAAGGTACAATCTTATTTAGCATCATGTACGGAGAAGCGATTCTAATCTGGGACCGGGATCAGAACCCCGCCTGAGAATCCCGCACAAAACGAAAAAAAAAACCGTTGAAATAATTTTTATTGTCCTCTCCCCTTTACGAAAGATGTGATGAGGTCAGATTTAGATCCCAAGTATTATACATCTCTTGTGAATTAATCCATTATATTAGTGGTCTAAATCGCCTCATCACGCCTCGCCGAACTGAAACCAGAATAAATGCCCTTCCTAAACTTCACCTCTTTTGTATTCCAGGGTCGGACGACAAGAATGCTTGTCCGCGCCAATGCCCGGAGGTGTACAAGCCGACGTGCGGCAGCGATGGGATCATTTACTACAACGACTGCTTCCTCAGGAAGAGGACTTGCAAGTACGATTCACAAAATACATCCCGAAAGCAGAACAAAAGTTCCTGCCGCCCTCCTACTCTTCTAAATTCGAATACTTTCCAACTTAATCATTTTTTTGCATATAACTAGTGCAACTTGACCTCACTTAGATAAGGAAGCAATATTTAATATTTTATTGGTGACTTCTAGCACTAAAACATGCAATCCTCGTGAACAATTTCTCAAAATAATTTGTTTAAGGTATCCGTCTACGTTCGGAGAACTTTTTTCTTTAAACGTAGAAACGAGTTCCTGTTTTTACATTTTTAGATTTATTTTTTATATTACCATAGAGAATTGCACTTAAAAAATTGATTCCTGGAGAAGTTTTTATAAAATTTCTAATAAATGAAGAAAATTGAGTAAAAAAAAATCTTGTTTTTTCAAAAAGTCTCATTTTTTAATAAATTGAATTATTTCAATATTTTTGGACACAACGCTTTTCTTATACACTGGACGAGCAAATCGCCTCATATCTTTGCTTCATTTACATTTGGTAAAAAATGTGGGTCCTTCAAAATCGTACACATTGAATTTTTAACGAATTTTCATTACCTTTATATCTAACTACGAGTGTAACATCATTAAAAATGATCCCAATTGAAAGCTTTTAGGTCATTTACTAGTCAATACTATCAAAAACATTCATAATAATTTTCAATAAAATATTTTAAGAACTTTTTGAGAAATCCCATTTCAAGTTTCGACATTTTATTAAAAATACCGTTCCCAGAAAAACGCATTTGACGTTTATGAAAGCAATTTTAACTGTTAAAAAATTAAAATACACGTTTAAAATTCCCCACACTTTCTTGGTTCAAAACTTTCTAATTAGCAAGTTGCTAATTATTAAAAATGCTAGAAAAATGTTTAAACTAATCTTCATGAAAATATAAAAAGGGTTGTCCAAAAAAGGCTCTTTAAAAGGCATTAAATTCACAACTTCCGGTTTCGAAGTCGCTCCTTCCGTTTTGTTTCCACAGCTGTCACTGATGTTTAAACGGCTGTCACTTTTCTTTAAAATGACGTAGAGACAAAACAAAAACGGATTTAGAAGCCTAAAAGTTGAAACTTTACAATAGATAATTTTTTTTAATTATGATTTTTGGCCAAAAATGACGTTTTTAACGTAGACGGATACCTTAAAATCAACACTTATAAAAACTAGAATGTCGTCTCCTTATTAAATTTCGACCTTAAGGGAAGAGCATCTCTCGAAAAATTAATATCAAAAGGCTCTTACCCTTTCAACTTCGGGCTCCGTGGGACGCACTGGAAAGATGTATTCTTCCATCACGATTTAAAGATGAAGCCTTTCGGAACGAATAATACATTTATTTAACACGACGAAGCACTAAAAACAGGTACATTATACATAGATTATAAGAGAACAACTCAAAAAACGGAAATAAAAAACAAAAAATTGTTCTTCTCTTTTCCGTTGCCATTCGCCAGGGGAAAAACTTTAAAAAAATACAAAAGGAAAAAACCATTGATCACAGTTTGTCTTTCCCTTTTACACACTCCTCATACCTCTTTGGCAGCACGCAGTTATATCATAGCATCCATATTATTGGTCCAAACTTTCACACATTTTGTTTACCCGCAAGTTTTCATGTCATCTCCGTCACAGGACGCCGAGAGAATGTCACATATCACACATATTTCATCCATCTTGTAAATAAATTTGTGTTGTCGATCTAAACTTTGGAGGAATTATTTGGTTCTGCATCTCAGCGACTGTCTACGGACATACCTGCCCCAGTAAATAGGGCGGAAAGGTGACACGCTGCCATAGCGCCCCAGATGTCAAGAATAAAGCAATTCAAGATGTCTCAAATCCTATTTAGGAACTCAACAGATAACCATCCCGAAAAGAGGACGCAGAGCCATTCAGTTCATACTCTGTATTTGGGTGCTCGAGAACTATATGTTTTTAGGAGTACGCAAAATCATCTGGGAAAATTTTGTGTCAAGAATATATATACATATATATATATATACGCACACACATATACAGACATATACACATGCATATATGCATATATTGCATACATATTATGTTTATCTATATACATTATAAAGTCAGTACCGGCTATAGGGTCACCCGCTTATAAGGTCAACCCACTTATAGGGTCATAGTCCCGTCTAACTTAATAGGGAACATGTGTTAAAGTGCACCGCTTATACAGTCATTTTCTTTTCCTTGTTACTGGTTATGGGGTCAATTTCATGTTTTCAACAAGTTTCCGTTTTTGTTTTTAAAGAAGTGAGTGCGAAATCAGAGAGAGGACCCGAATTGAAGCCTTTATTTCCCTTTCTTGTTCGTGTAGACATCACCTCTCTCAGTTCTCTTGTCCCCCGACAAGAGGTGGATATCTGTCTGTTTATGGGTTGAAGTGATCGCTCCGTGCTTAGGTTGAAATGGAGACGAAACAAAAAAAGGAAAATTTTGTGTCATTTGGACCATACGTCACGAATAAGAAGGTTCATTTTTTAATTATGGCTTCGAAAATAATATCATTTGCTGCAAAAATGAATGGATTGAAAATTTTAAAAAATCTAATCTTTCAAAGGCTGGTTCCGCCAAAGCAAATTCTATTACCCGGACGACCTTAAACAGCATTTTAGCTGCCAAACTTTTCTCCTCAAGAGTTGAAATCGGTTCAAGAAAGAAAACGTCAGAACTCGTCCCCTTATGGGAATGTGGATAAGGCTCTTCTGTTATGGATTAAAAATGCTCCGTATATACACAATAGGGTTGTATTATTACGCAAATAGGGTCACCCCGCTTATAGAGTCCGATTTTTCTGGACCGCTGAGCTGACCCTATAACCGATACAGACTGTACATATTCATTGAAATTGGCGAACTGAAATTTATGTTGACTGTAATACCTCCGTCACTTTGTACATGGAATTAAAAAATGTTTTAAAAGCAGACGATGAAAGCCTCTCCACATTATGGTCGAATGCACCGTATGGAGGGGGTATGGCTCATCGAGGTCGGAGGACTGCTTCGGAAGCAGTTTGTTTTCAACGACATCGCTACCAAAGTAAATTCTATGGATGCATCTGCTCACTGAGTTGCTCAGTGTGTGGATGAACCATCGTCCAAGCTCATTATCAGGACCATTACTGGAGTGGTGAACAATTGGCCACGTTATTGTTTGTCATGATGGCCAATCGTTTACCACTGCTGCACTGATGACGATGGTTACATCCACACACTGGGCTACTCCGTGAGCAGAGCGCGTGGATGCCTCCATGGAGACCACTGGCTGCCTTTGATCTCTAACCACTTCCTCTTCCACCTTCCAGGGTTATTTATTCTCTCCAGACAGTGTTAATGGCTTGCAGTGGGGAGGAGACTTTACAGTTTACCATGATACCTAAATCATCGTCAGCTATGAAAAATAGGAACATGTCAAAAATAAAGACTGATCTTATTTTGGAGGGAATCACCTGTCTCATATCTAATCTTGCTATAGGAAGGTGACAAACTTTTTTCTATTGAAAAGGAAGACATAAAAAAATATTGCATTAATTTTTTTTCAACATCACCTAAACCGATATGAAAATAATAATCCAAACGTATTAAGATTTATTATTTGTTTTTCGATTGAAGGAATATTTTTATTGATGTGTCATATCTTTTTTTACAATATACAGTAGAACCTCTATTAACCGAGGTTTCTGTTAACTGAGTCAATAACGAAGTCTAATTTTTTTCTGTTTTTCAAAATGAGCTTGGAAAAAATGATACACATTTTAGTTCATTGTCCGTGTTACAGGCACTTCTGTCCCACAACATGATTGCCCAGGCAATTAGTTAATCCAGCTACAATTCGTAAATCATTCAACAAAATAATTGTTGAAAAGAGGATACAGGGTGAATCCCAGCAGACTGAAAACACGCCTATCAATGGAATCACGAAGATCATCGATGGAATTGAAGGATGTGAGGAAGTTTTGGAAGAGGACATTTGCGAGTGGCTGGACGTTGAAAATAACATCCAAATTTTGAAATTCTCAATGACGAAGAATTCATACAAGCGGTTAATCCTTCAACGGACATTAATGACGCTGAAAATGAAGATGAGGACTTTAATGAAGTGAAGGTGTTCAAGCACTGACAACTGTCCTAAAATATTTGGAGCAATGAAACGATGTTACACCGACGGATCTCCTGTTGCTCAAAAATTGGTGAGATAGGGCTGCCCATGATAGAAATCCTGAACTTTTGCAACTAAAGGTTACAGACTTTTTTAAAAGAATGCAAATTTAACAAATTAATGTATATTAAATTTTAAAAATACAATGTTTTCTTGAGATTTGTGTTATTTTTGAAAATGCCTCTTTCAACATTTAACTAAGAATAGTTTAAAAAAAATTCCATTTTACTTTTTAAAATTTGCTACTAGAGTTGATTTCCTTTTTAAATCTTTTTAGCTATGAAACATAAGTTCATCTATGTTTATTTTTATCCTTTAAAGAACGTTCTATACTTTTCTACTTTAAAAGTTAGTTAAATTGGCAGGCATGAAAGGTTTTTATACAGGGTTTCTATTATCCGAGATTTCCGATATCCGAGGTACTACAGGTCCCAATTAGCTCGAATAATCGAGGTTCTACTGTATTTGACATATTTGCTACTAAGAGATCAACATTTAGTCTTGATTTTTGAGAAGTATTATTTTATCATTTCTCTAATTACAGTCGCCGCAGTTACTGACTACATAAAAAATGTGGTTTGTAAATCGTTATGGGAAAACTTTTGTTATCAAAATTTACAAATTAGCTTTCAAATACTGAAAAGAAGGACATCTATTATTACGAAGGTCGCCTTTTACAGACGACGAATAGAAGACGCTAAAGAAATTAATTTCACATTTTTTTTTATCTTGGAATCAGCGGCATCTTAGAAATCGTCTGCGCATTTTGTTATAGAAGAAAGGGAGTGAATAAAACATGGAGATAACTCGTGAAGGCTTTCATTAGATTATGATTTTAAGTAAGGACTCACTTGTTTTCGTCCTAATTTTTGTAAGAACTTAAAAAAGGCTGAATGTGGAAACAGAAGGGCCAAAAGGAGGATGATTGGTCTCATTAGCTATATTAAAGTATAAAGATATTTTTAATGGCAAGAATTAAAAAGATACTTAAGGATACGTTTATTTCGTGTGCAGCTTGGGCGTCGTGGAGGTTCCCATGGAGAGTTGCGTAGAGGTTCCTAAGTGCCCGGAAGTGTGTTTGCCGCTCTACGACCCCGTCTGCGGTTCCGACAGGCGGCTCTACATGAACCACTGCAGGATGCTGCAGGCAAACTGCGGGTAAGCATTTTTATTTTTTTTCTATCGGCTGAAATTTTCTGCTTCACCCATACCGCACTTTCGGTATATCTGTTCCAAACAAAAGGCTGAAAATTTAAATAACTGATTTTGCGTGCCTTGATTACGGGAAACCTCTTTTCTCCCACTCCCCTAGGGCCCGAGCCAAACAGGAAAAGCTTCCTCTGTTATGCTTAAACGAGCTTGGATGGGTGGGCATCACGGATCATTCTTTATTATAAACTGCTTAAAAGTATTCGCGTCCGTCACGGCCCTTAAAACTGAATACCGCAGCTCTCCGTTGCCACATACGATAAGCAACAACACTAAAAATGTCTTAATTACGATATAAGAACATTTTTATGCTCTTTTTGAATTCATAAAATAATTTTAGCTTTTTATTATTATTCTATAAATATATTTATTGTCTTTTTTTATTTTAAATCCCCCAAATAACAGTTAGATATGTAGTGTTCCATGTACAAGAACCAAAAAACACCTCTTCCCTCATCAGCCGCTGAAGATTTCTCATTAATTGCGATCAAATCAGATTCAGCCCATGTCAACGGCGGTCTTGCAAAACCATCATGCAACTCGTTCTGTTTTAATTTTGTTCAATTCTGGTTCGCATTTTTACTGCTAAATTGCATTTTCAGCAACTGCATTTTGAAAATTTCTCATTGATCTTTTCATTAATTGCGATAAAATCAGATTCAGCGCATGGTAAAGGCGGTCTTGCAAAACCATCATACAGTTCGTTCTATTTCAATCACGTTCAATTCTGGTTTGCATTTTTACTACTAAGTACTCTGCAGAATCTTTCTTGCGTTTTCCCCCAGTTTTCCCTTTAAAAAACTTAGAAAGGAACCTGAATTTAATAAACTTTAGACTTCCCTATATAATAGATATATATTAATATAGAACTGCCCTACAATCTATGAATATAGGACTTCTTATATTACATACAGCCCTAACTGCCAGAAATTTTTTTTCTATTTCACTGTTGCGAATTATTTATCCCTATTTTGTTTACCTATTAAAAATCCCAAAGTAGAAATTGATTAACGTGGTCATCAAATGGAGTGAGAAAAATTTTACTAAAAACTTAAAATCAAGCAAAAAATTATTGGCAATTAAAAAAAATTACCTAGATGTTTGAGGCTGTTGGTTCGGGAGATTTTTTGCAACATAATGAGATCGGGACCTACTACTTAAAGCCGATTCCTAACATCCATGCCACAGATTGATCTTTAGCTATGAAATGCTAAGGAAAATCAAATACAAAATTATTTCGATCTTGATTTTTTTTCTCTGATTTTTAATCTGTTGATAGGGATATTTTGGAGTGTCCTTTTAGCCATTCACATCAAAAATATTTTATTATGTATTCCAATAAAATCAGCAGCAGATGATTGGTCTTTACCTATGAATTGCTAACGAAAATCAAATACAAAATTATTTCGATCTCTATTTTTACACCGGTTTTTAATTTGTTGATAGGGATATTTTCTCGTCTCCTTGAATCCATTCACATCTAAAATATTTTATCCTGTATTCCAAAAAAATAAGTAGCAGACGATCTGTATTTATCTATAATACGCTAACGAGAATAAAATACAAAAATTTTTTATATTTAATCTTTAAAACAAAATAATTCTTTTTATTCCAGTCGAAAAAACTAGCCATATTTACCTGTACGTTACAGATATTGTTATTAATAAAATCCCGACTTAATATCAAAATGAAAATCTTAATACTGTGGATTACATAACAGTTTGGAAGAATTTAAGTTCGGTTTTTATTCCTTGACAAAATATGGTAGTATAGGCTTTAATTTAATACCATTTTTTCAGTTTATAATTGCATACTTTTATTTTATACTAATCTATTAAGTATAAAATAAAAGGAAAATATGTAGCAATTAAAACTAGTAAACCAGAGCATTTTGGGATATCCAAGAATTTTTTAACTTTTTGAAATGTTAGTTGTGTTTAATAAATGGAAGAAAATCTTCTGTTGATTAATATTTAGAGTTCTGTGCGTAACCAGTAGATGGCAGCACTATAAATTCTGTTCCTTGTGCTGTATTGTTTATTTTGCGAAATTATCTGAAAATATAAAAATCCAAACATCTCTTCGAAAACCCTTACGTCATTCCCATTAGTAACATCGTAAGCTGTTATTAATTTTAATTTAAAACGTTTAATATAAGTTTGAAACTTGCTCGAAAGAGAGGAGATTTAAATAAAAACTTTGAATAATTTTTCTTGGTTATAAATAAAGATCTAAATTTATAAAACTGGTTTCATTACATGAGATACATTTTTAAGCGGACAAACAACTTTAAATGAAAGATTATTTTCTTTGTATTATCGTAAATGTATGGGATTTCCAACTCTAGTTTTTCTGAATTTACTTTGTTTATGTAGTGAGAGTTTGTTTAACACACTGTCAAGTAGAGTTAAGACAGCACATTTAAATATGGAATAGTTTCATAAATCTTTTTTATTGTTTGCAAACAATACTTATTAGAAATCTTTCTCCACCCTTTTCAATTTTTAAAAAGTATCAGAAATGGGACAACAGGAGATGAAATTTCCAAAAAGCCTAAAATAATGTTTCAAAATTTCATTTTCAAACAGCAATGAAAATATATAGGTAGAGTTTCTTTGTACACAAACCAGGGAAGGTTCATCGACACCTGCTGCTGTTTGGATGACAGCATGGGATCACACACTGGGTCGACGACATGTGCAGCTCTCTGTTTTACAGAATATTGAATTTGGAACATAACACAAAATGAACTTAAACATCGTCTGCGTATTAGCCTATACCTCAAGTAGATAATCTAGACCAGAAACGGCCCGCAGATAGAATTTTAAGTGGGAGATCAGAGGCAAATTAAAAGAAATATATATTTATACATTTTATACATTATATATCCATCTCCTTTTCTACTTTGCTTGAATATTATATCCCACATTTATTATCTCACACCCAGAAGATGGACGGTCTATTTGCTTCTTACATGTCGACAAGTGTTTTCGACCCTGAACCTTAGAAAGAATCATTTCAGGAGTAGACTGACAGACGAGCATTCAGCATCGTTCCTTAAAATCGGTCCATCTCGCTTCGAACCTCAGTATGAGGAACTTTTAAAAATGAAATCGCCATTTCGTTCATCTCATGAACGTATTTAAACCGCTAGGTACTTGTATATTGTTTTTAAAATTTTAGAAAAATTTATCTTGGACCGCCAAACTTATTTTCCTTCGATTTTTGGCCGAAAAAGTTTGTCCATCCCTGATCTAGACAGATCCATACCTTAAAGACAATGTCGTGACAAGAGGACCACTGGGGATCTGCAAGACTCGTACGTAATCCACCCAAAACCACTACAGCAGAACCTCTTTTTAACGACCCCTTCGTTAGAACGACCCTCTTAAAGAGTCCCAATTATTTTACCATAGGAATAATGTTCATTTTGAATCTTTACAACGACCCCAAGCGTATTATTTTTCGTTAGAGCGAGGCCGCCCATTTGAGTCCGCAGAACTCGTGAGCAAGTGAGGTATTTCAAAATTATAGTACTGTGGTGCAAGTTCAATTCGATTCAGACGACGGAGAAGAAATCGTCCGAGCTTTTGAAAAAATGAATGAAAAAGAAACCTTAGGTGCAATCGATGCCTTGCGTCCATATTTTGAAGGACAATTTACTTCTGAGGATTTCCTTCAAAATCTAACGGATACGGAATCGGTGAAAAGGAAAAATTCCCACATGAACTTGAAACGGAAGTCCATCAAAGACTTTTCTTTCAAAAATTCAGTAATGGAAATACAAATAAATTGAAGTGTTCTTCTAGGTATGTAATGTTGCATCATTTCTTCGCTCAATTTTTTTTATTATTTCTTCAATTCGTTACAACGACCCTGTGATGTTGGTCCCACAGTGGGTCGTTATACGGAGGTTCTACTATATTTTCAAATTGCCATTGCTAAGGAATATTCATGTGGGATGGGAATGGACCAGTCAAAATGGCATTTCTCTGGCAGGTGGTCCAGAACCGACCCCGTATAGATCTAACGTATCAACCAGAAATATTTCTCCTTTTATAGCAGCCGTAAAACGTCACTGGACCCGTCTATTAGGAGCTAAATGGGCAAAAAGGTAAAATTGTAACGGCGAAAGAAATAGCTCCCTGTTATGTGTGTGCATCCACATGTGTGTACATATATGTACACACACACGCATATAATTTGCTAAGAGGCTGAGATATTGTCAATCTCGCTTATCTTTCCGCCTGTTTCAACCCAGCCTCTCGTACAGTGTATTCAAATGTTTTGCCAACGAGGAAGTTGAGCTGTCATTTTTGCTGCACCTGACGTCATGCGCACATTCTCTATAGGAGTTCTGACTGTGTTCGTTGTGTTTCTTCTCTTACAGAAAAGACGTGAAGGTGATGCCCGACCACACTTGCATCAGCGCGCCAAAATATACGGGGAAAAGCAAAAGACAGTAAGGACTTGGACCGAAGGAGAACTTTGCACCCTCCCTGTGGCACTTGAACTGCAGTGGAACCCCGTTCCTAATTATTATTCTCAGTGTGCGTGTCATTCCATCCGATTCCTTTTAGAATCATTTATAGAATGTATTCCCATTTCAGTTTGCTGTAGTTCTCTCACATTGTTAATGCAGACAATCTTCACTGTACACATTCCTGATTAAAATATTATATATTACTATAAATATTGTGTATGCTTATAACTCAGTCGTCCTACTAAACTGTTCTTTAGTGCTTTATCTTAAAATACATATTTTTCACAAACAATTAAAACATTAAGGTATCCGTCTACGTTCGGAGAACTTTTTCCTTTAAAGGTACAAACTAGTTTATGTTTTTACATTTTTAGATTTATTTTTTATATTATCAAAGAGAATTGAAATTAAAAAATTGATTCCTGGAGAAGTTTTTGTAAAATTTCTAATAAATTAAGAAAATTGAGTAAAAAAAATCTGGTCTTTTCAAAAGGTCTCATTTTTTAATAAATTAAATTATTTCAATATTTTTTTGATACAACCCATTTCTTATACACTGGACTAGCGAATCGCCTCAAATCTTTGCTTGCTTTACATTTGGTAAAAAATGTAGGTCCTTCATAATCATACACGTTGAATTTTTAAAGAATTTTCATTACCTTTATATCTAACTACGAGTGTAACATCATTGAAAATGATCCAAATTAAAAGCTTTTAGGTCATTCACTAGTAAATACTATCAAAAGCATCTATAATAAATTTCAACAAAATATTTTAAGAACTTTTCGAGAAATCCCATTTCAAGTTTCGACATTTTATTAAAAATACCGTTCCGAGAAAAACGCATTTGAAGTTTATGAAAGCAACTTTAACTATTAAAAAATTAAAATACACGTTTAAAATTCCCCACACTTTCTTGCTTCAACACTTTCTAATTGCCAAGTTGCTAATTATTAAAAATACTAGAAAAATGTTTAAACTAATCTTCATGAAAATTTAAAAATTTTTGTCCAAAAAAAATACTCTTTAAAAGACTGTAAATTCACAACTTCCGGTTCCGACGTTGCTCCTTCTGTTTTGTTTCGACAGCTGTCACTGATGTTTAAACAGCTTTTCTTTAAAATGCCGTAGAGACAAAACAAAAACAGATTTAAAAGCCTAAAAGTTGAAATTTTACAATAGAGAAATAAAAAAAAATTATGATTTTTGGTGAAAAAGGACATTTTTAACGAAGAGGAATACCTTAAGGCTTCATTCTTCAGATCACATAATTTGAACGCTTTTTTTTTTTTTTTTTTTTTTTTGGTTTGGACTTCTACGGTCAACTTTTTGTAACACGAGGGCTAATGAGACTGGCACCTACTGCATAAAGCCGATTCTGAACGGCTACGAACATCCATGCCACTGTGGGATTCGAACCCACGAACTCAACTTTTAAAAGTATCAGATAACTTACACCAGAGCATTAAATGTTTAATGTTTTTAAATTTCACGTCCAATACTAAGCAACATCGTAGAGTCGCAGGTCTGTAAAGTAATGACTGTTTAAATTAGAGATCCATATGTTCAATAGTTTTTTTTTTTTTATTTATAATGCACAGAAGTTGAAAAAAAATCATTTTCAATAAAAAATGTTTAAAGTTTCCTTAAAACGTAAGATATTAAGTGCAAAGACTGTAGAGTTATTAAGGCTCTAATTCGAATATTTCCGTGGGATTTGTTTTAAACCATTCAGAAACGTTTAAATACTTTAAAAATGCAAACAATTGAAAAAATCAAATTTTTGAAGGTTTAAAAGTGATGTATTTCCCACAGTAACAATGTAGACAGACACATTCATACTCAAAATATTATGTAAAGCGTATTACGTACGGGTTCTTCTTCAAAACACTCTTTTCGAGAATCTTTTTTTAATATTTAAATGCATTTTTTTTCACAAAGAATCGAGATAATAAGCATCTAAGCACGGTTTCGTTCTTTACAGAGCGTGTTTTTATGCTTACAACACACACTAGTTCTTTTATTCGTGTCACAACCCAACTGTATTGGTTTTAAACTATGAAAGAAATACTACTGGGTTGGCAACCAAGTCATTGCCTCTTTTGTCGATAGATTCACTCTACACTCTCTTTTGTTTTGTTGCTTTCAGTCGTTTTTAATTTAGCGTATTGGTTTATTTTTATTTTTGTCTGTAGTCTCTCAGAGCCTGTGGTTGGATTTAAATCTAAAATATCTACACAGCGCAACCCAAATAATATTTAGTCTTTGTGACTAAACAACCACTATACATTTGATCACAGGTTGATACCTAAATATAAACGAGCGCTACAGGACAGTAAATTACAGTTTTTATATAAAGTTGTTTTTAAACAAAAAAGATTCATTAATAAATACGCGTTTTTTTTAATTATTAAATCACTCTTGTACAAAAAAGTGTCAAATAAACAACTCCGTGTTTGAAATGTCGAATCGTATTCGAAAACTGAATTGTTTTACCATTTACTGCATTCATCAAACAGGTTTGTTGGGAAGAAATGCGTTACCATAAATTTGTTTCGGATTGGAAGTCAACAGCCATCGATTTAGTTTCCGACCGGAGGTATCGACTGCCCTTCGTAAACTAACCCTAATTATTACGGGCGCGTGACTTCACATGTAGGTTAGAGCGTGGGGCGATTAGAATGCTAAACGCTGCGTAGGTGCGTTGGATTTTTCAGCAGACGGGGATAGTTCCATTTTTATTAAAAGAAAAATTTAACATCTAAGACGGAATTTAAATTGGACGTGTTTCTTTTTGCAAATTGAAAACTAAGAAATTCAAAATTAGAAAATTTTGGATGTTTGTGTGTATATGATAATGTAGTATAACTATTTTTCGTTTTTAAATCAACATTAAATATCCAAAAAATCGATATTTTGAAAAGTATTTTTTTTAATCTATTGAAAATGTATACACATTTTTACTTTCAATTATCTTTTGTCAAACGATCCTTTCGAACCTTGGGCTGAACATTTCTTCAAAACTATGAAATACAAAATTTCAGATACTAACGTAAATGATAATGCAACATATTCTTTAACTATTTTGAAGTAAGTGCTTTTCAGGTATCCGTCTACGTTCGGAGAACTTTTTTCTTTAAACGTAGAAACGAGTTCACGTTTTTATATTCTTCCATTTATTTTTTATATTATCATAAAGAATTGCACGTAAAAAATTGATTCCTGGAGAAGTTTTTATAAAATTTCTAATAAATGAAGAAAATTTAGTGAAAAAAGTCGGGTTTTTTCAAAAGGTCTCATTTTTTAATATATGAAATTATTTCAATATTTTTTGCTGGAACCCATTTCTTATACCCTGGACTAGCGAATCACCTAAATTCTTTGCTTCATTTACATTTGGTAAAAAATTTGGGTCCTTCAAAATCGTACACGTTGAATTTTTAACGAATTTTCATTACCTTTATATCTAACTATGAGTGTAACATCACTGAAAATGATTCAAATTTAAAGCTTTTAGGTCATTCACTCGTCAATACTTTGATCTGGTGGATTCAAGTTCCCAAATACAAATTCACAATTTAAATCTGTGTTTAGACTTTATGGCATGACAGCTAATAAAACATATAACACATCTATTTCAAATATAAATAAAGCAGTGCTTTGAATTATCTTTCTAAATGATTTGAACGCGATTCTAAACTGAATTCACAATATCAGGAGACTTTAGAGGAGTATGAATATAAACAAATTATTGAGCGTGTACCAGATAATGCTCAGATAAAAACAAAACATTTTTGACCTGCTTCATAGGGTACTTTACAATTCTGGAAAGTTAAACATTTTACTGATAAGACGGGCAATGGGCTCGTTAATGAAAATAAAAACCCGTGGAGAAAAGGCAGTTGTCAAGGTGAAGGTCATTGGGTTTAACGGAGAGGAAAGTCTTCACTTTAATCTCCGAATGTAAGACAGATGAAAACGTCCATTTAGGCCACTAGGGAATCCGAACAAAAATTAAATGCACTCCAGCTCCTAAAGAAGCAAGGAGGTGAGAACGATCTCACAAAAAATGATGAGTCACCAACGCGTTGTCTAATTAGACTGGAACCTTGACGATGACCAGTAGGGTTAACAGCAATGCATAGTATTCCATACAAAGTGAAGCTCGGAAAAATAAAAAATGACACAAAAAAGTTACAGGGACTATAACAAAATCAACTTGGTACAGCAAATAATAAAAAATAATTAAAAAGTGGCGATACTAACAAAGAGATATATTTTTGTATTTTACAAAATTTTAAAATTTTTATTGAGCATCTTTTCAATTTTTTATAAACATAAAACGAGTCAGAACATTACGCAGAGTACAAAATAAACGACAGCAAAGGAGCGGAATGACACAAAACCCAAAATATTGGAAAAAATAAAAATAAGAAAAAAATAGCCAAAAGGTACAGAAAACGGTACTTCACTAATAAAAATAGAAAAATACAAAAATATTAGACATAAAAACCTAAAAACTTAATTTTAAGAGAAATCTGAAGTTCACTAAAAATAACCTTATACGGTGACATCTTGCACTAAAATTACTATAGAAATGTTGAAGGTACAGAATTCTAATTTTACATGTATACAAAACCGTCATTGGAGCCGATAAAAAAAAATAATAATAAAAAAAAAAAAAGTTTGACACGTACTCTGTCTCCTCCAGATACGCATATTTGCATTTTCTTTGCTTCGAGGTTTCCATTTAAAGTAAGAAAGAAGAGGTTTTTGCAAAATGTCTTGTTTGTGGGGCAAGTTTGGATGGATGGTTGACGTCGAGAACATTCATTCCAAAAATACGCAGAGGGTTAATTAAAATTTTCAACTCCTGTTTTCTCAAAACATCCACAACCAATCAAAGTGACGCGCGCAGGTGCACCCTCAAACGTGACTTTGAACCGAGCTGAGTGAGAGCGAAATAAAAATCACTTATGTCTTCAAAATTTAGGTTTTGAGTTTAGGCAGAAGGTAAGAAGGGGTCTCAGATAAATCGGATGTACGACCCCATTACTATGCAAATAAAGAAACGACGCTCGTGGCATCAGGAGCATCCTATCATATCAGTGTTGGTATTCAGGGTACAGCCCTTTTTATTAAAACCTTTACAAACCTATTCTTCTCTTAATTTAAGGTATCCATCTACGTTGAAAACGTCATTTTTTGCCAAGAATCATAATTTTTTTAAAATTTCTCTACTATAAAATGTCACCTTTTAGTCTTCTAAATCTGTTTCTGCTTTGTCTCTAAGCAATTTAAAAAAAAAAGTGACAGCCGTTTAAGCATCAGTGACAGCTGTCGAAACAAAACGGAAGGAGCGACTTTGGAACCGGAACTTGTGAACTTTTAAAGAGCATTTTTTTTTTACAAAACTTTTTCAATTTTCATGAAGATTAGTTTAAACATTTTTCTAGTATTTTTAATAATCAGCAACTTGACAATTATAGAAACTTTTGAAGCAAGAAAGTGTGGGGAATTTTAAACATGTATTTTAATTTTTTAACAGTTAAAGTTGCTTTCAAAAACTTCAAACGTATTTTTCTCGGAACGGTATTTTTAACAAAATGTCGAAACTTGAAACGGGATTTCTCGAAAAGTTCTTAAAATATTTTGTTGAAAATTAATATGAATGCTTTTGATAGTATTTACAAGTGAATGACCTAAAAGCTTTGAATTTGGATCATTTTCAATGATGTTACACTCACAGTTAGATATAAAGGTAACGAAAATTCGTTAAAAATTGAATGCGTACGATTTTGAAGGACCCACATTTTTTACCAAATGTAAATGAAGCAAAGATTTGAGGCGATTCGCTCGTCCAGTGTATAAGAAATGGGTTGCGTGAAAAAATATTGAAGTAATTTAATTTATTTAAAAATGAGACCTTTTGAAAAAAAACGATTTTTTTACTCAATTTTCTTCATTTATTAGAAATTTTATAAAAACTTCTCCAGGAATGAATTTTTTAAATGCAATTCTCTATGATAATATAAAAAATAAATCTAAAAATGTATAAACACATCAACTCGTGTCTATGTGTAAAAAAAATGTTCTCCGAACGTAGACGGATACCTTAACACAAGATAGAAATTCTTCATCAATTGAAGGAATCGGAATCTAAAGCTTCCGCGTTGCTTATGCCGTATCGCTGAATATTGTTTAAAAAAGAAGATCACGAGGAAAGGCTAATATGGTCATTAGCCCTCTCCGAACCCCAAAATAGGCTCGATGTCACTCGATAGCCTATATTTCGAAAGATTCCTGTGCAAACATCCCCCTTTGATCCGTACAAATTACGGCTCGATAACAAATCTTTTCTCCGAACTAGGACGAACGGAGTGTTGACGCAATGACGGATGTCAGCTGCAACACACTTTTTCTTATGTCCACTCATTGACAGAATGAGAGTGTCAACATTAGTTCGGATCCTTAAGCGGGGGGGGGGGGGGAAATTAAATATATCCCGTCTAATTAAAAAATATATGTACACTCGCATATAACCCATCCTATGACGGGATTAGTAAAACTTTTAATTTGCCTGAATTGTAAAGTACCCTATGAGGCAAATTAAAAATGGTTTGTTTTTGGATGAGAATGATCTGGCACACGCTCCATAATTTGTTTATCTTCATACTCCTATAAAGTCTCCCGATACTAAGAATGCAGTTTAGAATCACGTTGAATTCATTTAGAAAGATCATTCAAAGTTTTCTTATCTACGTCGAAATGATCTTTACGTTCTTCCCTTTTTTGCCACAGTCATGAATGGAAGTAAAGAAATGAAACTATCATTCCCCCTTCACCCTGGAGGTAAATAAAACTTGTTGTTAATACATGTGATAAAATTTTCATTGTAACAAAAATAATCGATGATTCAATTTCAAATTTTCGCATATGTACCTAATCTATTATTTAAGCCATAGAAAAAAGAAAATTATTTACATAATATCTAAGTTCAGTGATAAAAGGTATGAAAATAATGCAGACGATATTTAAATAATTTAAAATAAATGATTCAATGAGATGGTTAAAGGAATGACGTCCTAATGCTAGAAAAAGTGTTATTTTAACCTATTCATTTACTCACGATATTTATATAATTTGTTTTTGTTAAATTTACTTTGTTTCGAAAATATAAGATTTTATTATATTATGTTAAAAGTGAGATGGTTTCAAAAAATCTTTTGATTTTTCAAAAACACTGTGCTTACAACAACACAAGGTGACTTCAGTAATAATTTTTACTTTTTTCTATTGAACAATAACTACTTGATAAAATTCTACAACTTTTTAAACTTAAAAATATCAAAAATATTACACAAGGGAATTTAATTTTAAAAAAAATGTAAATGCTGGTCAATAATGTTGTTATAATGTTTCAAATTTTCGTTCCAAAGACCGTCCATGAAATAAACATCTAGGGAGAGAGTTTCATTGTCGCTCCATGATTTTGGGTGATGTCATCGAGTGAAGAGAGATCACAGTCAAGATTAAATTGGAAATTGCTTTTATCCTTGATTAACCACGCCTATTTACAAGGGGATTCTAATTCCCAATTCAGGTAGAACTGCAAAGGGTATAATTTCCTCCCGACGATCACAGTCGAAAGAAAATAAGAGATTTAATAATCCCGTACGAGTGGGGAGGCTTTTCCAAGGGTGCAGTGCAAACCCAATTGATCCCCCGTTCGGTATCAGGGACTCTGCCGCTCTCTAAAAAAATAAAGTAAAAATAGTTCTTATTTTCACGGTAACATATTGTGAAGACTTCCCCCCCCTTTGTCCAGAACTAACGACCGGAGTCAGCTGATAGGAAGCCTCCCGTTCCGACCGGCTACAATAGCGCGGCGACAGAGTGTCTGGGAGGGTGACAGTTGAGTTCAATAGGCGTTACGCCCTGATCGGTTGTCAGTAATGAGGATTGCCTGCAGAAGCCGCCATCGGGACAGCCAACGAATGAGGATTCAGCTTAAAAAATCCAACTGTAGCTTTAGCTGGAGTTCTGAAGTCACTGGGATGTTAACTGACCCAAAAAACAGTTGGCGGAACCATCACTAACTCCCATGTATAAAAAGCCTACAATTTTGCGACTCGGGGGAGCGGCAGAGTCCCTGATACCGAACTGGGGATCAATTGGGTTTGCACTGCACCCTGGTAAAGCCTCACCACTTGTACGGGATTATTAAATCTTTTTTTTTTCTTTCTTTCGACTGTGAATCCCCTTGTAAACAGCCGTAGTGAATCAAGAATAAAAGTGATTTCCAAATTTTATCTTGACTGGGATCCATTCTTCACGTCACCTCTCACTCGAGAGCATTGAAGTCTTCAATGAATTGCTCATTCGGTTGGGAATCTGTTTTTAACCGCTTGTCAGAATCCATTCTGCCTGGCCAGCTAGAGATCGGAAATGCGGCACATAGCTTCGTTTCCAGTGGCAATACAATATTCAGACATAACAAAAGTAGACTCGAGGAAAAAATCATTTTTGTAAAGCTGTTCAGCGCAATTGGAATCCCAATAGCAACTCGCATTGCCATCTGTCGGTAAAAGGCATAACTAGAAACGGAAAACTGATTTAGTCAAAGTTAAAATAAGGACTCTTTAAGAATACACACACACTTTTTTAATGATTTAAAGTTTTTGTTAGATTTTTGAGAATGTTTTAACATATTTTTGGCCTATTTGTGAATTTTCGTATCCATTTTAATTAAGTTGTACCGAATTGGTCATTTTTCTTGTTCTACTACGGTACTATTAATAGTTTTCTACAGTAAAGCTTTACTAACAGTTCATATTCTATATTTTTGAAAATGTCTGCACTTTAAAAAAAAATGGACAAATATCTGAAATGTGAAAAAAGGACGAATTCGATTTGATTTGATAACTGGATAATTATAAAAAGTATATTAATTTCGGTACTACTGAAGAATAGGGTGCCCTTTGGCAAATTTGGGGAAATTATTGGCGATGTTCATTAAAACACAAAGGTATTTCAACCGAACAACATCGTATCGCTTGCTATTTGGGCGATTTTAATGGATGTAGATGACGCTATTGTAACAGAATTATATATTTTTATTTAATTAACCAAAACCACGGAAAAATCAGGCATTTACATTTATGAGCAATCAATTCCTTCACAGTTAACAAAGCCAACAGCTCCAAATTATTAAAAATGAGCCATAGTGAACCTTTAATGATTCATTATATTTAATATTTTTAAGTATTACTCGCGTTTAATATATAAGAAATGGGTTACACAAGAAAGAAGAGCTGGATACAAATATAATATAAATTAAAATATAGATACAGATAGTTTTGATCCGGCAAGGTCGTGAGGTAATATTAGGTTACAATGTTCAGAGCTTTATCGCCAAGTTGGAGGGGGCACCCTGTCCTTCAGTCAAGCCTTATTTTCTTTTCCCTCCAGCCCGAGGTCGACACACAAATGAAAGAATCTCGAATGGGTGATTTAAGAGGAATCATTAAGCACACGTCTTCAAAACAGGTTTAACACATTTTGCGGTTTGCACGCATTGTTTCGTTCTCCTGACGAGGGAAATCATCTTCAGAAGGATTAGTGACAAAGTGTTAGTTGCCTCAAGACAGAAACTCCGATAGCGTCCACAAAAATCAAAAGATTGATCACCTGGGGCAGCAACGTGGCTGTCCCATCACGAGATGTTTTCTGACATTCCATTCCTGAAGGGGCCGTTTTCGGACAACATCTCTGCAGCCTTAGCTTACCGATTTCGTTTAACTTTTGCCTTATAAGTATATTATTGCTGAAGCTCTTGATTCTACATCACAGATTAGTGCCGTAAATAATTACAAACAGATAAAAATAGTAACAAACTAAATTAAAACACGAGACGAACAATAACATATTAAAAACAAAAGAAAATTAATCTGGGGGGTCTCTCATTCATCCCCATATCGTTTGTAGAAGTTCAAAGATGGGCACGTTGCAAGGTGGTCTTTGTCCATTTCAAAATTTTGGTTACACAATATAGACCAGGGATGGGCAAACTTTATCAGTCGTGGGCCAAAAATCGAAAGAAAATAAGTTTGGCGGACCAAGATAAATTTTTCTAAAACTTTAAAAACTATACAAGTACCTAACGGTTTAAATACGTTCATGAGATGAATGAAATAGCGATTTCATTTTTAAAAGTTCCTCATACTGAGGTTCGAAGTGAGATGGACCGATTTTAAGGAACGAGGCTGAATGCTCGTCTGTCAGTCTACTTATTATTGAAATTATTCTTTCTAAGACTCAAAGTTGAAAACACTTGTTCGCATATAAGAAGCAAATAGACCGTCGATCTTCTGGACGCGAGATAGTAAATTTGGGATATAATATTCAAGCAAAGTAGAAAAGGAATGGATATATATATATATATATATATATATATATATATATATATATATATACACACACACACATACATACTCATAATGCTTATTGCCTGATTTCCCGTTTAAGAAGATTTCCTGCTTAAGAAGTTTTTATCGGTTAGGTCCTTGGAAAACTTCTTAAGCTTTGACAATCACGTTATCAATGTATTTTTGCCAACTGAGCTTTCTATCCAATTTCATTCCCAAATAAATAACTTCCTCTGTTCTATTTATTGTCTGGATTATATTTCAAGTCCCTTTCAGTTGGTTTGGGATTCAAAGTAAAAGTTTGGTCATCTACTTGCATTTCATTTTCTGTTGACCATTGAAACAAGGCTTCCAAAGCCTGGTTAATCTTGATCACCAATTTACTGGTGCCAATATTTATATATAAATGAATATGTACGAGCTAGCATATAGCCCGTCATATCAAAACAAATGAATAGATGCAATTAAAAAAAATCTATAATGATTTTGAAATGTAAACATGAAAGTTTCGGCCGTGAAATTCGCAGCTAGCAACACGGCTGCTTTTGTCCTAAGCTATTACTCATTTAGCACCAACCGAGGAGCACGTGTAGCTCAAAGAATGATACGGATGAGAATAACACTGTCGTCGCTGGGTCTTCAGAAACATGGACCCCAGGTTTGTCCTGCAATCGTTTGAACTTGGAGGATATTGCGACCCCAAACTTATTTGCCTCGAGAATATGAGTTCAATAATTGGGATCATTCTTACAAGCTCGATAGGTTTTTCTAAACAAAGAAAACACAAAACAAAGTTTATGCGATTCTAGTACACCGAGTCGCATGTCGAACACTAATCGAACGTTTCGACATACAGTTTCGAAAACACTCATCGCGCTCTTCTTTCCCGCTTATCGTCTGTGATTTCTTTTTCCAATTGTCTCCTAACCCAGTCTTTCCAATTTTTTGATCTGAAGTGGAACAAAGCAATCCGTTTACTGAAATCGTTCCTTCCTTCCCATCCTATTAATGGCTCTAATCGAAACTGGTTCAGGAAAAAGATGATCGGAAAATGAAGAAGAAAAAAAAAAGAATGCAGTTCATCATCCTCTTCTTGTAATAGACCGACTACTAATGAGTGAGAGAAACACTCAGAACCAGGAAAAATCTCTCTTGTTTTCACCCAGCAAACGAAGGCGTGTAACGTTCCAGAATCCTTGATGAGAATGATGCTCCCGACCCATTACACCCCAATTTCGCACGTTTCGAGAATGTTCTACGTTGACGTGATGTATCGCCTCTGCAAGTTCACTAACGAAAGTGCTCGTCCTCGTGTAACAGGAGCGCTGTTTTCTTAGAAAAGAACAGTATCACAGACAGGGTCCGATCAAAGCAAAGTTTGGCCCAGGGCCTGGGAGTCTTTCGCCCCCCCCCCCCTCCTTTGAAGGCAAAAAAAATTAGTTTATAAAACAGGATACAAACGAAATTTTTTGGAGGAAAATTTATATTCATTTTTTTTTATGTTTACATACCATTGTAGTACAGTCGAATGCCAAAAATCTGTCTATCCTCAAGAACGTAAACTGTAATACTTGCAATTAAGTTTTTATATAAAAAATAAATTAAAATAGCATAGGTAAGATGAACAAATAGCTATTCGTAGATTTTAAGACAAAATTAATAAGAGAAAAAGTTTTGCAGGTTCTTATTCAAATATTTCAATGGGGTTGGTTTTAAAAGATTCAGAAGTTTTTCTGGGTATCTATGACATCTCTAAAAACTTTAAATGCATTTTACTAAAAATTGCGATTTCTCAACACTCTCAATAAAAAACTGTAGCACATCTTCGTTTCAAATATTAACACTAAATACATTAGAGACCTACAGGGAAGCCTCAACCGTTTTCGTTCTGATCGGTTTCAGGGAGCATTTATAGAATTTGAAATGGAACTTTCAAATCTTATTTTAGTTTATTTGAAATGATAATTCCGTAAGGCAGAGGTCGGCAAACTTATTAGCCAAAGAGCCAAATATGAACATTACAACAATTTAAAAAAAATAATTGGGAGCCAAATGTGCCTGTTTAGTAAACTTTTATTTCATCAAATAAGTAGTACATTAAATAACACTAAATTTCATACTTAATAAATATTTATTAATGATATTTATCAATGGTAGATAAGACAAAACTGTTCACGCTGCAACTGCTGGTCTGTCATGCCCATTTGTACCCCACACTACTTTAGAAAAAGTATGCGCGCGCATGCTTGTGGTACCTTTGTATCACACCGTAGTACACGGAAAACAAACGTACGATTTCAGCCGGTAGCTTGTACATGGTTTGTGTTTATGCTTAAGAAAACTAATAAAATTAAACTCGGTGTTCGTTACTTATTTTTACAACAATATAAAATTTTAATTCACTTAAACAAAACATTATACGTGTTCTCGATTTATAAAACAATTTTAATTTATCAAAGAAAGATGTAATTTTTTTAACCAAGTTTTTTTTTAAATGAAAATATTGCGCTTTCCGTGGTTATTTGTGCCAGGGCCGCACTTAAGGAGCCAAAGAGCCACATGCGGCACTGGAGCCGCACTTTACCGACCACTGCCGTAGGGTAATATTTCCGATCATTTTTAAAAACTTAAATAGGGGGAGAATGGTGCCTAATAGGGATTATTTCGAAAATATAGTAAAAGTTATTAATGAAACTCCATTTGTGTCGTTGTGTAAATTTTTGACACGATCTCTTATTTTTTAAAAACAAAGTGAATTCGACAAGACTAATTCATTGGGAATAGAGAAGAAGTCCCATGTATTTACGATGACAATTAATAAAGATAAGAAATCTAAAGCCTAATTGCAGGTTGTAGATTGTGGGCATCAGGTATCGTGCTGGACCCATTCCATCTCTCGACCTACATGACACGGGGACCTGCAATTTCATTTTTCAGGATCCGCCAGAGAAAGGTCGAGCGTTTGACCTGAAACTCACTTTCTCAGAAAAAGGGCTCCGTTTTGGCGTGACACATTTCTTCCTTTATCAGATGTCTTGGGGGTATCCGGACGCTCGGTCTAAAAATATAAGGCGATTATTTTATACTTGACCTACATTTGGAAGAAACAATTGAAGTCGTCGAAGGGACCTCTAAGCAACTTCGAAGAGTCACCATACCTTTCTTGAACGAAAGCACAAGAGATTTTCAGCATTTGTATTTCATCAGTTTGGCTCTATTTCCTTCGTTAACCCTTAACTTGGCAAAGTCCGCTACACCGGACATGTATATTTCTAACTACTCTATAACATAATTGTCAGTGTTCGCCATTAATTATCTCAAAAATGGAAAATGATATATTTTTTGTGTTTATTTTACAGAGATCCTAATGTCTATACAGACTTGGGAAAATAACAGAAATTAAAGTTAAAAAATATTTGAAAAAACATCTTGTCAAATTAAGGGTTAAGAACTTTTAAAACTGAGAAAAGTTTTCTGACGTAAAGTTTTCAAAAGTTTTTCTGACGCACTGCGCGCAAAAGACACAAACTGAATTCTGCTAGTTCATTTTGTTTCTTCGTAAGCCATAATTATTAGATATCATTCTCGATCTGTTTCAACTTTCAAAAAATATCAGACATGGGACACCACAGGATTGATTCTTCAAAAAAGCTAAAGTAATGTTTAAAAATTCCATTTCAAATTCTATAAATACTAAAATTAATGAACAACCTCGAAAATAAAAGTACAGTTCCATTGTATGTCTAGAGCAGGGATGGACAAACTTTTTCGGCCGCGGTCAAAACTCGAAAGAAAATAAGTTTGTCGGGCCAAAATAAATTTTTCTAAAATTTTAAAAAACAATATACAAGTACCTAACGGTTTAAATACGTTCATGAGATGAACGAAATGGCAATTTCATTTTTCAAAGTTCCTCATACTGAGGTTCGAAGCGAGATGTACCGATTTTAAGGAACGATGCTGAATGCTCGTCTGTCAGTCTACTTATTACTGAAATGATTCTTTCTAAGGTTCAAAGTTGAAAACCCTTGTTCACATATAAGAAGCAAATAGAAAGCCGATCTTCTGAGTGCGAGATAATAAATTTGGGATAGAATATTGAAGCAAAGTAGAAAAAGAGATAGATATATAATGTAGAAATAAATATTTCTTTTAATTTGCCTCGGACCGGTCACTTAAAATTCTATCCGCGGGCCGGATAAAACCTTCCGGCGTGCCGTAGTTGGCCCATCCCTGGACTAGATTATCTACTTGAGGTATAGACTAATACGTAGACGATGTTTAAGTTTAATTTGGTATTATGTTCCAGATTTAATATTCTGTAAAACAGATAGCTGCACCGTGGTCTAGAGTGTATTCATTGCGAAATCAATGTGTTCTATTTAGAGTGCGAGCAAGTTGAAAAAAAATTTTTTTGAGTCAAATGCATTTAAAATTTTTATAGTTACCTTAAAAGCTGTACAGATTGTAGAGTTGTACAGCTTCTAATCCCAACATTTCAATGGATGGGGTTTTAAAAAACGATTTAGAAATAGCCAGAAAAAGCAACATCGAATTTTTAAAGGTTTCGTGGTGGCGCATTTAACAGGCAAAATAATTTTAAATGATAGAATATAAACAAAAATACTAAACATATCTTTGTCAAGCGTTAACAGTCAAGTTATTCCCCATAATAAAAAGTGGACACTTTTTAAAATCCATTCAAAATATTATTTTTTTTTAACCGTTTCCTACTTAAAGTGGAATCTGAATGGCTAAGACCATCTAATAGATGCTTTACCTAGTTTTATGCGCAGATTTATTAGTTTCATCATAAATAGTAATAGTTTTTTTTATCTTTGGAAAATTCGTTTTTCATTTGTTTTCTGCTTGTATCGCTTACTGTCGCCTTTTCCTTATGGCAGCCGTAGAGCAAAGTTCCCGTATGTGATCGGCGACGTGTAAACCGATGCAATAATTAACCTCGAAATATCCTCCGGGATCGAAGGTCGAATCCCCGATTACTTAATTCTCCAACGAAAAAGAAGAGTCCATCTACACTGGAAAGGAAATTTTTTGTCGATTCAAATACGAGGAACTAGTTTAATGCGCGATCGCTGGCATAGAAAAATCGAATCATTCTAATAATCGACTATTTACACACAAGCGTGAACTTACAGATCAAAAATTTATTTAGAAGATTTTCCTATCTTTACTCGGTTTTCCAGGACCCGGATGTAGTGCGCGGCCTTCACTTCCGCACTAGGAGGATGCTACCGTTACAGTTACGACTTTCGGAAGAAGAAGCTATAAAGTTATTTCCTTCCTCGTTTACTCACTTTAAAATGTAATTAGAATAAGAAAAAGGAAAACAATGGGGTAGACCCATTAGTTAAAAGGGGGCATCCCTTTAAACGTTCGAAAATTTTAATTTTTTATTTTTACATTTTTAAAATCTCTGGATCAAAGAAATCCCATTGAAGTACTCGAATGAGACAATTTTGACAGGCGCCTGGAACCTGGTATTCCACTCGGCCTCTGATTGGCTGTTAAGTACATTGGCAGCAATTTCTAAAATTGCCAAAATATCTTGGCGACGCTTTCCACGACTGGCTTCTTATCCATCGATTTAGATTGGCTTCTTATCTATATATTTCTCTTTATTTATTCATTATTTACTCCTTTATTTAGAAGAATTTAGAACATACAAAGAATGGAGGTTGAAACTTTTAATTGTAAATATTGCAGCCCTGTGTTTTATGAGAAAAAAATATTTCACAAATCCTGTTAATCGCATGCATAAATATGAAAATGAAAAAATGGTCAAAATGAAAGACCTGAAAGTAATATAGAGTGTAAAGAGGACAACTGTCATTTGAAATTTCGAAAGTTACCGGAATTACGAGAACATTTAGAAAGGGCTCAAAATTTGAAAGAATTTAGAATTTGTCAGAAATTAACACTTGCCTCCAAACCTGGTACATTTTATTGTTTTAAAAATTATATACAAATTTTTCTACATGTAAATCTTTATTTCATATTTTTATTTAATATATTACTGTACTATGTATGAATTATATAGATATACATATGTATTATATATATATATATATATATATATATATATATATGTATGTGTGTGTGTATGTATGTATTATATAGATATAGTACTTGCATGATCTTTTCAGAATTTATGCAACTTTATCATCTTTTCTTTTTTTTTTTTTTTTTTTTTTTAAATCTGGGGTTTTTTAGAATATTTAGGTTGTTACCAATTATGTCTACCCCTTAATTGGTTGTAAATAGTAATTACCTAGCCTATTTTGTATACATTCATATATCTAATATATACATATATATATATATATATATATATATATATACATACATACATACATATATATACATATATATATGTATATATATATGTGTGTGTGTGTGTGTGTATGTATGTATTATATATATATAGTACTTGCATGATCTTTTCAGAATTTATGCAACTTTATCATCTTTCTTCTTCTTTTTTTTTTTTTTTTTTTTTTTTTTTTTTTTTTTTTTTTTTTTTTTAATCTGGGGTTTTTTTAGAATATTTAGGCAGTTACCAATTATGTCTACCCCTTAATTGATTGTAAATAGTAATTAGCTAGCCTATTTTGTATACATTCATATATCTAATATATATATATATATATATATATATATACATATATATATATATATATATATATATATATATATATACATATATATATATATGTGTGTGTGTGTGTGTGTATGTATGTATTATATATATATAGTACTTGCATGATCTTTTCAGAATTTATGCAACTTTATCTTTTTTTTTTTTTTTTTTTTTTTTTTTAAATCTGGGGTTTTTTAGAATATTTAGGTTGTTACCAATTATGTCTACCCCTTAATTGGTTGTAAATAGTAATTACCTAGCCTATTTTGTATACATTCATATATCTAATATATATATATATATATATATATATATATACATATACATATACATATATATATATATATATATATATATATACATATACATATATATATATATATATATATATATATATATATATATATATACATTAACTGAAAAATCTTGCGTTAAAATAATTTAATGAAAGTTTAAATTTAATGTGTAACTTTAATTAAATATCAGTAAACCTTTAATGAAATATATGCTCTCCCCCTACCCTCCCTTTGGAAAAAATTCTATGTACCAACCTGTCTCTTTCGGATTGTTGAAAAAATATACTAATTCACGGAAAGCGTCGCCAAGATATTTCGCCAATTTTAGAAATCTGCCAATGTACTTACCATGGCGAGCGGAATACCAGGTTCTAGGTGACTGTCAATTTTGCAGTGGTGTTTTTTCAAGCATCGAATCACTCTCTATAAAAAAATATCTCGCCTATTGATTTCAGATCCTCACAATCAATACATTATACATACAACTACGACAGTCCTTTTTTCGTTATTTATTTCATTTACTTCTGAAATGGAATTTTTAGACATTACTTTAGCTTTTTTTAATATCACGGAGTTCTACTTCTGATACTTATTAAAAATTTAAATATTTGGACAACCATACCTAACCATTATTATTTCAAAACAAGCAAAAATTAGGAATGAAACTCACTTTGTATTCTTTTAAGTCAGCGAATAGAGTGTCAAAGAAATTTTTTTTATACAAGCTCTCGTTTTTTACTTTATATGAAAAGTTCGTATTATTTAGAAACAAGGTGAATTCGGCAAAAGTAAATAAGTGTAAATAGAACAGATAATCAAAATCACGTGTATTTAAGGTATCCGTCTACGTTCGGAGAACTTTTTTCTTTAAACGTAGAAACCAGTTCCTGTTTTTACATTTTTAGATTTATTTTTTATATTATCATAGAGAATGGCACTTAAAAAATGGATTCCTGGAGAAGTTTTTGTAAAATTTCTAATAAACGAAGAAAATTGAGTAAAAAATCGGGTTTTTTCAAAAGGTCTCATTTTTTAATAAATTAAATTATTTCAATATTTTTTTATGCAACCCATTTCTTATGCACTGGACGAGCGAATCACCTCAAATCTTTTCTTCATTTACATTTGGTAAAAAATGTGGGTCCTTCAAAATCACACACATTGAATTTTTAATGTTCATTACCTTTATTCATTACCTTTATAACTAAATAGGAGTGTAACATCATTAAAAATGATCCAAATTTAAAGCTTTTAGGTCACTCACTAGTAAATACTATCAAAAGCATTCATAATCATTTTCAACAAAATATTTTAAGAACTTTTCGAGAAATCCCGTTTCAAGTTTCGACATTTTATTAAAAATACCGTTCCGAGAAAAACGCATTAGAAATTTATGAAAGCAACTTTAACTATTAAAAAATTAAAATAGATGTTTAAAACGCTTTCTTACATCAAAACTTTCTAATTTACAAGTTGCTAATTATTAAAAATACTAGAAAAATGTTTAAATTAATCTCGATGAAAATTTAAAAAGTTTTGTCCCAAAAATGCTCTTTAAAAGGCTTTAATTTCACAACTTCCGGTTCCGAAGGCGCTCCTTCCGTCTTGTTTCGACAGCTGTCCGTGATGTTTAAACAACTGTCACTTTTCTTTAAAATGCCGTAGAAACAAAACAAAAATAGATTTAGAAGTCTAAAAGTTTAAAAATTTTCAACAGAGAAATAAAAAAAAAATTATGATTTTTGGCAAAAAAAAATGACGTTTTCAACGTAGACGGATACTTTAAGATAATAATTAAAAAATGTAATAAGAAAAAAATATTCCACCTAAAGTTGTCTACCTCTAGGATGTAGTGGAAAATGATCGTTTCATTCCTTTACTTCCATTAATTATGGAGCAAAAAATTGGGAAAGACTTAACGGTCATTTCGACGTAGCTAAGAAAACTTTGAATTATCTTTCTAAACGAATTCAACGTGATTCTAAACTGCATTCGCAGTATCGGGAGTCTCTAGAGGAGTATGAAGATAAATAAATTATTGAGCCTGTGCCAGATCATTCGCAGCCAAAAAACAAACCATTTTTTTTTTACCTGCCTCAAACGATACTTTACAATTCTGGAAAATTAAAAATTTTACTGATCCCGCCCTCTGACGGGCGGTATGCTAGTAACGCAATAATAAAATCTAATCAAGATAAATACACTTTTTTTCTTAAACAAGAATTTCCATGAATTCACCCTTTGGGTGCTTCCCATATGTGACAAGATGTAAATTAGATTTCAGTTTCATGCGACGTAAGACGCTGAATGTACATCGACAAGAGTATCTCAAACATCGCTGAGAGAAACCGCTTCGTTTCGCCTGCAGAAGAAAGTTCCAAGGCTGTCGTCCTCGAATGACTCGATCGGAACAGGATGTCTCTTCATCCCCTTCACACAATGGGACCGTCCATCACCCCTCGCCCAGATTGGAGAAAAAGCCTCTTTTAAAGTATCCGTCTACCTTGAAAACGTCATTTTTTTTTGCAAAAAATCATTTATTTATTTTTTTATTTCTCTACTGTAAAATTTCGACTTTTAGGCTTTTAAATCTGTTTTTGTTCTGTCTCTACAGCACTGTAAAGAAAAGTGACAGTTGTTTAAACATCAGGGACAGCTGCCGAAACAAGACGGAAGTAGCGCCTTCGGAACCGGAAGTTGTGAAATTAAAGCCTTTTAAAGAGCAATTTTTCTACAAAACTTTTTTAATTTTCATAAAGATTTACTATTAAACATTTTTCTAGTAATTTTAATGATTAGCAACTCGGCAATGAGAAAGTTTTGAAGAAAGTGTGGAGAATTTTAAACGTGTATTTTAATTTTTTAAAAGTTAAAGTTGCTTTCATAAACTTCAAATGCGTGTTTCTCGGAACGATATTTTTAATAAAATGTCGAAACTTGAAATGGGATTTCTCGAAAAGTTCTTAAAATATTTTGTTGAAAATGATTCTGAATGCTTTTGATAGCATTTACTAGTGAACGACCTAAAAGCTTTCAATTTGGATCGTTTTTTAATGATGTTACGCTCATAGTTAGATGTAAAGGTAATGAAAATTCGTTTAAAATTCAATGTGTATAATTTTGAAAGACCAAAATGTTTTATCAAATGTAAATGAAGCAAAGATTTGAGGTGATTCGCTAGTCCAGTGTATAAGAAATGGGTTGCGTCCAAAAATATTGAAATCATTTAATTTATTAAAAAATGAGATCTTTTCAAAAAACAAGATTTTTTTTACCCGACTACATTTTCTTCGTTTATTAGAAATTTTGTAAAAACTTCTCCAGGAATCAATTTTTTTAAGCGCCATTCTCTATGATAATATAAAAAATAAATCTAAAAATGTAAAAACAGGAACTAATTTCTACCTGTAAAGAAAAAAGTTCTCCGAACGTAGACGGATACCTTAAAAGCGGTTGGACGACGGGAGCCATTAAGAATTTTGAAAGGTATGGCGAGAAACAATTTCCAACTATGTTTTTGTTATTGGATCGAGACTCCCTTTTGGACCCCAGTGTCGATCCAATCGAAAGAATATTAACATGTGCTTCGATCACTTTGAACCCAATGATTTTCCCCCATTGAATGGAGTCACTCATGTTTGAAACGACCCAAGTCATTCAATTTACTCTTATTATTTTATGAAGGTTATTTGCAATGCATTGTCTTTTTAAAAAAGAATTATCACATTACAGCAATCTCAGCTAAAAGAATCCAAACAGGTTTGCTGAGATAAAATGCCTGATCGGATGCATGTTTCTGACACCAAAGTAAGTTCGTGGTAAGAACGGGCCAAGTTTCCTGCTTCTAAATGACGAAGATCCACTCGAGTAAAAGTCGTTCTTGCCCAGAGGCGTAACTTGGCAGTCTCAACTGGGAAGGCAGAAGTTTTCAATAATGAATATTCGATAATCCTAATACGCAGGGCTCGACTAAGATACTTTTGTGCCCACGGCACAATCCCATTTTTGTGCCCTCCACCCCCATTGCAAATTTATAGCGACAAGTTATTATCGTCATTACAGTCATATAAAATTTATACCATTGAATTAGCAAGCAGATTTAAGAAATGAGCATTAAAGTCATATTCAAAATCAAAAACACCCAATTTTCATTTTACGTCATCATGATTATTTCTGTTCAGCCATGCTAAAAATGAAGGACTTTTAAGGTCCTAGAGTGACCCACTTTTTTTATTTTTACCTTGTCACACTCTGTGGTGCAAAAAAAAATTAATAATAATAGAATTAAAAATAATTTAAATGGATGAGACGATTGAATGGTTTATAGTTGTACGTTGCTAATAATCTGTCTTATAAATAGGCAGATAAAATAAAATCTATAATAGGCATAATTAGCTAATAATAGGGATAAGATAAAAAGAGCGCCAGGTTCGTCGAGGGAATTCATTATCGGGTAAATAAGAGTAAAATGAAAGTAACAATAGAGTTCACGACAAACACAACTACCTCGTACAATAATTTATCAAAAGTTAACGATGGTAGCGTAAGTTTGCAATTTTTCCCCACTTAATATGTGTTTCAAGCACTCGACCCCATTTTCGTGCCCCAAGTGCCCGTACGATAACCGGACCCTGCTAATACGGTAGTGTGTTTAACTCTATTTTAACGATTTTTTTTATTATTTATTTAGTTAGTTATAATGGCAATATATTAAAAAGTCAAAATCATCGAAAATCACAAAACAGAATAGTCCTTTCGTTTATTCTTCCGAAAATTGTTCTCTCTCACCGAACTTACAAATATATCTGTCGCGATCGAAGGGAGGTCAGATTAAGCTGTAAATACTTGATATATCAACTAAGTAAAAATAAAATGGAACTACGTAAAATTAAATTAAGCTGGTTTTATCCAATTAAAACACAAATTGATTTTTTCGAAAGATATAGATATAATTTATTTTCTTGAATGCATAATTCTACATATTTATGTCAAATAGTTCGTCCTCTCCATCTTTCTCTTCTACACGTTACCATTAAAATGTAAGTATTGTTTTACTTTTCAAATGAGTTTAAATATCAGTGAGTCGTCCACTAATGTAACAATAATATTAAGAGTTCAGAATATTTTGAAGTTCTTACATATTATAAATCTAATAAGAGTATTTGAAATCACAACATGGACCGAACTTTAAGGTTTTGGCGCCCATTTGAGGTTTGGTTTCGTTTTGACGCTCTACGGTCTACTGTTTTGCTCACCAGGATCACTGAGATCGGTACCTACTGCTTAAACCCGATTCCTAACGGCTACGAACATCCATGCCATCGGCGGAATCGAACCTGCGAACTCCTGTACCAATGAACAGCACTCTACCGGCTGCACATTTGGGGATACACTGAATATGAGCTAACGATGCTCATTCGAATGATAGTAAAATTGTCCCATAATTCCAACATGGGAGCTCCACATTACCGAAATAATCATCCCTATTAGGAGGAGAATAAATTTATAGTTTTGAGGCACCTTTGGGCACAATTTTAACCCCTTCTGGTGTTTATAAAACGCCAAAAATGGTTGTTTAAATCAGATCTAATGATACTGTTTCGAATGACACTAAAATTGGCCCAATATTCCAACGTGTGTGTGGGGGGAGATGACTTTATGATTTGGGGACATCTTTGACGTTGATTTTGAGGTATTTTTGGTGTTGATTAAACCCCAAAAATGATTGATCGATCCTGATTTAACGAAGCTTATTCGAATGATATGTTCATGTTTATAAGATCATTTTTTAAAATTCATAAAGTTATCCTTACAGTTTTTTAATCATTTCTTTTAATTGATCAAACGGTGAAATATGTTGATCAAATCTGATCAAACAAATGACGTACTTTGAGATGTTAGTTTCCGTCATGAAAGGAGCTAACTTTATTTGGGTTTATTTTCACGTACATTTAACCCTTTCGTGGGCTGTGGGAAGATGACTTCCCACCTACACGATCTTAGAAAATATACCTGTGGGAAGCGAAAAACCCATTCTAATAGATTGGTCTTGTTATTGAAAACTGATTTCCGCTTCAGTTTTAAGCTGTCATCCATTGTTCGATCGATTGAATAAAGTTAGCAGCTCTGTTTTGAAAGTTTGGAAACTTGGACTGAGAAATAAATGGCCCACGAAAGGGTTAAACCTTAATTTGACATTAATGCCAAACCTTTCAAAAAAAATTATAGATAAATTTATCGACTTCGTTCAAATTATCATTTTTGTAAATGTCACTTTCAAAGTAGTCCTAAAATTCCGGAATTTTTAAAAATAAAATAAATTTTCAATTTCCACACAAAAAAAAGTTTACTATTTTTTAACACGCGTAACTTTAACACTGAATTCCCCAAAAAGTATTATTTTTACACTCATTCTGAATTTATTATTATTTGATTTATAGCTCGATATTTTATCTCTTAGATTCTGACTTGAAAGTATTTCTAAATCGCAAAGATTTCTCTCATTTTAAATATTAGTTCCGTTTATTTATTTTTGTTTTCGAAAAGGGGTTCGTCTGGTAATCATTGTTTCATCAGACATCACCAGATCTCAAGAAATTGGAACCTACGGCACAGGACAGAGGCGAGAGGTAGTTTCCAAAGTTCAAAAAGAATGAATGTTAAGTAATAAAAGCTGCCATTGAATGTCATGTAACCCATTCGACTCGGATGGCAAGAAAAAGTGGTGGAAAGTAAAAGCGAGATGGAGCCACGTAAAGTGTGACCTATCGGTCCACCTGCAGCGACAACCATCTGTGGGGGGACAGTCAGGTCCAATTAATTATTTTGTTCGACGAAAACAGTGTCATAATCTGCTCCCGCAACAAAAGACGGTTTCCCCCTCGTCAAGGTCAAGAGCAGCTGCAGTGCAAGTTCTCGTGAGGATGGAACCTTAATGATTCCGATGACCCCGATTTTCCCGCAGTAGCTTATGTATTTCCGAATTGTCCATCCGATTGGATTTCCTCGTGCAGATGGGGTTTCCTGGCGCCGCGGGCTCCCTCCGCAGAATCTAGATCGAGTTCATTGGAACGATCGAATGGCCAGACCTTGATTAAGGTGTCGCACATGTTCCAAAAGTGAACTTCATTATTAGAATTATTTCGAA
This sequence comes from Pardosa pseudoannulata, assembly GCA_032207245.1. Classification (NCBI taxonomy): domain Eukaryota; kingdom Metazoa; phylum Arthropoda; class Arachnida; order Araneae; family Lycosidae; genus Pardosa; species Pardosa pseudoannulata. The sequence continues at coordinate 2,786,117 of CM063501.1, forward strand.
ATGGTAGAGTACCACGAGAGAGGATGAAACCCTTCGAAATTTCTATCTTGGCCTGCCATAGAACAAAGGAAACATGGCGGGCTAAGATCATCCCTGAGAACAGCCACGTCTGAATTTTCGAAGTTAAGAATTCTAGAACGATTGCCGTCAAATATACGAACTTTGAAAATTAAAACGAAAACTACGCAAAGAGGCAGAAGACAAATTTCGCTTTTACGAATTTCTTAAATAGTAGTGAAATTTTACCATTCAATCGAGTTGATCTTTTTTGTTTGCCTATTCTTAAGATGGGTGTGGGTTTAGTGTTTTGCTACACGAGGGGTGATGAGACCGAGACCTGCTGCTTCCGAACATCCATGCCAACGCAGGATTCGAATCCTGGTACCGAATTCCTCTCGCTTTATGGTAACTTATGGGGAAAATGAAATTCCCTCTGTCCGGTTCGCATCTTAAAAATTATACAAATTCTTTAAGATGCTGTCTTTTTCTTTAAATGGATGTGTCCGTTAAATGGGCTTATCTAGATTTAAAGAAAGTATACCAACATTTTTCAATAATTAAAAATTTTAATTTTTTTTTGTTAAAAAAATAAAAAGAAAAAACAGCATTCTAAAGAATTTGCTGTTCTACTTCGTGGATAAGCTTTTTAAAAAATTCTTAACTCCTCTTTTGTTGTCGCCCTGCTGAAGAAAATTGCCATCGTCTCCGTCACTAAAGAAACAATTCAATTTATTTCCGTTATTCAGGATTAAGAAAATAAAGCATTAAATTATTTCTACGTTCCCGCGATAAGAAACGTTGTAAAGCCGTTTTCACAATAAGGTTACAGACTCTTTTTCCCAAACATTTGTAAGTAGTTTTAATAAATCAAATATTTATCTTAGGTGTGAGAGTGTAGCTCTGTCTTACATAAGGTTTGCGAAACTGATTTGCTCTCCGCGTCGTGGGTCGCATGCCCAAGTATTTTTTCGCGACTCCAGGAGGCATGTGGTGTGGTCAGTAAAAACGACCTGCACTAAAACTTCACCAAGTTTTGGAGAATTGTGATGGGTCGTCAAGGAGGCGTTTCAGGACCATGCCTGGAGTCCCGATCGATCTGAACAGAGCCGGGAAAGAACGCATCGTGCACAGGACATTGGAACAACGGAAGCATCAGCACAGGATAAGGGTTGCTGGAGTAGTTGAGAAGGAAGGAAAAGAATGCAGCGTGTTCTTGGACTTTGGCAATTTTTCTTTCAGGTTTAGCACGTGGAGTGCTTCTTTTACTTTTTATTTTTTTATACTTTTTTAACATATTTCCTTATATTTTGTTCTATATTTGAATATTATATTATAGATCAGTGGCATTTTACTACAATTAATATTAAAGACGATAAAAAGCAAGCTTGGGTTATTAATGGATTTGAAGTAACAACAGCACAGCATTAGGTACTTCGAAGCAATATATTCGATAAACATAGTATTAAAAATATTTAGTGGAAATTTGGGTTCATTACAAGGAAATCTGGAGATGTCGCATATAGAAACTTTATACTTCAAGGGGGAAAATGGATTATTCAAGGTATAGTATTCAAGATATCAAGGTAGCTTTTTTAAAATTTACGATAGAACTACATACAAACTCGTTTATAACGAGCTCGGATTTAACGAGAACCCGGATTTACAGAGGGAAGCGAGAATATTTGGTTGGATTAATGTTAAGTCTATGGAACAGAAGTCGCTTTTAACGAGCAAGACCTGGTTTTAACGAGCAATATTTTACCCTCTTGCATAATTTTTTTTCTCATCTTTCTAGTCTTTCTTTTCTTATCTTTTTTTTTTCTTCTCCGCGGTTTAATACTTTTGTAGGAAAAATTCCTCCAGCATTCCAATGTCAATGAATCTTTTATTTTTCTTTCCGTTTATTGTTTCTTTCCTTTAAGACTGTAGTTCAACTAGAAACTTTTCGCTGGTTGGGGGGTTAATTGTCATTAAATTAAGAAAAGTATTTAATTAAATCAATGTAATTAAAGTAAGTATTAATTCAATTTTAAGTAAACTCAATCATTTGATCTCCCAAGCCCTCCCCCCTTCTGGTACTCCTGCCAGGGTTTATTACGAGCACTTGGATTTAACGAGTAAATGTTACGGTCTCTTTGTGCTCGTTATAAACGAGTTTCACTCTATACTAATTTTCACCAATTAAAAAATGATTTTTTGGGGATCGAAAATTCGAAAATAAATTCAACAGAGTAGCTATTAAAAGGAAGTATATAAAAATGAAGTATCAAGCAATTAAAAACTAATAATGGATCTGTGGAAAACCTTTATTTCAAGAAAACATAGCTTTTTATATTTTGCAAAAACGATTCTCCGTACTCTATTTAAATTTCCCCAGTTACAAAATTATTTTGAGTTAATCGCTCTCACTTTAAGGCTTCGGTGAGTTAAGTTTAAGGTATCCGTTTACGGTAAAAACGTCAATTTTTGCCAAATAAACCATAATTTTTTTAATTTATTGTAAAATTTCAACTTTTAGACTTCTAAATCTGTTTTTGTTTTGTCTCTACTTCATTTTAAAGAAAAGTGACAGTTGTTTAAACATCAGTGACACCTGTCGAAACAAAACGGAAGTTGTGAATTTAAAGCCTTTTTAAAGGAGCATTTTTGGGACAAAACATTTTAAATTTTTATGAAGATTAGTTAAAACATTTTTCTAGTATTTTCAACAATTAGCAACTTGGCAATTAGAAAGTTTTGAAGCAAGAATGTGTGAGGAATTTTAAACATGTATTTTAATACTTTTTAACAGTTAAAGTTGCTTTTTTAAATTTCGAATGCTTTTTTCTCAGAACGGTATTTTTAATAAACCTTGAAATTGTGAAACTTGAAACGTGATTTTTCAAAAATTTCTTAAAATATTTTGTTGAAAATTATGATGAATGCTTTTGATAGTATTTACTAGTGAATGATTTGAAAGCTTTAAATTTGGATCATTTTTACTGATGTTACACTCATGGTTAGATATAAAGGTAATAAAAATTCGTTAAAAATTTAACGTGTATGATTTTGAAGGACCAACATTTTTTATCAATAATAAAGCAAAGATTTTAGGTGATTCGCTAGTCCAGAATATAAGAAATGGGTTGCATCAATAAATATTGAAATAATTTAATTTATTAAAAAATGAGACCTTTTGAAAAACCCGATTTTTTACTGAATTTTCTTCATTTATTAGAAATTTTATAAAAAACTTCTACAAGAATCAATTTTTTAAGTGCAATTCTCTCTGATAATATACAAAACAAATCTAAAAATGTAAAAACATGAACTCGTTTCTACGTTTAAAGAAAAAAGTTCTCCGAACGTAGACCTTAAGGAATTAGAATTCCCTTTTGAATTATGTTATTTGGATGCATACAGGAAAAAAGAATGCTATAATAGATGCCCAGTAAATATTCAGTGAGCCGAATCTGATTTTGGTTTGGTTTGGTTTTGGAGCACTGCGGTCTACTTTTTGCAACAGGGCTAATGAGACCAGGACCTACTGCTTAAAGCCGATTCCGAACGGCTACGAACATCCATGCCATAGTGGGATTCGAACCCACGAACTCCGGTTCCGAAGGCCAGCACCCTAACCATTCGGCCATCGTTCGACAGAGTCATCTGAACCCATCATATAAGACTCTAGATGCGTATTCAATGTTAAAAACAGCTTACGGGATTAACGAGTGGTAATAGAATAATGTAAATTATTCTGGTAAATTTGAAAATGCTGTATTATGGAATTAGCTTTCTTTCTTTTTTTGGTCATGTTGCTTTGTTTTGGTCATCTACACATAAGCTCATAAAACTGCCTAACACTCAAATATAATGACCGTTAGAATAATTTGTCTTGTAAAATCCAATAATCTCTCTCTCTAATACTTATATATATATATATATATATATATATATATATATATATATATATATATATATATATATATATATATATATATATATATATATATATATATATATATATATATATATATATATATATATATATATATATATATATATATATATATATATATATATATATATATATCCATCTATATATATGTATCCATCTATATCTCTATGTCTATCTCTATCTCCATCTATCTCTACCTATCCATATCTCTATCTATCTATCTATATATCTATCTATCCATATCTATATCTATATCTCTATCTATATATCTATCTATATCTATCTATCTATATCTATATCTATCTATCTACCTACCTATATCTCTATCTATCTATCTATCTAACTAAAAATCCTACGAGATGTAAAATGGTGAAATAAAGAAATTCTCTCGAACATTCTGCGTTTCATTCTACTTATTTTTATAAGATTGTTGATTACCGCCTACGAACACGGGGAAAAATCCAAATTTGAGACATAATGGCATTAGAGAAATACTTATACTTTGCAATCAAAATTTTATAACAATATTATAAAACTTTAAAAGATAATTGCTGGGATTTTAAAAAATGAGGTTGACTTATTCCAAATGCATTTTTATTATAAGGCAGGACCCCCAAAACTATTTTGCGTCCAAAAGCTACTAACGAAATGGAAATTCTCCTGAAATTCTATGAAGAATCGACACATGCGGAAAAGGGTTCTTTACTACCTGGAAATAAAACTCTAGAACTCTAATACTGAAATTTACAAAATAGATATAGAAAAAGTTACTCAATAATACCATCAAAGTTATCTATGTTATATAATTTTCGATATTGTAATATCTTATTTTTTTATCCTAATTGAATGTCTGCGTCTTTTTTGAATAACAATTCTGCGGGGTCAGTTCTAGTGTTAAAGTGGACAGTCAGCAACCTTATCGCTATTCCAACTACGGTGAAGAAGTTTTCCAAGCGCCTAACTGATTAAAACTTCTTAAACGGGAAATCATGCAATAAGCATTATTTATGCGTATGTATGTGTGTGTATATTTGTATATATAAATATAAATATATATATACGGTAAAATCCACTTAAGAAGTTTTCTAAGGGAACGGAAAGAGAAAACTTCTTAAACGAAATTAATTTTTTTTTAAACAAAATAATCACATAGATAATGAGGAGAGATTTTTTTCTATATAAAATAATATGTAAACAATAGGTTTGGTTTTTCTCAAAAATTGACATTTTTTGCACATTTAAAAAATCGGCTAATAAAGGAAAACAACCCAATTACCTTAGAATATCTTTATTCAGCTCAGAAATTTTGCTCCAAACACCACCGGAATCGATTTTACAGAAAAAAAATCGGTTATAGTTTTTTGTTTTTATGTTTTTATCGGCAATTTGTCATTCATAACAGTCCATCTGTCTTAAGCTTTTAAAAACTTCTTCGGGCATATCTTAAATAAAAATGACAACCATCGTTTTCAGCCATAAACATTGAACTTTACTAACAGAGAGAGAGAGAGAGGAGAAAAAAAAAACAGTCATCGAAAGGCAGCTATAAACGAGTTCTGTAGTAAACTTGGAAATGAAAGAAAACTTTTTAAGCGGGAAAGAGTTTGGAACGAAATTTTATTAACGGGTTATTTTAACATTCTATGAATAGGGGGGAAAAGGGGTACCGAAAATAGAAACTTCTTAAGCGGGTTTTACTGTACTTGAAGCTTTTACAATTTCGCTATTAGGGTCTTATACATTAGAGCCTATTTAATAAATGCAAAGCAAATCATTTCTGTCGGCACACAAAGCGATAATTGTCATTCACCACGCGCCCCTCTCGTGGACTGAAGCAGATAAAATGAAGCAAGCAAAGTAGATAGACGCCTTATCTTCAACAGCAGCTTCAAATGAATAACTCATCTCAGGTTCTTCTCAATGACGGTACGTGACGAGACTTACGTTGAGAAAGAAGACGAAAACAGTGTGACGACTGCAATATTCTCGAGTGAGAGGTAACGTGGAGAACGGATCCCAGTCAAGATAAAATTGGAAATTACTTTTATTCTGGATTAACTACGGCTATTTACAAGAGGATTCTAATTCCCAAATAACGTAGAACTGCAAAGGAGAATTGCCAGTATAACTTCCTCCCGACGATCACAGTCGAAAGAAAAAAAAAGAGATTTAATAATCCCGTACGAGTGGGGAGGCTTTTCCAATGTGCAATGCAAACCCAATTGATCCCCCTTTCGGTATCAGAGACTCTGCCGCTGCCTATAAGAACGGACTTGACGAATCTCCCGAACTAGAAAGCTGGCTCCGGTCAAAAGACGCGAAAGCCTCCACGAGGTCAACACACCTACGTAAAAAAAATGTCGAAAAGCCCCGAGTCGCAAAATTGTAGGTTTTTTTTATACCTGGAGGTCAGTGACGGTCCTGCCAACCGTTTTTTGGGTCAGTTAAGATCCCAGTGACTCGAGAACTCCAGCTAAAGTTACAGTTAGATTTTTTAGCTGAAATTCTCATTCGCTGGCTGTCCCTTTCCGGAATTCCCGAGGATTCATTAACGTGATACATCAGGGGGCGTAATCGTCTATTCAATCCGATTGTCAAGATCCCAGACTCTGCGACGCCACGCTATTGTCCTGGTAAACAATCTGGTGGGATCCGATCATCTGTTTTGGCGCGTGCTCGGAACAAAGGGGAGTCTTCACAATAGTTACATAATAGGATGCGCGAAAGACCAGTGACGTAGCCAACGTAGTTTTTTTTTCAAAAGCTCAGTAATTTTAAAGACAAATAGAAGTGTTCTCTAGGTACGTACTGTTGTATCATTTCTTTGCTCATTTATTTTTATTATTTTTTCAATTCGTTACAACGACTTATGATGTTGATTCCACAGGAGGTCGTTATACCGAGGTTCTACTGTATATCTTCGTGGGTGCCAATTCTTCCACTATAAACAGTCTCGATTCATTCCCATCGCACACACAGGAAAGAAGTAGAGAAGATTGTTGTCAGTAAATCAATATTTTCAGCATTCCGGAATAGAACTTTTGTTTTCCTCCGAATAACAATATTTTCGAAAAGGGGATTCGAGCGAACGCGGCCGGGAAGCGATTTTTCTCGGAGCCGGGTTCTTACTTCCTCTATGCAAGGAGGAGGAAAAAAACCGATTTATGCATTCAAGAGGAAGTTCAAAAGGGAGATCAAAGGTCATCGAGGAACATACACAAATCTCGTTTTGTCCGACTGGGAGTTATCACCTGAGCGACTGGCTAATTGCAGGATGGAGACCTCGAAATTATTATGCTAACAGAATGGCAGTCGTGAGACAATCCGTTCTGCAACACAAGCCATCATCGCGTGCTGGACTCGGGTTCATAGCTGTGTCATTTCGTGTTTTATTGTATATTAAGTGCCAAGAACTGGGATTAGCGGGTTAAACTCAGAGGAGGATGGGGCATGCGCAGTCGAAACAGCCTAAAAGAAGCAATACCTGTATATTTATTCATGGCATTATCTTACGAAAAACGCATCACGTCATTTAAAAAATGTTTTGCTATTATTTAAAGGGTATTTGAGTGTCGTGTAGATCTCGTTTATATTTAGGTATTAACCTATGATCAAATGTATAGTGGTATTTATTTTAGTTCGTTACAAAAGACTAACTATTATTTGGGTTGCGTTGTGTAAAATATTTAAGAACTAAATTCAACCACAGGTTCTGAGAGACTACAGACTTAAAATAAGAAAATAAACTAAAAAGCTAAACTAAAAGTAACTGAAATCAACTTAAAATAAAAAAAGAAAATTTATTGTAATGATATATATTCATCTATATACGAACAATCTGATTTAATCTTCATAAAATTTACTTTATCAACACGTTCAATTTAGGTGCCACACATTAGTGTAGCACCTGAAATGAACGTGTTAGTCTGGCAATAATTTTCCATCAATTAGATATATATATATATATATATATATATATATATATATATATATATATATATATATATATATATATATATATATAAGAGAGAGAGGACCTAATCTCAATTTCAAATATATGTAAAAAGGGGTACCTCTCTGGGTAAGTATGGTGTGCCAAGAACACTGCTGGTTGAGAGCTAATCAGGACTGGATATGTGTGGTAGCAAATTTCGATCTTCCGTCGGTCTGGTCAGGGGCTTCCTTCTGAGTATTTGAGGGGCGGCCGTAACACTTGACACAGGAACACTGCTAGCAGCCGCGAGATGTTCCAAACGTTTCCGGAGTCTCTGTCGAACTCAAGGCTATGCTCCTAGGACTCCCGAAGTCTCACTGTCACAATCGTCTAGTCCGACTTCTGACCTTTCTGAACTCCTCGATTCGACTCCACTCTCGAACACCCACTTTCTCTCTAGACTTTTCTTATTTGAAATTGTCCCCTCTTCCTTCTTTTCGTCCAATCTGGAGAGTTGAAAAAATCTAATTGGTCTCCTTAACCCCGCCTTCAAACCGCCAACATGGGAAAACTTTATCCCATCCAATTGGGCACTGTCCCTTAGGGACTCTACAAAGGTACATTCTTATTTAGTGTCATGTACGGAGACACGATTCTAATCTGGGACTGGGATCAGAATCCCGAGAATCTCGCACAAGACAAAAAATCGTCGAAATAATTTCTATTGTCCTCCCCCCTTTTGTCCTCATTATATTACTGATCTAAATCGCCTCATCACATTGAGAAGTCAAGGATGAACAGCCAATGCTAATGCATTGGAACGTCATAAAAACTTTTCCCAGCGAGAAATTGATTAAAACCTAAGGTGGAAATAATATAAACATATATACACATAATATATAAATAAATATGTAATAAAATTACTAAATATCTAAATTTCTCCTTTTTTCCGCCTTCTCATTTTTATATCTCATTTCCCTGCATATACATTATATATACACACACATACACACACACACACACACACACACACACATATATATATATATATATATATATATATATATATATATATATATATATATATATATATATATACATAAATACACACTTTTATATGCCTCTTTAATATTTTAGAGATATACATAGGTGTCATCCAAAAATATATAGCGTTCATTATTTGAGAAATTTTATAATGAGCTTAGGATTAAAAAATTTAAGTGACCGTAAAATATTTTTGAACCTATTTGAAACAATTCTGTATTTCTAAGTGATTTTTTAGCCCAAACTACCTGTTGAAAAATAGTTCATTCAGAAAAGTCGGAGCTTTTGTTATTACATAAAGTGTTATGACAGCTCGTAAACGAAAAAAGAAATATTAATTAATCATTTCTTTTGCATTGATAAGAACGAGTCATTAAGATGCTATATCCCTCGTTGCGATCTTGTATCGGGAAGGAAAAAAAAGTGATGGAGTGGCATTTAATCACCCGAACAAGTCGACTCTCATTGGAAGAATAATTTATTTTAACAATCTGACCATTGACTGAAATTTTAAAAACGGAATTCTTCGTCAAAGGTGGCAGCACTTTTGTGTGAATCAAAAAGTTGTTTTCGAGAAAATTTAGTATCTATATCAGGGGTGTCCCACCCACATCTGTCGATGGGCCAAAAAACAATTTACTGACTGAGAGGGGCCGCACATATAAAAATAAAACAACAAATTATTCAAAATATTTTATTATCGTGCAATATTCAAAATAGGCATTTTCACAGTGCCAGCTGCAACTGTACATAAAAGTTGTGTTATACAAATTTCATAACTACGACGACAATAAACATTAACTATACTGTATTTAGAATCACCTTTCTTTCCTCCCTAATCAAGAGGGTTCAAATATTACTATTATATTTATACTATCAATATACATTGTAGTTTATTCCCAAGCACTACCACGTGCATTATTTTAAAATGAATGCGAGATTTGTTTTCGTATTTTACTCGAGATTTTGTTAATATCGACGGATAATGGAGTCGACGGGCATCGTAGCCGACGGGTCACGTTCTTACCAAGCAACCTGCGTCGACACTTTGTTTTTAACCAGGTTTCATTTGGAAAAAAAATTATTCTCAGCGATAAGTAGTTCCAAATGCTGATAGAATGCCCATTGTCTTAAATTTGGAAATTTATCTTCGTCTATATATTTCTGACAATACTCAATCTTATTCCCTTCGTAAAGGCATTTTAGCTAGAAGTTGGATTGCAATTCTAGTAGCTCCATTTGTAAATCTGGAGGCATTGATTCGACCTTTACATTAAATGGAGCTAAGAATATTTTAAAGATTTCCCCCAAATTTTGCATGTATGAGAATCTAGTATTGAATTCGTTAAGTAATTTTGAGATTTCAGTAGAATATTTGAAGAAGTTCTTATGGTCACTTTTATAGTCATTGTATAATGGGGAAATGAATCGAATTATTGAATCGTAATTGATTTTCATAAAGCTGAAGCTTTGTTACAGAGGATTTTATATCTTAATAACAATCAGCAATCAAATTATTTTCACCTTGTAACTTCTGATTTAGTTCATTCAGTAACGCGAGTCAGCTGCTTGTAGAAGTAATGTCCGATGGACAGAATATTCTAGAACACTCCAATTTCGACGTAACCTGTCCAACCCAATTCAGAGACCACGTTTACGTTGGTTGCTATCAAGTCTTAACGTACATAACGTGATATTTATTATTGCAAACATTAACAACAAAAAGGGCATTCAGTTAAGGTATCCGTCTACGTTGAAAACATCATTTTTTGCAAAAAATCATAATTTTTTTTGTATTTCTCTATTGTAAAATTTCAACTTTTAGGCTTCTAAATCTGTTTTTGTTTTGTATCTACGGCATTTAAAGAAAAGTGAAGCTGTTTAAACATCAGGGACAGCTGTCAAAGCAAAACGGAAGTAGCCACTTCGGAACAGAAAGTTGTGAATTTAATTCATTTTAAAAAGCATTTTTTGGAAAAAACTTTTAAAATTTTCACGAAAATTAGTTTAAACATTTTTCTAGTATTTTTAATAATTAGCAACTCGGCAATTAGAAAGTTTGGAAGCAAGAACGTGTGGGAAATTTTAAACATGTATTGTAATTTTTTAACAGTTAAAATTGCTTTCATAAACTTCAAACGCGTTTTTCTCGGAACGGAAATTTTAATAAAATGTCGAAACTTGAAACGGGATTTCTCAAAAAGTTCTTAAAATATTTTGTTAAAAATGATTATGAATGCTTTTGATAGTATTGACCAGGGAATGACCTAAAAGCTTTCAATTTGAATCATTTTTAGTTATGTTACAGACATAGTTAGATATAAAGGTAATGAAAATTCGTTAAAAATTCAATGTGTACGATTTTGAAGGACCAGAGTTTTTTGCCAAATGTAAATTGAGCAAAGATTTTAGGCGACTGACTAGTCCAGTGTGTAAGAAATGGGTTACATCGAAAAATATTGAAATAATTTAATTTATTAAAAAATGAGACCTTTTGAAAAAACCCGATTTTTTTACTAAATCTTCTTTATTTATTAGAAATTTTATAAAAACTTCTCGAGGAATCAATTTTTTAAGTACAATTCTCTATGATAATATAAAAAATAAATCTAAAAATGTAAAAACATGAACTCGTTTCTACGTTTAAAGAAAAAAGTTCTCCGAACGTAGACGGATACCTTAAGGCATTCAGCATTTTTTGTGATTGTTATTTATAAATTGACTCAATAATTGGTAGATTTTTTTAAGTCAATCTTCCAAAGGGTCTATATTTCCAAACTGATGTTTCTCATGGGAACATCCCCTTTCAATGGACAATCCTATCGTCTTTCATTAAACGGGAGATTTTCAACACTGGCTCTCTATTCTCATTTCATTAGATTTACTTGGAATAGAAAAAATAAGAAATTTTTATATAAAGTGAGAAGGGAGAGACACCCAACACAAAGCGAGTATTTTGTAAACAGTCATTATTAGGTATTCTTTTCCAAAAACATCAGAAATAGAACGATCGTATTTTCAAAAAATGCAAAGGAATTTTCCCGTTTCAATTACTGTAAGCTAAAAGGTTAAAGATAGCCAAAAGGTAATCTTCTGTACCAGAGTTTGTGGCATGGATGTTCCTAACCGTTCATAATCGGCTTTAGGCAGTAGGTCCCGGACTCGCGTTGCAAAAAGTAGACCGTGGCGCTCCAAACACTAAACGAAATAAACAAAATGAAAAAAAGTTTGTAGAATTTTGTCATAGGTGTATAACGTATTGAATATTTAAATTCCATCGTTTTTATTTGAAATGCACGCAAGCTTCACACCATTTTCAGTCAAACGCAATTAAAGGTTTTCTAAAAGCTCATTGATATTCAATGCAAAGATTGCATATTTTTACCTTCGAATATTTCGACAGGATTTGTTTAGAGAGATTCAGACATTTTAAAAATGTAAATATCCAAAAATCGAATTCTTGCAGATTTAAATGGGATGTGTCTCATTAAAGAATGTGTCTAAGGAAGTGTTCCCTAATGAGACCGATTATAGCTCATTCGGTTTATGACGTCCATTTCCAGTTCGATGTCCCAAATCCGACAGGTATTCGATCCTCCCCTATTTGTTTTTTGGTTTGGGGAATAATCTTACTTTCGCAGATGAGTCGACGTTCATTAGGATGCCGAGGCCCCATAAAGAGAAGAGTCGTTGTTTACGAAAATGGTTTCATCCTAATCTCGTAATGTGCGGTTTGTTCTAAATAGAAGGGATCCTAGATGAGCGGGATTTGCATCTATTCTAACAGTCCGTCCCGAAGTGTCTCAGATAAATAGTTTTCTTCTGTCCCTGTTCCGAAATCCAAAATCTGTGACACCACCTTCAACAATTCAAATTTCAGATTTACAAAATCTTTGGACATTTCTCCCATTGAAATATTCGAATCCCAACCTGTCGAACTAAACAATCTTTGCATTTATTGCGATAGCTTTTATCCCCTTCCCTGTTTTGCCCGTACGCCGTACGGGCATAGCTTTCTGGCTTTTACTGATTTGCCCCTACGGCGTACGGGCAATCTGATTTCTACTTCGCTTGCACTGTTTCGGCCGTATTTTTTCCAATTTTAATAACAAATTATTCTTATAGATGTCCAGTAAATGATAGTTTGCAGTTTATTGTATTTTCTACTCTGATGGGTTCAAAAGTGCGAGTTTTTTCGCATGTCTTGTATCAGAAGACGAATTATTATCTTTCAGTGCATAGCTTTCTGGTTATATTTTACTAATCGCCTAGTAATTTTATTGATGAAAGAGTTGAATAATATATTTTTACTTTTAAATAATGGATAATTCAGAGCGCATGGAGCTCATTTCTTCTGATTTGAACTGCTACTCGGAATCAGAAACTGAATTATCGATAAATGATAGTAGCGAAAGTTTACTAGATGACCTGGATAGTAGCGACTCTGATAGTAGTACAGATGGAATCGGTCGAGCAAGACAATTTTTTAAATTAATTGTGATAATCCTTCGGATCCGCCTCCTAGATTTGCTTTCGCTGGAATTCCAAAAATTAACTTGGATATCTATGAGACTAAGGGTAAACTTCTATGATGCTTTCATAGAAAGAAAAAAAGTAGTAATAAATGCCTAAAAATATTAGAAATGTTAATTTTAATAACATATCTTTACTTAAAATGTAAAATGAACAAAAAAATGCAATAAAAAATGAGACATTTTTTGACCGAATTCTGGAAAAAAAGGAAATTGTCAAAGGGTTAAATAATCTTTAAATGCATTTGACTGAAAACGGCGTTTTTTTCAATTTGCGTGCTCTCTAAATATAAAACTGTCGCATTTCAAATTTCAACTTTTTTTTTTATCTTATGCCAGCTGTATATGACTACTGCTTTAGTTAATGCTTTTTGTATGCATATCTTCTTGTATTCATCTCCGGAAGAAATTTATAATTTTTTACCTTTGTTTATCTTTTTATTATGATGTGGTTATTATAATTTACAGTAGTTGATATCAATTTTTTGTGCTTCAATTTTACCTGCTAAATATTGAGTCCTGATCAATTTCAATCCATATCTTTTACATTATTTTGTGCATAACAGTGGAATTTTATGTCAATGTCACTGTAGTCATTTCGTTTCCCTCGTGATATCCTGTTCATTTGAACTTCTTCAGTATAATTTTTAATTCACAATTCCTCTTTCGTTAAGTTTTCATAAATTATTGTACGAGGTAATTGTGTTTGTCGTGAACTCTATCGTTACTTTCATTTTACTGTTACTGACCCGATAATGAATTCCCTCCCCGAACCTGGTGCTCTTTTTATCCTATGAGTTATTGCCTATTTATAAGACAGATTATTAGCTACGTACCACTATAAACCATTCAATCGTCTCATCCATTTCAATTATTTTTAATTCTATTATTATTTATTTTCTGCACCACAGAGCTTGCGAATGTGACATGGTGAAAAATAAAAAAAGTGGGTCACTCTAGGTCCTTATAAATGTCCTTCATTTTTAGCATGGCTAAACAGAAATAATAATGATGACGTAAAATGAAAATTGGGTGTTTTTGAATTTGATTATTACTTTAATACTAATTTCTTAAATATGTTTGCTAATTCAATGTTATAATTTTTATAGGACTGTAATGATGATAATAACTTGTCGCTAAAAATTTGCATAGGAGTGGAGGGCACAAAAAATGGATTGTACCCTGGACACAAAAGTATCTTAGTCGGGCATTGCTTGTAATGACCATTATTTTATGCGCAGTTCGATGTCCCAAATCTTTGAAAGTGTAAAGGACACCCTTAAATGTGGATACTTATTGCAATATCTTCACTGAATTAGAAGACGATGTTTAACCGTGTTAAGAGATTGAAGCCGTCAGCCCTCGTTGCGAAAAGTAGACGACCGTGGCGCTGCAAACCGAACAGAAAAAGTTTCGAATGCTCATTACATTACGAGGATAAATTGGTTTAAAAATGGTTGGATTATTTTTTATCACGCGGTGTGCGCGTTTGTAAATTTTCCGAGTTATAATAAACAAGGAAAACTTTGGATGTTAATCGAAGTTTTTTACTCTTTTAAAACAGCCATTAGCGGTTGAATAAAAATAAATAAACCTTAAATCATCGGAGCCATATGAATGGCTACCGAGGTGAGCTCCGGTTTGTGTTATTCATGCAAATTTGAAATGGAGCATTTCTCGGAGGAACATCGAAGTGCAAATGAGATGCTAATTGGAAGAGGATAAAAGATAACAAAGTGTGTTCCACTTGTACGAAACTGGAGTGGAAATGACATACGCCAGTTCGGCTTGTCAAATAGTGTTTATGTTAATTGGAATTCGGGATCTGTCATTTTGTTCGGAGAACATATTTTAATTTGATTAACAACCTCATCCTCGTTCAAAACAAGACAATTCGTCTTTCGCTAAGTGCTACTTCTTCAAAAGCTTCTTCTTTCTAATCATTGATAAAAATCATTAACTGAACTTTTTAAAATACGATTTCGCTTTCTATCTTGTAATTCTTTATTTGGAAAAAAAAAAAAACACTTTTGTGTGTTAGAAGTGAAAAATAGAAAGATTAATTGTTAAGATTTACTTCCCCCCTTTTTAATGTCAATTTCAATTCGTATCGTAAATGCGACCTTTTCTTTGTCCTACGTTGATTTTAAATTACACTTTATAAATGCTGGGAAATAAATTTAATTATAGAGCTTTGTTTTTCTTTGTGAAAACCGCTTTAAAAACAAATTTTTTTTCAACAAGGTAATTCTGTTTGCAAATTCCCGGTTGAAAAGAAAAGTTTTATTTTCTAAAGATTTCTTTTTCTTTTGTGAAAACCGCTTTGAAATAAATTTAATTCAATAAGGTAAATGTGTTGGCAAATTTCTTGTTAAATAGAAAGGTTTTGTTCTCTAAAGCTTTGTTTTTCTTTTGTGAAAACCGCTTTGAAATTAATTCAATAAGGTAAATCTTCTGGCAAATTTCTTGTTAAATAGAAATGTTTTATTTTCTGGAGCTGAAATGTACTTTAGTTTTGCCCTCCAATTTCTTTCCAAGAGAAATCTTGTCTTTGTCTTTTTTTCCAGTTGGTACTTGTTTCATGGCTTTCAATATCATCGAAAATAGACACTACATTATTGGCTGTGGTATGGATGTTTCTCTAATTAAATTATTTTTAACTTTGTTTTGTGTTTAATTAGTCTCATTAGCTTTCGTGTAGCAAAATGTTGCAAAGCATTCCGTTTTATCTTTCAATATGCAATGTGCCCAAATTTCAATTTAGGAGAGGTTGGATCATTCGCTTAACATCTGCGAAGGGTCTAGGGAGTCCTAGGACTCTTCGAAATCGAGGTTGAGGACTTTTGTTCTGGAATATATATATATATTATTAAATAAAATATAACGAAGTCATTTTATTTCTACATTTTTATGCTTTAGGATAAATAAATAAAATATAAAAACACGATATTAAACAAAACTAAAGAACAATTTGCAATCTAATTTATTCAATAAGCATTTTAGGATTATTTTTTAGAATAAGAGATAAATTGGTAAAAATTCAGTTATCAGTGTTGTTTGTAAGAATAGAAACGATAAATTTCCGCTAAATTTAAAATAGGCATAAGGTTCCATTTTTATCGAATTCGTTCTACGTTTAAATTACGCTAAAAGAGCTGATGAAAGTTGTATTTTTATTTTGAATGATTCGTTAAAATGAAAACGAATTTTATTGCGTGCCAACCGGAGCGTAAAAAAGAAAGCCACTTTCTGCATCATAGCGTGAAGGCCGTTCAATGAAAGTGAACTTGTCAAGACACCCGTCGTAAAATGGCTCTTTTGACAGTTTTCCTACCAAAAGAGATGATCGCGATCAGTGAAAGCGCATGATTTATGGAGAGACAGGTTTCCCACAGGAATTAATTATACGGACTCATTATTAAATCATCCATGTCACACCTCGAATAATTAAGAAAGAATGATGGAGTGTTTTAGAAGGAATGATTTTTTTGCAGTAAGTATTCATTTCAGTTCAAGTGTTGAAATGTCCATTTTTTAATAAAGGACTTGTTTCAGTTTCAAACGTTTAAAAATATCAAAGAAAACTTTGGTGATTAATTTAGGACATATTAGAAAACCGCGTTTGGAAAACTTGTAGAACACGAGGTTGAGTGGGTAGGGCTGTGCTCTTCGATAGTGGGTTCGAATCCTTTCGGAATCGACTTTTATCAGTAGATCCCGTTCTCGTGTTGCCAAAAAGTAGACCGTAGTGCTCCAAATTAAACCTAACTAAAATTCTGTGGCATTGAAGTACGTAAGTTTATGTGAATGTACACTTTTGAATTGTTCTTAAATAACTACAGAATGGAAGGGAAATCTGTTTCTTTGGTATGTTTGTTCCGCAATGACTGACGAAATCTTGTGTGGCCATTTACGTACACATCCCCTTTAAAGTTCCATGTCTTACAATTGTAAACTGAATGGTTTCAAACAAACCCCGTTGAAGTATTGGAATGATACCGTGTCCAATGTTTGCATTCAATATCGCAGCTTTTAAGGAAACACTTTAAATACATTTGGCATTTTTTCGACATTGAAATATAAAAAATACTGATGTCCCTTTATCTACTTTTTACGTTTCTGTTCATTTTATTTCTTTAAGTATTGATAGTACTCGAAAAATTAATTTGTCCTTTTTTGAAAATTCCGTGTTTTATTCCGGACACTTTTGGTTTGGTTTGGAGTGCTACGGTCTACTGTTTTGCACACGAGGGCTAATGAGACCGGGACCTACCGCTTAAAGCCGATTCCGAACGGCTACGAACATCCATGCCGTAGTGGGATTCGAACCCACGAACTCCGGTTCCGAAGGCCAGCACCCTAACCCTTCTACCATCGTTCGGCCCGGACACTTTTGAGGTGGAGAAATGACACCCAATAATGTTTACTTGTAAATAAGCAAAAATGATTGGTGAAACTCGCTTTGGCATCAGATATTTGAAACGAGGGTCAGTTTGGCCGGAGTTTCAGCCGGATGTCAGTATGTTTCGCCCGTTTTCGTTTTAAATTTATTTTGAATGATTCAGCTTTATTTTTGCAACCCAATTGTAGTGGTTTTTCTCACCTTTTTACATTTTTTAACGAGTTCACTATTTGTACTAGAATTATTGCAAATTTTTCTATTTATTTTAAGTTTCAGTACTCAGTATCTCAATTCGACATTATTGAATTAGAAAAATCAAATCTGAATAAAAGCATTTTTAATGGTCCTTTATCTTCCTTCGTTCAGGGTTCTTATGTTTGTGTAGGAAACACTTCGAGAACTGTTTCTTTTTTTTAGTAAATTGTCTTTATCTTCCAAAAAAAAAAAGTAAGTTTTCTCTTTTGTGTTCTCAGATGGAAGAACACAATTTTGCAGTTGAGATGACTGAGAAAAGAATGATTTATGCTTTTTTGTAATGAAATGTATAATTAAATCTAATTTTTTCCATAAAGCTTTTTTTACGTAATGTTCCAAAATACTTATACGCATTGTTTCATACAGAATGTTTAACATTTCGATTTTTTTTTTTTTTTTTTTTTTTTTTTTTTTTTTTTTTTTTTTAATAAACCGAGAATTAAGATAAATATAATTTTTTGTCGGACATATACACATGTGTGTGTAATGATATTTTTATAATTTTTGGTTCCTATTCTATATTTCCGGTATTCTTTTCGACTAACTTTAGCGAACGTTCTAGAATGTTGAACCTTGGATTCCTTCCGGTTGCATAGCTAAAAATATATTTCTGACTCTTCCACTCCACTCATCCACTTTGACTCACCTTCAGCAGTTAGAGCAGAGCACTTCCTTCCAATTTTCTGACTTTGCTTAACAGTTTCACGTCCTTTCACGGCAACTTTGAATCCCATAGACAGTCTCTCGTCTCGCTCACAACAAATTGAGGTCCGAGTTACAGATCTTCAAAACATTATTTCAAATCCAAAAACCCTTACAGATGCAGTATTTGTTCCAATTTTGGCTCACCAACAACTTTCAGACATTCATATGGATTCTGTTCAGATCTCAACATACACTCAAGCTACTAAATCTTTTCCATGCCAACAAAAGACAACATTAGTGCTACTTCCAAGAAACGGGGCTTTTCCTTCTAAAGGAGCTTCAGTCCATATCTTGTTCCTCACATGTTAGGGTTACAAAGTCCAAACGTAACTCTGTAGACGTTGTCAGATCATCTCCAACAATTCTTCCCTTCAGAGCTGCAGTCTGCTCGGGTACACGACAAATCCTCATTAAACATTTTCCACAATGTATCCTTATTTGACCCAGATCTAGTCCTTAACTCTCTGACAGACAAAGGCTTTGATCCAGAGGACATCCAGCATATTCTTTCCATCCATTCCAAAAAGGACTCAGTCCAACAATGGGTCTCCGAGCTTCCTAGGGCGGGCGCACAAACTTTTCTACTCAAAAATTCCTCTCCAAATAAACCAAACTTCATCCTAATATGATTTAACCCATTAACGCCCAGCGTTCTCATTTGAGGACAGTCAAAAAAATGCTTTGTAGAATTTTTGTTTTCTTGAAACGATTCTTCCTCTTTAACGGAAATAGATATTAATCTTATGAATAATCTCCCAAGTTTTAAAATAGGATCTATAATTTTGTCGTTTCGATCGGCATTTTAGGATTTTCAAGCTTAGAATAGGAACGTATTATGACCGGTATTCTGAACGTATACCGGTCAAAATCGTGGCGAATAGCCATATCTGTAATAAGTCATCTCTTTTCAGTACTTTTCTCTCATATATGATAGAAAATAAATCTCTTATCACGAAGTTTTCGTTTTTTTTTTTTTAAGATATCTTATTATGTTTTAAAACGACACCTCCTCACTCATGACGACTTGATGTCCTATTTAAAGGTGTTTAAATTTCCTATTTTGTTTTACTTCCAGGTGTCTATAATAGCTTTTATGTTAAGTATTTACTATAGTCATCAGAAATATCCGGGCGTTAATGGGTTAAACGTCTCTACTTCCAAAAACTCTTCATCCGTGTCATCGGCGACCACCCGACTTTTCTCTGCCACCACTGCATAAACTGCGGAGGTGACCATAACGGACAAACATGTAAGGGTAAGGCTTTTACAGTTCAACAGGATGTCCATCAATTCATCGAATGGGAAGAGCTAAACTTATTGTGCGGTTAAACAAATTCATTTCCTTATCAGTAGGAGGTTTCGTTCATTTGAGTGTTCCTCAATTTTTCTCTGAATTTTCCTTGGATCTTTTTTCGCTCTTCTGTCTAGTCTACTTTTTGGGACTTTTCCGTTTAGATCCTTTTTATAGCGATGTTTCAGCATCAACTCCTTTTGTGCCATCCTCCTGATGCTCATTGGGATGTTTTAACATCCATTTCAAATGTAACATTTTCCAATGGGATTTTTACCAAGTGTACAGTTTCGTCCCATTAATTCAGCTTTTGTTTTCTAACTTGTACACTCCAACAAATAACTTATAGATTCCTTTCTGCGCTTTTCTTTTCGCAGCCTACGATCCTGTCTGGAGTTTCCCCTCGTTATCGCTACTTTGCATAAGTACTAACAACTGTAGATCGCGAACAACCCAAGAGTCGTGGAGTTTCGGAAATACTTGTTCCGAGCCATTACAATCTGCCCTCTATCAAAATCGCTTAGATCCCCAGCCTTTCCCATCACTCACAGAAGTAAGGGAAAGAATGATTCTTCGGACTCTCCAGCAGCAGTTCAATACCCCTTCCACCTGATCACGTGCCCTCCACGTCATCCAGGCGAATTCTTTGCAAAATGTAGGGGTGGTCATAATGTTTTGGGCTTTTGAGTGAATATTTATGATTACATTACAGAATCAGTATAATTAAAAGTAGAATTTTAATAGACATTAAAAATCGAACACGATCCTAAAACAGGGAAAAGAGATAAAAATGCATCCTAGCATAATCGATAGGCGCTTGAAACGTTTTTGTGCGGCCACGTAGTCAATGCAGGTGTATCCATACAAATTATTTTCTAATTAATACCCTACATCAAGAGGAACAGTAACCTAACAAGGAAATATTTTTATTAGTAGGTAAACCATAATAAAAATCGAATCCCCCGCTCAAACAAATGTTGCCATTCGAAAAATATAAATAAAATTTATATTCTCCAAAATATGTATTCATGCACTCACATATATACATATATATATATATATATATATATATATATATATATATATATATATATATATATATATATATATATATATATATGTGTGTGTGTGTGTGTGTGTGTGTGTGTGTGTGTGTGTGTGTGTACGCACATACTTTATATATATACACACATATAGATTAACATACACACATATCTCATATTAAAATCTGACTGTTTCTATCTATCTATGTTTGTCTATCTCCTTCCTCACAAACAGCTGAACGCAGAAGGGCGCCAAAGGTACCAAAAGACGCAGAACGATCCGGGGAAGTCATTTCGCTCATTCGCGTTCCGCTATTGCAATTAGTTCGAAAGATATGAACGAAAAATCGACCAAAATCGCACTTTAATTTTGCGACGTGAACTTTCCATTGTTGAGTTGGCGTGTAAATATGGCAGTGTTATTCAAAATTGGCATTTTTATCGCCTGATATTTGGTTCTCCGATTAAAATAAAAACGTATCTACGCTATTTAAATTCAAGTGTAAATATATAAATATATGATGGCATTTATGTATTTGAGACTATTGTCTGTCGAATCTGTTAAAAGCTGAACTCATTTATTTTTCGAAAATCACTTTTTTTCCTATTTTTTATTATCTTGGCGAGATTTTTATTTTCAATAATTAAAAACTCGCCATGTTCTATCAAATGTTCTTTTTCATTTCGCAGTTGCCATTTCTTAAAGAAAAGCTAATGTATGGTTATAGGTTTTTTTTATTTGAAACTGGACATTTATGTAATAATTTTAGGAAGAGAGAAAAAATAGGCAAAGGATGTACTTAGGTGCAAGGAACAAATAAATTTTCATTTTAGAAATGGCAACTATGAAATATTAACAAAATGATTCTTTATATCTTATATTTTTAAGCATTACGCGCATTTTAATATATAAGAAATGGGTTACACAAGAAAGAATAGCTGGTTACAAATATAATATAAATTAAAATTTTGATACGGCGAGGTCATGAGATAATATTGGTCCTTCATCCAAGCCGATTTTATTTCACAGTTGTCATTTCCTACACTGTCGAAATAGTTTTCGTTATATAGGCTATTACTATTTCAGTGAATGTAAGAATAATGTGTATTTATTCTGTTTATTTTTTTGCCAATCCTTTCAATACAATTATTCTTTAATATAACTCAAGTTTAGGTTAAAAAGATATACGATACAGATCCTCATTTGACTGCCAAAATGGCATAAATGTACAAGAAGCTTAATAATCCTAAAAGTAACAATAAAAATATTTAAGGACTTAAATACAAATTTTTTAAAAATTTTAAAATTTAGAATAAATTTAAAGGGTGAAAACAAATTTACAACGAGTCTTGCATCTGAATAAATCTCCGCAAATTAAAATAAAAGGGGGCAAAAATTGCAAACCCCTCCAGTGAGAACCTATGCTGCATCTTGATAGTATCTCTATATGTAAACAGTGTCCGTTTGTGTGTTTTCTTTATGTAAACGCGTACGTTTTGTTGTAGTTTTTAAATTTTCACTTCCGAACTAAACTTTCTTCCTCTCAATTTATATCCCGTGGAATGTCAACCTGTGCAAGTAAAATTCGAGTGAAACAACATATTTTTTTGCGATTTTTCAAGAATCAAAATTGATTTAAGTCTTTCATAATGTCATAATTTCTTTAAGTAATTGAGCGGTTCTATAACATATAGTAACTATCATAAAGTTTTCGTATGTCTTATTTAGTTTAAGACTATATGATAGATATAAATAAAAATTGAATTCTTTATTAATGAAATTTCCATTTTCACCATTTCTTCGTACTCCATTACATCACAAAAGGAACCTCTTTTCTATACACCGAAAGGAAGCGTAAAATCGTGTATGTAATTAGAAAAACTTTGAAGCATGTCATGAAAACATTTACAAGAAACGAAATTTAAGGAATAAAAATATATTTCAAATAAATTTTCCCAGTAAAGACATTAAAATGATGCATGTCCATAACATTTAATTCATGTGGTAGAGAAAGTCTTGGAATTTTGCACCTTTACTCTGTGGTTCCTTAGCAAAAGAGTGAACATGATATTTATCACAGGGTTTGTGTGTTGCTAATCAACTATCACATTCATCAACATTCTGCAGCACCCGAGGTTTATTTGACATTTTTTATGACTGCGTTTATCTACAGTTTTGGTTCTAAAATTTTATCCCCTATAAAATAATAGCCTAAGTTGTCTGTCTACGAATTTCTGAAGAGGTTGTACCTGGAATGGATACAGGCATCCATATTGGATTTTTTATAAGTTAGGGTTAGCAAAATTAAAAGCGAGTACGAAATCCTCCCCATCCCCCCTTTTCGAACTTTTAATGCTATTATTTCAAGCCTTATTCTCCCTCTTATTCTATATTAAATTCATTCTTGATACAATGGCGAGGGCGGAGCGTAATATTTAAATTTCTGGACTTTTTACTCGAACCTCATATTCTCTAATTAGTTCCATCACCATGTGCAGGTATGGCCCGTTGGCAGAGTGTCTGCCCATTTATCGTCGCATTTTTCGTTTGGTTTGGTTTGGAGCGCTACGGTGTACTTTTTGAAACACGAGGGCTAATGAGACCGGGACCTACTGCTTAAAGCCGATTCCGAACGG
This sequence comes from Pardosa pseudoannulata, assembly GCA_032207245.1. NCBI lineage: Eukaryota > Metazoa > Arthropoda > Arachnida > Araneae > Lycosidae > Pardosa > Pardosa pseudoannulata. Next base: position 2,809,897 of record CM063501.1, read on the forward strand.
CTACGAACATCCATGCCATAGTGGGACTCGAACCCACGAACTCCGGTTCCGAAGGCCAGCACCCTAACCATTCGGCCATCGTTCGGCCTCGCATTTTTCGTGTTAGCGCTTCTATACACGAAGCAACCAATTTTTTTTAATGTCTAAAAAAAGCAGAAAATATTAAATTAATTAAATTCTTACTCCTAAAGTTGTTTTACTATTTTTAAAATATATTTTTACTATTTTTTAAAACTTTTTATGATTTTTATTTTATTAAATTCACGTATTGTTGTACGAATGTCCCTGGCCACATAAACATTTCATGTTTTGTATCCTTAAACTTTCTTCTTGTATTGTAGTGAGAGCCTAAGTTATCTGTTCGTCTGTCCTCGAATTTATGAACCTGGAATTGATAGGGGCATCCATATTGGATTTTTGATGCGTTACGATTAGCAAAATTCAAAGCGAGTCAAGTTTATCTTTTCTTAAACTATAGTTCCGATTTTAAAATAAATGGGTATGAATAAGCTGCTTATCACATCAAAAAATACTGTCCTTTTTAAAACGTTCGAAATCCACCCCGTCCCCCTTTTCGAGCGTTTAACGCCATTATATCAAGCCCCATTTTAAGAGCAGGCGATTCAATTTATCACATAGTAAATAGGTAAAAATAATAATTTTTCTTCTAGCATTATAACGTCATTCCTTTAACTATCTCATTTAATCATTTATTTTAGATTATTTAAATATCGTCTGCATTACTTCCATACGTTTTATCACTAAACTTAGATATTACATAAATAATTTTTTTTTATATATTTGGCTTAAATAATGGATTACCTACATATGTGATAATTTTAATCGATTATTCTTGTTAAAAGATAATTCTCAGCCAAAAAACAAACCATTTTTTTTACCTGCCACATAAGGTACTTTACAATTCTGGAAAATTAAACATTTTACTGATCCCGTCCTATAACGGGCTATATGCTAGTTTGGAAATATTTATTACCCAGAGCAAAGGCTGGATGCGAAGCAGCCAGTATAAAATTAAAAGCTGAAAAATAATTAAAAAAAAAACTGTAACTGAAGTAAGCAAAAGCAGTTGATCGCATGAACAAGTTTTTTTTTTCTCCCGTATTTGACGAGAGATAATCATCTGTCGAAAACAAGGGATACGTTTGAGCTAGAAAAGACACTGCCGAAATTCGGCTGCAAACATCTGGATTGGGGGGGGGCAAAACTTTCTACCTTCGGCAACTTTATAAAAAAGCATCGAAAACTGAAATTCGATCCCCCTTTTTTTTCTTCCAAAATAAACGAAAGGAGCGCTAAGGAGGCCGCAAATTGTGCCCGTTACTTTTTCCAAAAAAGCGAATGGAAGAGGAAAACTTGTGCGGAATAAAGGTCAGTAGGTATGAGGGATTTCATTGGCAGCGCGACCGCTTCCCGACTGACCGTGATATTTAAACTGGCGCCTTGACCCTGAACGACGATCTGGCCGGTATTTGAGAGGACGGTACCGAGGAAAGTTGAGCCACTAGTGTCCAGAGTACCGCAGCAGCTGGATCTTAACATGGAAGTAAGCATGCACTTTCTACTCAACCACGGCGGGATTCGAGTTAGCGTAAAATAATCTCATGTGATAACGTTTCTATACTAGCATTTCGAAGACTTCCTGTCTAATAATATTTAGTAATTAGTATTATTCACAAAAAAAAATATTGATTTTATCTTCGAGTCGATGTTTGAAAAACATTCTTGAAATATTCCTTCAAAAACTGTTGTTTAACTTAATTTATTGTCTAACTGATATTATGTGTGCTAACATATAGTAACATTTTATATATGCTTTTGAAGGAAGTGTTTTCATTTGCTATATATTGTGTCAGAGGCTGAACAGAACTGAAAATCCTTTGTCGTTATGCGAAAAACGTTCGAACTTCAAGAAAGCGGGTTTCTCTATAGAATGATGAGCACGACTGCTTACTCTCTTGCTTCGAGATTTTTCAGTCTTCTCACTAAAAGCTTTTACATCTTTATATTTATTAATAGGAGTAACTACATAAAAAAAAACTAATATGCTGATTTTACCTTTAATTCTTAAATTTTAATTCACGTCTATTTTTCAAAAATACACCTTTTATTTAATTTAACATTTTATTGTGTAGAACTGAAATTTGATAAATGTGTGCTAAGTATTTAAACCTTTTATTTCCAAGTGTATAGAAACTTTTAGCATTTTAAGTACGTTTTTGAAACCATTTATAAGTTTGAATTATTTGTTAAGTGCATGTATCTCTTAAGGTATCCGTCTACGTTGAAAACGTCTTTTTTTTTTAAAAAAAAACCTTAATTTTTCTTTATTTCTCTATTGTAAAATTTCAACTTTTAGGCTTCTAAATCTGTTTTTGTTTTGTCTCTACGGCATTTTAAAGAAAAGTGACGGCTGTATAAACATCACTGATAGCTGTCAAAACAAAACGAAAGTTGTGAATTTAAAGCCTTAAGAGCATTTTTGGGGCAAAACTTTTTCAATTTTCATGAAAATTAGTTTAAACATTTTTCTAGTATTTATAATAATTAGCAACTTGGCAATTAGAAAGTTTGGAAGCAAAAAATTGTGGGGAATTTTAAACACGGATTTTAATTTTTTAACAGTTAAAATTGCTTTCATAAACTTCAAATGCGTTTTTCTCGGAACGATATTTTTAATAAAATATTGAAACTTGAAATGGGATTTCTCAAAAATTTCTTAAAATATTTTGTTGAAAATTATTATGAATGCTTTTGATAGTATTTACTAGTAAACGACCTAAAAGCTTTCAATTGGGATCATTTTTAATGATGTTACACTCATAGTTAGATATAAAAATTATGAAAATTCGTTAAAAATTCAATGGGTAAAATTTTGAAGGTCCAAAATTTCTTACCAAATGTAAATGAAGTAAAGATTTGAGGCGATTCGCTAGTCCAGTGTATAAGAAATGCGTTGCGTCAAAAAATATTGAAATAATTTAATTTATTTAAAAATGACACCTTTTGAAAAAACCCGATTTTTTTTACTCAATTTTCTTCATTTATTAGAAATTTTATAAAAACTTCTCCAGGAATCAATTTCTTAAGTGCCATTCTCTATGATAATATAAAAAATAAATCTAAAAATGCAAAAACATGAACTCGTTTCTACGTTTCAAGAAAAAAGTTCTCCGAACGTAGACGGATACCTTAAGTGCATGAAAACTTATCTTCTTACTTTCTTTGTCTTCTTACTTATGACTAACTTAAAAGCGAAATAGTTTACTAATATTAAATCTATTGCTCTTTCTTCGTATGTGTAAGCGGTAAGTAAAAAATTATCTTCTAAATGTTATATATAACTAAGTGCAGATGTTAAGACTTTTTAAAAATTATTTATATTCTTATCCTTAATATAACCTTTAAGTCATGTTTTAAATTCTTAATAATTTAAAAACTCTAAAGTTTATTTAAGTGAATCGCAAAGCGTTTTTCACATACCTATTTATTTAAAGCTATGAAATTTTGTGCCTATAAAAAGGGGAAGAATACGCGAATGAATCATTCAATTTGTTCTTCAAGTCAAATAATGATTTTGAATGACCCCTGTTTTACAAAATTTTCGTTTATTTTTAAAATGATCATTAAGCTACAATATGCTTACCAAAAGTTAAAAGTTAAATTTTTATAAAAGATCCGAGTAACTGTTTTAAATTTCAACTTTATTTAGAGGACTAAAACTAACTTTAGGATGATCGAATTTTTCAAGAAAATTTGACATACCTAAAAATATTTCCTGTCTATTAACTACTCAATATACTGTCAAAATAGGTTCGAAAGATAATTTTTAAGTAATAATAAAAGTAAAAAATTAAAAACTAGTTTTGAAATGGTGTTTCCAAAAATTATCTGAATACTCCAGAAAAATGAAATTTTCTCGGGATTCTTAAAATATTTTTGTTTAGTTATAAATCTATATATATATATATATATATATATATATATATATATATATATATATATATATATATATATATGTACCAAATCTTATAGCGTCCAGTTCGTAATTTCCTGATGAAAGCGTTTTATGAAGTCGACGGCGAACGATGATCTTCGGTACCGAAATTTAAATGGCACCGTGACATGGATGTTCGTAGCCTTTCGGGATGGACTTTAGGTGCCAGTTTCGTTAACCATAGTGTTTATAAAAAATAGACCACAGTCATCCAAAACTAATTTCTACTGAATAGGAAAAATCCCTTAGGTATGTTTGTATGAGATATTTAATTAAAAAATGATTTAAATTCAATTTATGGGAAGTAAATGCCCATTATTTTAAATTGAGATTTTATGTCTACGTAGGATTTGTTCGTCGTTTTATGTGATACCTCCCTTATCCAGAATCGTGAGATTTAACGATTTGGAAAATAACGGCTTCGATCTCTCTATTATGACATAAAACTACAATGGTATAAGTGAACTAGGGATGGACAAACTTTTTCGGCCGCGAACCAAAAATCGAAAGAAAATAAATTTGGCGGGCCAAGATAAATTTTTTTTTAATTTTAAAAACAATATACGAGCACCTAACGATTTAAATACGTTCATGAGATGAACGAAATCGCGATTTCATTTTTAAAAGTTCCTCATACTGAGGTTCGAAGCGAGATGGTCCGATTTTAAGGAACGATGCTGAATGCTCGCCTGTCAGTCTACTTATTACTGAAATGATTCTTTCTAAAGTTCAAAGTTGAAAACACTTGTTCAGGTATAAGAAGCAAATAGACCGCTGATAGTCTGGGCGCGAGATAATAAATGTGGGATATAATATTGAAGCAAAGTAGAAAAGGGGATGGTTATATAATTTATAAATATATATTTCTTTTAATTTACCTCGGACCGGCCACTTAAAATTCTATCTGCGAGCCGGATAAAACCTTCCGGCGGGCCGTCATTTGCCCATCCCTGGAGTAAACTTTTTTCACGAAATATCGGTGGGTGGACGTGAAAAGTCAATAGCAATTAATAAAATGCGTTCCTCGTAAAAAACAAATCATGCTGGCTAACTTTTCCAATTGAATAGGATTAACCCATTAACGCCCGGATATTTCTGATGACTATATAATATTAGTAAATACCTAACATAGAAGCTGTTATAGACACCCGGAAGTAAAACAAAATAGGAAATTTAAACACTTTTAAATAGGACATCAAGTCGTCATTAGAGAGGAGGTGTCATTTTAAAACATGTCTTTAACAAAAAGGAAAACTTCGCGATAAGAGATTTATTTGCTATCATGTATGAGAAAAGTACTGAAAAGAGATGACTTATGACAAATATGGCTACTCGCCGTGATTTTGACGGGTATACGTTCAGAATACCGGTCATAATACGTTCCTATTCTAAGCTTGAAAATCATAAAATGCCGATCGAAATGACAAAATTATAGATAAGTTCCTATTTTAAAACTTGAGAGATTATTCATAATATTAATATCTATTTAAATTAAAAAGGAAGAATCGTTTCAAGAAAACAAAAACCATTTTTTGACTGTCCTCAAATGAGAACGCTGGGCGTTAATGGGTTAAAAAAGAACACAAAATTTAACCTCTATTTCCACCTTTATTATCTATTTCACGAAATCAATAAAATAAGATGTTCGAATTATCAAACGATGATTTCATACTCTTTAATTCTCTTTAAAGAAATTTATATTTTTTTCAATACTCCAAATTTTTAAAAAGTCATATTTATAAATCTGCGTAGTACAATGATGTCTCTATTTGTTTCTCAAATTCAATATCTTTATGGATTTCTTTTTTTCAGTTTTGTAAATACCTGATAAAATGAAACAGATTTTTAAATTTTCATATATAATAAAAGTTTGTTGTTCTTTTTAGAATAATTTCGATTTTATTTTAAAAGGTACCCCAAAACCGTAAAAATATTCTTTCCGTCAGTAAATTCTTAAAACTCGTTAGTTTTACTGATAATCCATAAAAGTTGACAGATGCTTCTCCGATTGTCGCATGTTTACAGGCTTATAGCTTTTCACTCGTTTGTCTTAATTCGAACTTTTTACTTTCGATGCACAGAATTGTTTATTTAATAAATCAAATCGAAAAATTTCATTCGTGCCATGTTTTCCTTGGCACCGAAGTCCGTGGGTTCGAATTCCATTGCCCCCGTGGACGTTCGAAATCGTTTATAATCCAAAGGAGCCTGACCATACTAAACGTCAAAATAGTAGTTTTCTTATTTTGCCATTTTATGACAGCTAAGAAATTTTTTTTGCTCGGCTTGGGGACCAAAGAACCTTGGGGCACGATACCTGTTAGGTGGTCCACCCAAGAAAAAAATACTTCATAAATAAATGGAATTTTAAAATCCCAAATTCGACTGCAAATCGATCCTGTAGCTGGCCTGGCTGCAGGAGGATCTATTAAGAGGACTTAAAACTTTCAAAAATTCTTTTTAAAATTTCTGGAATCGTTTCAAACAAACCCCATTGAAACAGGCCACTGGTCGGCAAAGTGCGGCTCCAGATATATACTCACAAATATCCACGGAAGGCGCAGTAATATTTTCTCTTTTAAAAAACTTGGTAAGAAAAAATTACATCTTGCTTTGATAAATTAAAATTCTTCTATAAATCGAGAACATGTATATTTTTAAGTTAAAAGATAGATAGGTAATTAAAATTTTATACTGTTGTAAAAATACGTAACGAACACCGAGTTTAATTTTATTAGTTTTCTTAAACGTAAATACAAACTATGTACAAGCTACCGGCTAAAATTGTACGTTTTTTTCCGTGTACTACGGTGTGATACAAAGGTACCACAAGCATGCGCGCGCATAATTTTTCTAAAGTAGTGAGGGGAGGGTACAAATTGGCATGACAGACCAGCAGTTGCAGTGTGAACAGTTTTGTCATATCTATCATTAACAAATATTTATTAAGTATGAAATTTAGTTTTATTTAATGTACTACTTATTTGGTGAAATAAAAGTTTACTAAACAGGCAGATTTGGCTCACAATTTCTTTTTAAATTGTTGTAATATTCATATTTGGCTCTTTGGCTTATTAGCCAGAGTTATTAGTTTGCCGACAACTGAAATAGGCGAATGACAACCTGTCAAGCTAAGCAATCTTTGTCTGATTGGAAATACAAAATCTTTCATTGCAATGGAATTTTTTCAAGTTGCACGCACTCTAAATAAAAATCTATCTCACCTATTGATTTCAAATTTCCACAATAAATGTATTAGACATGCATTATTATGAAACTTGACCTCCTGTTTTCGTCCTCTTTTATTTCATTTAATATTTATAGTATTTGAAATGGAATTTTTTAACATTATTTTAGCTTTATTGCAAATTAAATCGCCCGTGTGATTAAAAAATTGAAATAGATGGAGAAGGATACGTAATACCTCTTGCGTTGTAAAATTTTTCTTACTTTGTAAAATTACGCTTTGTAAAATTTTTCTTTGTAAGGCGACGGGCCCGCTTAAGGTATCCGTTTACGTTCGGAGAACTTTATTCTTTAAAGGTAGAAACAACTTCATGTTTTTACATTTTTAGATTTATCATAGAGAATTGTACTTAAAAAATTGATTCCTGGAGAATTTTTTATAAAATTTCTAATAAATAAAGAAAATTTGGTTAGAAAATCGGGTTTTTTTTTCAAAAGGTCTCATTTTTTAATAAATTAAATTATTTCAATTTTTTGATGCAACTCATTTCTTCTACACTGGACTAGCGAATCACCTAAAATCTTTGCTTCATTTACATTTGGTAAAAAATGTGGGTCTTTCAAAATCGTACACATTTAATTTTTAACGAATTTTCATTATTTTTATGATTAACTATGAGTGTAGCGTTATTAAAAATGATCCAAATTTAAAGTTTTTTAGGTCATTCACTTGTAAATACTATCAAAGGAATTCATAATAATTTTCAACAAAATATTTTAAGAACTTTTCGAGAAATCTCATTTCAAGTTTCGACATTTTATTAAAAATACCGTTTGAAGTTTTGAAAAACGCATTTCAAGTTTATGAAAGCCACTTTAACTGTTAAAAATTTAAAATACATGCTTAAAATTCCCCACATTTTCTTGCTTCCAAACTTTCTCATTGCCAAGTTGATAATTATTAAAAATGCTAGAAAAATGTTTAAACTAATCTTGATGAAAATTTAAAAAGTTTTGTCCAAAAAATGCTCTTTAAATTCACAACTTCGGGTTCCTAAGTCGCTTTCCGTTTTGTTTCGATAGCTGTCACTGGTGTTTAAACAGCTGTCACTTTTCTTTAAAATGCCGTAGAGACAAAACAAAAACATATTTAGAAGCCTAAAGTTGACATTTTACAACAGAGAAATAAAAAAAAATTTCAATTTTTGGCAAAAAATGACGTTTTCAACGAAGACGGATACCTTAATGGGTGTAGCTCCCGAAACCATGGCAGCTGCGGGAACAATGAAGACGCTCATTGTTCTTTCCCGTTCGAAAAAAGAATGATCAGAGCTCCCGCTTTCTCTTAAGCCAGTAGTCGGCAAACTTATTAGCCAAAGAGCCAAATATGAACATTACAGCAATTTAAAAAAGAAAAAAATAATAATTGGGATCAAAATCTGTTTGTTTAGTAAACTTTTACTACACCAAATAAGTAGTACACTAAATAAAACTAAATTTCATACTTAATAAACATTTATTAATGCGAACAATCTGCTTGTATCTCCTTGGAAAGTTTGAGTTAGTTTTTTATGCTGTTGTTTTTAGTTTTAGGCATCCATAAAATCATCGAAAAATCGATTACCAATTTCGTACTGGAACCACAAACAGATATAGCAGGAGTCATAAAATCGTATAAAAATACCTGTAAGATGTGCAGCTAGATTAAAAAATACAACAACTGTTTAATAACACAGGACAACGGCAGACACGGTAGATAAGACAACACTGTAACTGCTGGTCTGTGATGCCAATTTGCACCCCCTACTACTTTAGAAAAAGTATGCGTTCGCATGCTTGTAGTACTTTCGTATCACACGAGAGTACGCCGAAATCATACCAAAGTTTATGCGATTCTAGTCTATTTTCAGAGGTTCCTTAAACGCTATGGCATTAAAAATTGAGATTGTTTAGTTTTGCAGGTTCTTATTCCAATATTTCAATGGGGTTGGTTTTGAAAGATTCAGAAGTTTTCTGGGTATTTATGACATCTCTAAAAACTTTAAGGGCATTTTACTAACAATTGCGATTTTTCAACACTCTAAACAAAAAACTGTAGCACATCTTCATTTCACATATCAACGCTAAATACATTAGAGCTTAAACCAACTGTTTTCGTTCTTGTTGGCTTCATTGAGCATTTATAGAATTTGAAATGGAATTTTCAAATCTTATTTTAGTTTATTTGAAAAGATAATTCCGTAGGGCACAGGTCAGCAAACTTATTAGCCAAAGAGCCAAATATGAACATTACAACAACGTTTTAAAAAAATTGGGAACCAAATCTGCTTGTTTAGTAAACTTTTATTCCACCAAATAAGTAGTATACTAAATAACACTAAATTTCATACTTAATAAATATTTATTAATGATATTTATCAATGGTAGATAAGACAAAACTGTTCACGCTGTAACTGCTGGTCTGTCATGCCAATTCGTACCCCCCCCCACACACACTACTTTAGAGAAAGTATGCGTGCGCATGCTTGTGGTACCTTTGTATCACACCATAGTACACGGAAAACAAACGTACGATTTCAGCCGGTATCTTGTTCATGGTTTGTGTTTACGCTTAAGAAAACTAATAAAATTAAACTCGATGTTCGACACGTATTTTTAAAACAATATAAAATTTTAATTACCTATCTATCTTTAAACTTAAACAAAAAATTATACATGTTCTCGATTTATAGAAGAATTTTAATTTATCAAAATAAGATGTAGTTTTTTTTACCAAGTTTTCTTTTAAATGAAACTATTATTGCGCCTTCCGTAGATATTTGTGCCAGAGCCGCACTTAAGGAGCCAAAGTGCGGCTCTGGAGCCACACTTTGCCGACCTCTGTCTTAAGCGATCTATTATAAAGAACTCAGACACAACTTCTCATTTCAAAAAATAAAATGGGTTCTTTCGCTTTACGTCTTCGCAGCGTGCTCGGAAAAGCCGCGATGGACTGCACGAAAGAGTCTTTTGCGAAATGGACCAGTGCAGATTTGAATGGGGAGTACGTCGCTGCCCCCAAAACAACGTCGCATTTAACTCGATAGGAATGTATATGGGCTTGACGAATGTGTTAGTGTGACTAAAGCAATAAGTGGTCCGAGATGGGAATTCCCCCTTCATGACGCATCTCGATAAGAACAATTACTTTTCTGAAAAGGAACAAAGTGAAATAATTCAAACCTAGTCCCAACAAAGGAGGTCGTTCTCTTACGTTATTGCTGTCAGACGCTTGGAGAGGGGGGGGGCAGAGGAAATGGGACATCCCTTATTTTGGTTAAAAGGAAATCGTTTAATCTCAGCAGATGGAAAGTTCAAGTTATTTTAAAATGACTAACATTCATTGGAACGAAAGCAACTCTCATACGATTTCTTTCCCACTTGCTTTCCTTTCTTTCTGCCGAATGATAGCCGATTGGTTAATGTGTTGGCCTTCGGTACCGGAATTCGTGGGTTCAAATCCCACAGTGGTATGGATGTTCGTAGCCTTTCGGAATCGGCTTTAAGCTGTAGGTCGTGGTCTCAATAGCCTTCATGTGCAAAACAGAAGACCGTAGCGCTCCAAACCAAACCTTTCTTTTTATTTATAAAAAAAAAGCATTTGCTGCAGGTACTAAGAATACGATAGCAACCAAAAACTAATATTGACGCCTTGTTAAAAAAAATCCATCTGTCTCATAGTATTCCGTGTTCATAAAGTAATGATAAAATTTCAAACAAAATACATTGATAAATTCCATTTGAAATTCTGAGGTACCACTATTTTCCATTACTTTTTTATATCCATATTTTATGGATATGTGTTTTTGCTGCTCTTATTTCATGTCCACGCATCTGTATTACTGTTATATTTACAGATGTCGTTATATAAACATTGACCACAAAAATCTACTGCTTTTGTTCTGAACTGCAAGTTTATATTTATGTAATGGGACAAGGGGTACGTTGAAATTGAACATGTACCAAAAAGAGCACCAACTTCCCCTTTCGGGACTTATCCCTAGCTAGGGACCGGAGTTGTTCATCTGCGTTGGTTGGCGCTCGATTCTAAATGGATGCCACTAATACGAGATGCAATTTCAAGTGATAATGGATCGGATGAATTCCAACTCTTTCCTGTTAATTTAATGAATCTTTCATGCGATTCATTAAAAACAATCAAAAGAAATACAGACGTCTGAGGACTTCTTCCGATAAAGGTGAGTGGTAAACAGGTCTTTATGGCCCTCCGAGTCAAATCCCGCTAAAATGGGGACTATAGTTCAAATTTGAAACATCTATATTGTAGTGTTTTTGTTCTGGACTGCAATTATAAGTTTATATAATGTGTATAATAAGGCGGGGTCTGAAATAAAGAAAAAAAAGTAACATTTAATGGACAGCCCGATTCAAAAATGAATAATGGGAGCTACTATATCTGTAAAACCCCTTATTTTCGTGTTGGAGACACAAACACCCCGACCAGGGGTTTACGGTTGTAAATACCATGGTGGCCCCATCCACCGCCGAACTTTATTTAGAACATTATTTCTGCTCTTCGCACTGTCATATCACAAGACCAATAGATTCGATTTCAAATAGTGTTTTACTGTAGTTTCAGTTTTCAAGCGTGTAATTCCCTATTTCTTAACTTTCCGTAATTATTACGTTACTTTTTGAACGTAACTTTGCACGTTAAACATACTTCTTTTTTTAATTTTAAATTCTTATTTTTAATTTTTATTTATGTTAGAGGCAGTTTTATTTTAACACTAGATTTACGGATGTTGATCCTACACCTATTTTTATTGAAGTGAGCCCATTTGACTCATACAAGAAAACGAAAAAAAATAGTTCCAAATTAATTTAAATAAAATGTTTATTATCAAAAAATTCATGGAAAACATTTTTTACATATAAAATCTGTTTTTGAAACCCATTTTCAGCAAACATCTCTATTTCATTGAGCACAACGGTTTCTACATCTGTTTCTTTGACATGAGGGTTGAACTCGACCATTCTTCCGTGCTTCAGTAGCACGAATTTCTGTCATTGGAATGGAAGTGTTCTCGACTTCTTCTCTATATTTACTTCTCAGCTCTTCAGCTAATTGGAAAATAAAATCTTGACTGTTGCGTAGGCCAGACAGGACAGACAAATTTCATGTTATGCGATTAACTGTTAAACCATTCTATGAGTCCAATTTTCTCAACCGTGAAAATAGGTATACCCCATTGGATAATGCGAAATGATGGGGTCTGCGGGGAAGAAGAATGACAATTTACATATATTTTATTACTTAACTAAAAACGTATGTTTGTGAAAAGTGATATTAAAGTTTATATATATATATATATATATATATATATATATATATACGTTTATATATATATATATATATATATATAGTGATCCAATTTTTAATGAGTCAAATGTGCTCGGTCCGTAAATCTAGTGTAAATACATTACCCAATTTTTCATTATAAGCCTATTTCATTATTATTTTACATTATACTATTTACTTTATTCTTATTTTACATAATATGTATTTTACATGACTTATTTTTCCTGCCTGTTTTAGAAGATATCGTTTACATTTAAAAAAATATATGTATGCCATTTTAACTGCAGAGTTTACTTAATATAAAATTTAGACTTTATTTTCTCAATGTACCTTTTATTTTATACATTTTACGCATTTAATGGTTGTAAAACTGTTACATAATCCATTGCGTATGTACAAATAAACAGAAGGTCGAGTATAAAATAGATTTGACACGTTGTTTGGAGTGCGGTACATGGAAGGTTATCGGTAAAAAAAAAAGGGATTCGTTTCTAATGGGGTGAGTAAACATTCGAAAGAAAACATTTAAATAAATGGAAAGGGAACATTTATTCTATTCGGAATTCGAAACCCCTCGCATCAATAAGAAGCCCGTATCCGAGAAATACTATGCATCTTTATTTCCCTCGATTTCAAGGTACAGTCGAACCCCTTTACAACGAGCACGAAGGAACCGTAACAGTTACTCGTTAAATCCGAGTGCTCGTAATAAACGGGTCCTTAAGGCAGGCGTGCAACCAGAAGGGAAGGGGCTCGGGAGGTCAGATGGTTGAGTTTACTTAAAATTTAATTAATACTTATTTTAATTACATTAATTAAATACTTTTCTTAATTACTTGACAATTAATCCCCCCAACCAGCGAAAAATTTCTAGTTGCGCTACAGTCTTAAAGGAAAGAAAAATCTTCGTTGGTCGGTACATCTGAGGTCATGGATGCATAGTTCTGAAATTCGTCTTTGGTCATTTCCAAATTTGCAGTCTGTATGAAATTGTCAACCTCTTCTTCCTCAGTGGATTGACATTCCAGCCTTATGGAAACACTTGTCCATGAACGCACTGTAGGAGCCTCCATAGTACAGTCGAACTTGTTTATGACGAGCACAAAGGGACCGTAGCATTTACTCGTTAAATACGAGTGCTCGTAATAAACGGGTTTAAGGCAACCTCTTCTTCCTCAATGGATCGACCGTCTTGACAACTCAGCCTTATGGAAACACTTGATAGAGCATGTTGATGTGACATTTTCCCTTGCATCGTCCATCAAAGATATCGCCTCTAGTGCGTTGACATTGGTATTGGATGCTGTTCCACTTCTATATCTTCGATCCAGAATCATCAAATTCTGTTGCTTACGGAAGTGGCACACTTGAAACTTATCACTCCTTGGTCCGTAGGCTGGATAACAGATGTAGAATTGGGTGGCAAAAATTCTATTGCACCGTATTTGTGAATCCTCCCTATTGACATCGAAATGCTGGAGGAATTTTTCCTACAAATTATTAAACCACGGAAAAAAAAATGATAAGACACAAAGACTAGAAAGATGAGAAAAAGTCACGGACTCAAATATCTCACGTTTAAGTTATATATCTTTGAAAATGAAGAAGTTTGTTCGTGTGTTTTTATACATAACCACACGGTTTGCAATCGATTAGAAATTTTGGAGATCATTGATATATACCGCCCAATAATCACTGTCAATATTAAAACCTCTGATGTCCATCTTATCTAGTATTAGAACAAAATAAATTAAAGTTGGCAACTAACATGCGGTCAGTAAAGTTAATCAAATTATTGAGAGTGTACCAGATAATTCTCAGCCAAAACACAAACCATTCTTTTACCTGCCTCATAAAGTACTTTATAATTCTGGAAAATTAAAATTTTTACTGATCCCTTCATAGGACGGGCTATATGCTAGTTCCTTAATATACGCTTCAAGCCCAGCGTTCGATCTGGGCAGTTCAAAACTCCTAAACGAAGGTTATATTGATTTCAATATTCCAGTTACTTTTTAGTTCTATTATACTAACAGTAGAAGGTTTGGTTTGATTTGGAGCGCTACGGTCTACTGTTCTGGTCACGAGACCGGGACCTACTGCTTAAAATCCATTCCGAAAGGCGCCCCACATCCATGCCAACAGCGAGATTCCATCCCAAGAACTCCGGTAACGAAAAGTAGCGCTCGGCTCTAACAGTAGAATAAAACTCATTGTAACATTCACATAGGTGCCAACGGTTCCGACTGCCCTATTCGAAAACTTATTCTTACACTTTTTAGAGATATATCCTAAAATCCTTAAAATTTCCCTACAAATCCGGGATTTTGCTTTGTCCTTCCCTCTATCGATTCCAGCAAGAAGTAAAACGCGATTCCTCCCATAAAGAAGTAAGAACTAAAATTAATGTAGAGTAAGTAGACACCAATTTAATAAAAATGAATCTGTTGAACTGCAACTGTGACAAGGGATGTCTCACTATGCCAGACAGTCCAATATAATCTATTAAAAGTTATTTCTGAAATTCTGTCAAAATATTTTGACAGACAGTTTTTGAAAAAAGCAAAATCTTTTAAAAACAGCATTTAGAAATTCTCAACATGAATAGGTTTTTATATACTGGATACACAGAAATCTTTTTATTTTTTTTTTAATTGTGTTTTATATGTACACTAAAAATGTTTCAATATTTTAATCGGTATATAATAACTAACCCTCCTTTGCAACATTTTTTTTCTTTTTTTGTGTGAAATCCATCATGATCTAGATCAGGCGTGCCCAACCCTGGGCCCATTTAAAAGTTTTTTGAAGCCCAATTGAAGTTTTCAACTGTCTAGGTAGTTTTAGCCATTTCGACTATATACAGTTGAAACATAGAATTTCAGTTGTTAATGTTTGCAATAATAAATATCACCTATTATGTACGTTAAGACTTGATAGTAACCAACGTAAACCTGGTCTCTGAGTAGGGTTGGACAGGTTACGTTGAAATTGAAGTAACCATAAGAACTTCTTCAAATATTCTACTGAAGTCTCAAAATTACTTAAGGAATTCAATACTAGGTTCTCATGCATGCAAAAGTTTGGGGAAATGTTTAAAATATGCTTAGCTCCATTTAATGTAGAGGTCGAATCAGCGCTTCCAAATTTACCAATGGAGCTCATAGAATTGCAATCCAACATCGAGCTAAAATGTCTCTACGAAGGGAATAAGATTGAGTATTGTCAGAAATATATAGACGAAAATAAATTTCCAAATTTAAGACGATGTGCATTCTATCAGCATTCGGAACTACTTATCGCTGCGAATCATTATTTTTTTCTAAATGAAACCTGGTTAAAAACAAAGTGTGGCAGCAGACTGCTTGATAAATAAACAATCAGCTACGACTCCATTATCCGTCGATATTAACAAAATCTCGAGTAAAATACGAAAACAAATCTCGCATTCATTTTAAAATAATGCACGTGGTCGTGCTTGTGAATAAACTACAATATGTATAGTTATAGTTTAAATATAATAATAATATTTGAACCCTCACGATTAGGGAGGAAGGTAAGGTGGTTATAAATACAGTATAGTTAATGTTTATGGTCGTTGTAGTTATGACACGATTTTTATGTACAGTCGCAGCTGGCACTGTAAAAATGCCTATTTTGAATAGTGCAAGATTATAAAATATTTTGAATAATTTGTTGTTTTATTTTTATATGTGTGCAGCCCACCTCAGTTCAGTAAATTATTTTTTGGCCCACCAACCGATTTGGGTTGAGCAGCCCTGCTCTAGATTAAAGGAAAAATGCTTAAAAAAGAGTAGTATCAATTATAATATAAAATAATTAAAAAAACAGTAGGATGGAAATGTCTGCCACCATGCAAATTGACAAGTTAATCTCAGTAAAATATATGACAAGTCTTGGTGCAGAGTTAAGGCGACTGGAAAACAGTGATCTTGATAAGTTTTATTAACTCATCGTTCTTAAGGAAAGCAACATGCGCCATTTTCATTAATCGACCAGGAGCTATGCGTGTAGGTGTTGACCGCTCCATGTCCACTCGTCGAATCCAACTTATCTATTTGCAAGCTCATCAAATAGCTGAGAAATGCTTCCGCCTGACAGGATTATCCTGAAAGCTTACGCGAGCGTGGGTCTTTTTCATATATTTTATTATTATAAAAGAGTTCTCTTTTTAGAAACGTTTTTAACTTACATAATTTCCAACTACCCCTTTTTTAGACCTGACATATATATATATATATATATATTGTATCATTTTTATTCCTGATAATCAAAAAACAATTATTCTTATCCAAACAAGAATTCATTCCTCATCTATTAGAAGCGAAACAACTGCATAGGGATATAAATTTGTCACGCGGTTTTGGGAAGATTATTAGAGGTATTCGATAGAAATTCCTCAGACACACAAAAACAAATCTTTATCCCACTCATTTTCGTTAGCAAAAAACAAAAACTCAAATTATTTCTAAAAAATACTTAAGAAATCGTATACTTCTTCCAAACAGCGGAATGTCAAGTTTAAACCCGCTATAACGATAGTGATATTCGATATTTTTTGACAGCTCCGTAATAGTCTCGATAAAAATTGCCAGCCACTTTGTTGGGAGTGAAAACTCTTGTGCACTAAATGTTAAGTTGGAAATTTCCATCCTCGTTTCAAGAAGGCTTTTGAGCAACCAAATACTTATGTGTGTGTGTCACGTTTAGGAAATATCTACCATAGAGATAAGGCAATTGGTCACAACGTCACGAACTACTATGATGCCCTTCCCATTCATTTTCATATTTACAACAACCAATAGACAAACAATAAACTGCCCTTTCTTTTGAAACTAAAGCCAGAATTGTCATAATTTGAGAATTTGCCCTACTGCGTGA
The DNA here is from genome assembly GCA_032207245.1 of Pardosa pseudoannulata. Taxonomy (NCBI): domain Eukaryota; kingdom Metazoa; phylum Arthropoda; class Arachnida; order Araneae; family Lycosidae; genus Pardosa; species Pardosa pseudoannulata. The sequence continues at coordinate 2,827,362 of CM063501.1, forward strand.
AATCGCCTTATTGGCACAGCGTGAAGATTGGCAGAGTTGTTGAATATTCAATGAATGGGTCTCATCGGCTTTTTGTTGACACTAACTATAGATTGCCATCTTTGATTATTACTTAACCAGTCGCCAACTGATCTCGCACTATCTCACGGTAGAACGCGGTCGTTCCATTTCTGGGACGAAACGTGCTCCGAAGTTTCCCGATAAATAATTATTTAGCATTCTACGAGGATAAAATTGGTAATTGGTGTGCGTTATTTGCCTTTTCAAGGTCAATCCCAAATGTGTGTTAATAGCTGTTCGCATGGTTAATGGCGGCATTGTTTCTTTGACGCCAAAATAATTAAATTATCTCTAACGTCTTTTCAAATCACGTCTAAACAAAACGTTTTCACGGCCCGATGGGGAAGTCGTTTAGGATCGCGTTACTCTGCTTCGTAAACAGAGAAATAATGGCTTTTGTTCCGATAAATCTCCGAGAATGTTAGGATGCAGAAAATAATGAATGGGATAATAAACGAGGAAAACGGAGTTGCATACAATGATTTGGTCCACATTTTTTTAGAGTTGAACTATTTAACAGTTAAAATGAAAGAGAAGTATGTATAAAAGAAAATGGAAGTTCGCTTTACTTCATATTTTAACAAGGGAAGGAATCTTAAGAAAATCAAATTATTGAAATTTATTTTTTAACAGTTTTTTATGTGCAAGTAGAGGCATAACCTTTAAATCAGCCGAAAGGTTATAAGGTAGGGTCCAAATCAAATTTTTGAAGGTTTAAAAGGGATCTGCCCCTTTAATGATTTTGTTGATGACAGACACGCAACTTACTTAAAGCGGAAAAAAAGTACCTCAATTTACGTAGATATAGTATCAATGATCTAGCTGCAGAATGTTTTTATGTAATGCAATACCTTCATCGACTTTTGGTTCGGTGGAACGAGAGATGTGTATCCTTTATTTTGAAATCGAACAATTCATTTGGGAAAATAGTTCGATATCTACTTCCGAGGCGTTGACTTTTAAATCTTGAGAACTCCACTTTGATATCCCGCCCAGTTGTTCAAGAGATACGGCTCAAGATAAAGGGATGACAGATTTTTTTTAATCAAAAATTTGGGTGGCTTTCTTTATATAAATGGCAAAAATGCTTTTAAGCAATCCTATTTTGGTTTAAGTTTAGTTTAGTGTTTAAACATGAATGGGCTTTAAAAGAA
>CM063501.1:2833575-2941075 GCA_032207245.1 Pardosa pseudoannulata
GAATTCTCGCCCTTCTACTTGTAAAGTACAACACACTAAGATCCATCCATGCAGTTACTATGAAACGAACTGTAAAAATAATGTTACGTTGTCCTAGTGTTCGAGAAAGAAGAAATTAATACTCATTAAGAAACACATCGACAAATAGGTCTCGATTCAATGAATTTCTACAATTAAATAAATGTCTAAGGAATACAACTGGAATCCACTTATCATTTGTAGACATCGAAGATTGCTCTCGAGTCGGCGTCGGTCCTAAAAAACAATAGGGTTCCGCAATCCACGGATGCCAACCGGTCACCTTCTCTTCTGGTGACAACCTTGTCCGCTCAAAAAAATCCGACTGCCTCGAGGAGAAAAAACAGGGGTCCACTCTAGAACGGCGGGGGGGGGGTCAAAACCCCAAACAAACGGACATTTCTGTTGGTTGGGAGAAGTCCGAAGTTTCTTTTTAGTTCAAACCGGCCCTGTTCCGGTATGTCTTTGACGAAGACATACCAGAACGGGAAGAGGTAAAAAGAGCTGAACCGAATGTAACACGAACTTTGATAAATGTCCTTTCTTTCAGCGAAGCCATTAAGGGAATCTTACCGGCTGCTTGGTACGGTCTACCCGGTAGCGAAACAGTAAATTGTAGCAGCTTTAATTCTGTCAATCCTTATTTGTACTCATAGACCCAGCTGTCAACTTTATTTTGACAGGACTAGTATTTAAATTTCTTTGCCATGGAAGCGATAAAAATAATACCATTATCAGTTTTGTAAAAGTCAATCAGTAAATGTTTCCTTCTTAGCATGAACCGAACAGTATCTCACTCTCTAAGATTCTTTTCAGTAACAGAGCTTCATGAAGCATCTAAGTTGTCAGCCCAATAAAGTATTCCGAAGTAGACGCTAAACGGTGTTTAAAGTACTCTCATTAAACAGCAACGCTATCCAATAAAACCATCTTCGTAACTCGACCGAAAGTATTAAGGTTTCATTTATCCCGAAGTCATAAAACGGGTAATAGCCACACAAAAAATTAAATAAAAAATAAATAAAACCCTTCCCACCCTCTCGAAGCGAGTTTCGCTACAAACTAAGCAAGGTATCGAAATGTTGGAACATGCCATTCTACAGAACACAACTGTAGCAGCTTTCATAACTCAATTCATCAGCGAGAATCTTCGGATCTCTCCTTTCACGTTTCCGGCGAGTCACGCCCTCCTCCAGTAACACGTGGGATTCGATTATTTTGTTTCTCTCCCTTAATGTTGTCTTTCCTTTTAAATGGACGCATGGCTCCGAACCATTTCAAATCAAGTTTCGTGAATGAGTCATTTTCATCCGCATAGAGGTCCCTGATTTTTCTTGATCGGAGAGTAGAGGAGTTTGGTTTGGTTTAGAGTGCTACGGCCTACTTTTTTGCAACATGACGGCTAATGAGAAGGGGACCTACAGCTTAAAGCCGATTCATGCGAACATCCATGCCACAGTGGGATTCGAACCCACGAACTCCGGTACCGAAGGCCAGCACCCTAACCAATCAGCCTTTGTTCGGCGGAGTGTAGAGGGGGAAAATTCCCATTAACGGACAGTGGTTTCTCAGCAAAACCTCCTGTTAAACATTTTCTCTACTTTTTTGAGAATTTTTTTTATGTTTTTGACATTTAAAACTTACAGTAAATGATAGTACTGCATTGAATTATTTTTTTTAAATATATGTATTTAAACTTGCTGTACCTGGAAAGTTAGTAATTTGATTTTTCTTCACTCATGCCCTTAAATAAAAATATCTATTCCAACAACACTGTTAAACTATCTATTTTACTTTTTAAGAACACTTACTTATTGTTCTTCCAATATCATTAAAATGGATTCGTCAGTTCCCCCCCCCCTCAATCCCTCCTACGGTATCCTCTAATGCAGTGTTTCTTAACCTTTTTGGCACAATGAACCACTTTAAAAATTTTAAATATGTCACGGACCCCTCTGTGAAAAAAAAATTGCTTAAACATCATTTATTACAAAAAAAATTCTGTTTTATTATTTATTTTAATATTTTTATTTCAATAGTATAAAAAATTTGAAGAAATTAAAATTTTTAATGTGATTAACAGATTGAATTGAGGGAAGGTTTTCGACAAAGCAACGCGCATATCATGTTCGATATTCAGTCGATTTCGATGTTTTGTTTTTATTGTGACAAGTGTGGAAAATCCCGCTTCTGTAGCAAACGGAATACTCGTTTCACAAGCAACGGGTCGGCTTCTCTTCTAAAAATCTCCGAGAGTTTTTGAACCGAAATCCATTTTTAACAGGGACTTTGTTTCATACTGGAGTTTGCCAAAACTTTCCCACACAGAAAGCGTGGTGGCTTTTCAACACCGTCCGATTCCTTCATGCAGCAGAATCCATATTTTACATAATTTTCATCATGCTTCCTTTTTTTGGACATTTTGGGCTACAAAAAATATCAAATAATCAAACATTAAGAATCCAAATAAAAAAGTAAAACAAATATTTTGTTTTCGAAATTTGCAAGAACTTTGCGGAACTGATTTTAACGTCACTTTATTTCCAAGTGAAGTTAAATTCAAAGGATACTTTGTGTTTCTAAAATTTTCAAATTTTATATGGTTTGCGAATGTTTTTTTCCTCGTATTGTAGTGGTCTTTAGTGGGAAATGGCAGACAGACGACTTACAGAAGTTGCCCGTGACAAAAAAGTTTTTTTTTTAATGCAAACATTTTAAAAAATAGGAGCAGTCGGCGGACCCCCAAGGGGTCCATGAACCACAGGTTAAGAAACCCTGCTCTAATGGAAACTCTTCTAAGGATTGTATAAAAAAAAATTTTAATACATTTTGCATTTATAAGGTTCATAGGTAATATTTATAAACTAAATTCCAAAGAGTTTATGTAAGTAACCTTTAAAGTGTTAAGCACTGTTTTGAGTAATACAGATGAGATGAACCCTCCCACAAGGTTTTCGATTTTCGTGAGAACATTCTAATCCCTCACAAAGCAGGTTATTACAATACAGGTTTCATAATGTGACTGGAGGCACAAACGCAGCTGTTTAAAAGGTAAAATTCAATTTTGGAATTTTTACATTTTTAAAATTTCTGGACATTTTCCAATCGCTTAAAACCACATTTCATTGAAATATTCGAATGAGAATCTGTAAAATCTTTGCCGTTCATGTCGCGACTCTAAAAACTTGAAATGCATTTGAGTGAAAATCCTTGAACTCGCACGCACTCTAAATAACAAAATATTCCACATATTGGTTTCAAATTATCGCAGTCAACATATCATAGACATACGATACCTACTTTTGGGGTTGTCCCTTTAATATAGGATTTGAAATGGAATTTTGAAACACTATTTCAGTTTGAGTTTTGAAAATTCAATCCCTTGGTGTAATATTTTTTAAAAATTTTAAATAGGTCAAGAATTCGAATTAATTCTTGATGCTTGTAAAAAAGGTTTTAAAAAATGAGAAATTTTTTTATAAAATGAAAAGCGAAAACTTATTTTAAAAATTTTTATAAATTTTTTGGACACACTGAGCAAGTTTGCAACAGATTTTCAATAACCATTTTTGTTCTTTTTTGTGAACAATTATTAAAACATTGTATGCGGGACAATCACTAGTACGTTTTCAGACGACTGATACTTGAGCGGGGGTCACGTTCTAGTACGGGTTCGTGTAACATGGTTTATTTGCGGGTACAAAAATAACGGTATATACAAGAAAACGATGACGAATGTTCTTGTCTACTACATAAGTTCTGGAAAAATGGAGACAAATAAAAACTCGTTTTTACATCAGTCGATGCGGAACCACAGAACGGGAAAGTGGATTCATTTTAAATCTAAATTGATTTTTTTAAACTTTTTACTCATCCTTGTTGAAATTATATATATGTATATTTATATATATTATATATATATATATATATATATATATATATATGTATGTGTGTGTTTATGTATTTTAATATAAAATACGAAAAGTTCGTTAAAAATATTAAATTTTCGATCTATGGAGATTTAAGTGAATAATAAATGGACGCGCAAAACGTCCGCTCCCGGTACAATTCCACTGCGTAAAGGACCCTCACATAATGGATTAAGTACCCATTTAAATGTATCATAAATAGGACACCAGAAAATCGAATATTCCAAAAGAGCTAAAATAATGTTTAAAAATCCCTTTTCAAATGCTAAATGAAATATAAACTACAATGAAAAAGTGGATCGTTTTGTTGTGTAGGTCTATAAGAATGGGAAATTTTGAAAAAAAAAAATCTAACTTTTGAGGGTTTAAAGGGTGACGTGTCCCCCTTAAAGTATCATCGCTTTTTCCTTGTTTTTGTACTTCCCCCTCGTCCTTTTGGAGCAGCGTAGTGGATGTTTTTGTTGTAGCCCATCCATTATGTATTTGCATGAAATGTAGTTTAAGCACGACGTGTTGGCCAACTTTTAGGAGGAAAACTGCGCAGCCCCCAAAATCTTCTTCCGACTGCAGGAAGTAGATCTCGAGGTCAACGGCTAAAGGTCCTTTAACTTTCGGATCTGTATCATATCATAATTGAGCGGGCAACCCAAATAGCTGCTACCAGAAGGGCGTTTGCCCCGCGGCTCCAACGGATTAATTACACAATCGAAGGAAAACTTTCGGGATGTAGGTCTATAGGGCAGGGGGATTATTTGCATTTCCTTTGGGAGAATTTATTGTGTTTATGGATTCATTCAGTCGTTGACCAGGTCAAGATCGATCCGAATATTTGGTGTCGCCTTCAGAAGAAAACTTCCTTTTTCCTTTCTACCTTTTAACAAAAACAACTTATTGTAGGCTTAAGGTTTCGTTTCAAACCTTCTGAGTGGACGATCTGCGACAGGGGGGAAAAGGGATGGGATCGAGATTTAAAAAGATAGTTTTGTTGATTTTCGGCCACACTGCAATGATTTGGTTTGGTTTGAGACTGACTGACCGCCAGGAGGTTGCTTTAGGGGGCTCTACCACCGAACTCTATTACTTCTGCCCAGGGCCTGATTATCGCACGGGCACTTGGGGCACGAAAATGGAGTCGAGTGCTTGAAAGACACATTTAGACAACTTAACGATGGTGGCGCATGTTTGCAATTTAATGGTGGCGCATGTTTGCAATTTTAACTTAACGATGGTGGCGCATGTTTGCAATTGCAAACCATCGTTAAGTTAAAATTGCAAACATGCGCCACCATTAAAGCAAACATGCGCCACCATCGTTACAAACATTGCAAACATGCGCCACCATCGTTAAGTTTTAATAAATTATTGTACGAGGTAATTGTGTTTCTCGTAAACTCTATGGTTACTTTCATTTTACTGTTATTGACCTGATAATGAATTCCCTCGACGAACCTGGTGCTCTTTTTATCCTACGGGTTATTGCGTATTTGTAAGACAGATTATGAGCAACGTACCACTATAAACCATTCAATCGTCTCATCAAAATAAATTATTTTTAATTCTATTATTTATTTTCTGCACCACAGAGCTTCCGAGTGTGACATAGTGGAAAATAAAAAAGTGGATCACTCTAGGTCCTTCAAAGTCCTTCATTTTTAGCACAAATAAACAGAAATAATCATGATGACGTAAAATGAAAATTGGGTGTTTGATTTTGAATATTACTTTAATGCTCATTTCTTAAATCTGTTTGCTAATTCAATGTTATAATTTTTATATGACTGTAATGATGATAATAACTTGTCGCTATAAATTTGCAATGGGGGTGGAGGGCACAAAAATGGGATTGTGCCCTGGGCACAAAAGTATCTTAGTCGGGCCGTACTTTTGCTGTTTGTACATACTACTTCAATATTACAGATTTCTTACAACAATAGATTCAATTTCAAATCAACTTAAATAGTGTTTATTGTTGTTACAATTTTCAAGCCTGTGTTTCACTATTTCTTAACTTTTCTGCATTTTCCATTATAGTTGTATTACTTTTTTACATCATTACAAATGTTTTACATAATTTCATAATTAACTTTTAAAATTTTCAATTCATTCATTTGTTTATTTATATGATAGGCAGATTTAATTTTAATGCCAATTTTTCGTTCTTATTTTCGTCATTTTTCTGGCCTATTTTATACGATTTCATCTACATTTTTTAAAATTAACATTTGACTTTTTAGTTAAGTAGTTTACTGAATTCTAATGAGACCTACAAACTACTGCTTAAAGCTGAGTCCGAACATCCATGCCAGTAGCGGATTCCGATACCTAAGAGCAGTGCCCTAGTATTCGGCTGACAGTGACACGAACCCAATGGTGGCATAAAATTCGTGTCAAGTTTCATTTGTATCAAAATTTTATGCGTTCATCTGCACACAATTATTCGTATTTTAAATTTGATTTTGTTCATTTTTTTTTTAATGTAGAGACCCCAGACGAAGAAAGTTTTATATTATGTGCAAGAGTAATTTTTTGTACAAAATAATTCAAGTACTTATAAAAAAAAATATGAAGTTTTCTTTTTGTAGAAAATTCTTTTTTGACCTTAAATTTTCCTTTTTCATGGATTAAATGTTTGAAGAATTATTATTTTGAATTCGGGGTTATTGGCATACAAAGGGTTCAGTTTGCGAACGTTCACAATCAAACCCAGGTGTTTATAGCTTCCAGATAATTTAATAAAATTTAAACGGTACAAATTATGGAATCATTTTAAGTCATTCAGCCTTACTGATGTTTCTTCATGTTACAGACTACTTCAATACATTAGCGGTATTAAGGAAGACTTTAGAAGCTTAATTGTTGGACATACAAATAAAACAGAATCGAATGCACAAAAAGTTCTTTTGAATTCGAATCGGCCGAAATGTTATATACTAAGAAACTGAACGTTTTATTTTGAAATTGGCATTGCCTCGGAACAGTGAATAAGTTTAATATAAGATGTTAACGAACACTCATTAGGAAATAGTAAAAAATAAATTAGTATTGCTGTGAAGTAGAACACATTTCAGAGAATTTTCGAATAACTGGAGGAACGGAAACTTCTATTTGTTTTGCTTCTTATACGAACACTCTGAACATTCCAATCAATACAGCATCGAAACGAGTTCAATAATTAAATTATTTTATATGATGCTGCCCGACGTGTACCGAAACCGGTTCCGACTTACATGAAAAGTCATTGTATGCCAGAACATATGCCACGTATCATTGTCTTTCCTTATAGTGTCACCAAGGTGGAATTATCACAATCGACTTAAGGTATCCATCTACGTTCGGAGAACTTTTTTCCTTAAACGTAGAAACGAGTTCATGTGTTTACAGTTTTAGATTTATTTTTTATATTATCAGAGAGAATGGCACTTCAAAAATTGATTCCTGGGGATGTTTTTATTAAACTTCTAATAAATGAAGAAAATTGAGTAAAAAAAATAGTTTTTCAAAAGGTCTCTTTTAATAAAATAAATTATTTCAATATTTTTTGATGCAACCCATTTCTTATACGCCGGACGAGCGAATCACCTAAAATTTTTGCTTCATTTACATTTGGTAAAAAATGTTTGTCCTTCAAAATCGTACACATTGAATTTTTAACGAATTTTCATTACCTTTATATCGAACTACGAGTGTAACATCATTAAAAATGATCCAAATTGAAAGGTTTTAGGTCATTCACTAGTCAATACCATCAAAAGCATTCTCATAATAATTTTCGACAAAATATTTCAAGAACTTTTTGAGAAATCGCATTTCATGTTTCGACATTTTATTAAAAATACCGTTCCGAGAGAAACGCGTTTGAAGTTTGTAAAAGCAACTTTAACTATTAAAAAATTAAAATACATGTTTAAAATTCCCCACACTTTCTTGCTTCCAAACTTTCTAATTGCCGAGTTGCTAATTATTAAAAATACTAGAAAAATATTTAATAGTAAATCTTTAGAAAAATTTAAAAAGTTGTGTCCAAAAAATGCTGTTTAAAAGGCTTTAAATTCACAGCTTCCGGTTCTGAAGTCGCTACTTTCCTTTTTGTTTCGACAGCTGTCACTGATATTTAAACCGCTGTTCCGTTTCTTTAAAATGCCGCAGAGACAAAACGAAAACAGATTTAGAAGCCTAAAAGCTGACATTTTACAATCGAAAAAAAAAATTCCGATTTTTGGCAAAAAAATGACGTTTTCAACGTAGACGGATACCTTAAATATAACAAGGGAACCTATATGTGGCCTTGGAAATAGAAATGTTAGTAAGAATACGCTTATATACAGTATTGTCAATCTTTTTTATCCTTAAGGGGGCGTGTCACCTTTAAACCTTCTAAAGTTTTTTGACATTTATAAAATCTTTGCATTTAATATTATAGCTTTTAAGGAAATTTTCATTGCATTTGACTGAAAATGGTGGGGTTTTCTTTTTTAACTTGCACACACTCATACTGATTTCCACAGTGACCTAGGATAAGAACGTGTCTACTTTTTTCGTTGTTTATTTCATTGAGTCGTTCTAGTGTTTGAAATGGAACTTGCAAACATCATTTCAGCTTTACTGAAAATCCAATCACCTGGTGCAATATTTCTGATATTTTTTAAAATTATATAATAGTGGAGAATGATACCTAATAATTATTGTTTACAAAAAAGCACAATTTAGGAATGAAACTCACTTTGCGTTGTTGCAGGTCTGAACAGAGTGGGTCAGAAACATTCGAAACATCTTTTTAAGCAAGCGCTCTTATAAAAAATAAGTTCTTATGGTTTAGATTCAGCCACTAGTTAAAAATAGAAAACCAATGCTGACAATTAGATCTAATAAAGATATAAGAAAAAAAAATCTTCCTTTTAAAGTTGATGTGTTGGAGTTAAGCAAAGTGCCTCGAGACACTCTTAAACCGAATTTACTTCATCTTCGGTCACACTGCAGTTTCGCTGTTTTTGTGTTCTTTCGCCTCGATTAAGTTGTTCGGAAAAAAACATTAACTATTTCCTTACTGGATATCTCGTGTAAAATCCAAAAACCCAATTGTAAACGAGGAATAATAGGTAACCCACAGCGCAAGTAAAATGTGAACTTGTTCTTCAGTTTGTTAAAAAAATACGGAAATCGAGGACCAAGCATACTTGGTAACTAAACACTGGAGGTTCTGCGTAAGGTTGACCCTAGAACCCTTGGTCTCGAAAAAGGAGATTGTCCCCGTAGGTCATAGCGCGGGGGAGTTGAGTTACAGTTTGGATAAAAGTCGCAACAATATTTTAAAAATATAAAGGAATCTATAGAAACACAAATTACTCGTTAATACAATTTAAATGCTGATAAAAATAAAAATATAAATTTGAAGTCCATTAACAAACGTATAATTTTTAAATGAATGTTGAAATGATTTTCCCCACCTGCGTCCATAAACCTTTGAGGGTCGTCCATGACCAATCGGTTGATCCCTCTGCCACCAAAGCCAACATGCCATCTGACCCACAGTTTAGGAAGCACTATTTACGAAGACGACTTTGGTCGCAAGAATTCAATTTAAGTGTCGAACACTCAATGGCAATTTTTGATAGATGTAGATTATAAACAAAGTTACATTTATGCAAAATATGAAAGACGTAACACCATAAAGGCAACAAATTTAAGGATAACTGAAAAGGGGGAAAACAGGGCTGCTAAATAACTGGTGTTTTGTAGGATTTTCATTAAACTTTTTATGCATTCGCCGCTTTGGCTTTTTATTAATTTTAAATATACTTCTGTCTACAGACTTGGTCCTTATGTAACATTATGCTTATTTTATAATTATCGTTACGCTAACTGAATTAGGAGTTTGTTTACAAGATGAAAGACAACGTAAACGTTTGACTGGGAACGCTATGGTCTGCACGAGATCTGCTTAAAGCTGATTGCAAACGGATAAAAACATCCCTGTGAACTGAGGGAATCGAACCCGGTACAGCAAATTTAACCATCGTTCGACATAGTATAAATGGTTTTCACAAGACAAATACTCATAAAAAAAACATAGAATACTTCCTCTAGTATTTTGAAAAAATTTCATTCGAAGAGGATATATTAATTAAGAAAATACGTTTTCTACCTTTCTAGATCTTGACATTGTGCCTGCTGAGCCTGTCGCTGGCGGCTGGTCAGCACCCACCCCGAAACTCCCGCTTCAGGAATCCGGGCTTCCAGAACGTGCGCACTCCTCTGGCGACGTCGGCTGCGCGGGACAGGCCCTTCATCTCTATCCCGATCGTGCTCTTGCCCGACGGACGCCCCCTGCCGAAGCCCAAGCACTCCACCTACCACTACGTGGGCCATGCCACCCAACAGAACAACAACGGCAGGCAGCAGGCCAACCAACAGAGAAACGCGAAACCACCCAGGCAGCAACAGGTGGGCAGGCAGGCGGCGGTCAACTATCAGGTGGCCATACCCCCTCCCGTCAACCCGACGCAGAAGAAAGCCGCCACCAAGCCCCCGAAGCTGACGGCCTCGCAGCTCAGCGGCCACATCAGAAGCACGCAGCAGCAAAACAACTTCCCGAAGTACCGGGGTCCCACGCCCCAGCAGAGGCCCCAGCAACAGACCTTCGAACAGACGCAGCAGATGCACCAGATCCAGTTCGTGAAGCAACAGCAGAGGACGCCTGCTTTCCAACAGCAAGCGGTCGCTCCTTCCGTTCAGAACGCCGTGGCTCACAAGCAAAACGTCGCGAACTTCGTCAACTTTGCCACCAACCTCGGAGCTGCCATCACTGCACAGCAGCAAAATCCGCAGCTCATTTTGCCGACGCAGAGTCCGGCGTCCGGATTAACCTACAACAACCAGGCGAACCACAAGATTGCGGACAGTTACCTCAATCAAAGACCGCTCATCTCGAATCACAAATTGAACAACGGCGTCACTTACCAGCATCAAGTACCCAACACGCAGGCGGCCCATGCTCATTATACGCAAGTACCTCCGAACAACGCAGAAAATCACAATAATGGATACGCCATCCATCACCAGCAGCAAAATTCTCAGCAACAACAACAGCAGCAGCAGCAGGAACAAACCCAGGGTTCGACCCAATCTGAAAGTCAATACTTAACCAGCGTTCGATCCAATTCTCATGCCCCAAATCAAGGCGCAGATCTTCAAAGCAACGGTCCCTACCAAAATAGCCAACCGAGCGCATTTACACAGAACAGTAATAACAACCTCCGCTCCCAAGCTACACAGGGCAGTGCAGCTGTAGTAGCCTCAAATTATAATTCTCAGTTACAACAAAGCAATCAGCAAAGTTACGCAGTAGCAACAGCACAGCACCAGTCGACTCCTTCCCCGCAAGTCGCTACATCATATGGCACTCAACCGAAAGCAGTATTATCCGTGCAACAGCAATCCGGCTCTCTGGGTCCACAAAGCCTTCAAAGTTCCTACGTAACCCAAAATCAAGCAGCGCAACAAAATCCAAACTCAAACTCACAGCCTCAGCAGGTCTCCTATTCCAACAGTCCTCAAACGCCGTCACTCGGTTACGCTACTGCCCAAGTATCTCAAGCAAACGCCTTCACCTTACAAAACGTCCAAGCGAATAACGGTCAAATCAATGACCCTCTGTCCTATTTCCAGTACCAGACAGCACAAGAGTTGCCACTGAATTTTCCGGCAATCTTTAATCAAGCGCAGTCAGGCTACCTGTCGTCGGCTCAAAACATTCAACAAAATGATCCAAACTCACAAGAGATAGATCAGCCGTACGCCATTTTGCCAAGCGCGCAAAATCTTTACGCCAGCTCTGTCGGCCCGGCCATATTTGTGAGCCCACAACAGCAAGAAGAAAACACATCCAATGAATCGCCTTCAGAAATCGGAGTTCAGACGTACGAAGCGTATTCGAACGACCAATCGACCAATCAAGGAAATCAAGGCAACCAAGGAAGTTATATCGCGACACAAAATGTAGAAAAAAATTATCAAAATCCACAATTCGGTTTCATTTTGCAGAATTCTCCCGAGAATCAAAACGCTCAGAACGACGGTCAACTACCTCAGAGTGGCACCGGACATCTCTTGTACGACTCCTCCTCACCCAAACAAATCAATTATTCTCCACCCCCCACTACCTTTCCAACACAACCTCAGCAGTATTCCTCTGCCAACTATCAAAATTCCCCTCCCTACATCTCATTCGCTGCCTCCAACTCTAACTTCAAGTCAGAGTCGCAACCGTCCATCAACTACGGGCAACCCCGAACCCAGGGAGTGGTTGCCCAAGCAGTCGTCAACCCGGGTGGCATAGTGACGCCGGGCTCCACCTACGCTAAGTTGAACCAGAACGACGCCAAACAGCAAGAGTCGTCTGAACAGTCAGACGACGGACAGGAGGACTCCGATTACGACGAGGACGAGGAAACTAACGACGACGAAGCGAGCTACAAAGTCGTGTACATTCCATTAGACATTTTAAAAAATATCCTCAGCAACAGCGTTGAAAACAAAAAATGAGAGCATTTCCAGTTTCGAGTTTGCTAGCAAACGCTTGTCGGCAAATTACATTTGCTATATTTAAGTGAAAAACTCTCTTAAAATCCTCCTGCGCATAACAGACGAAAAGCTGCTATGTCGTCTAGAGAGAATAGACGTTGAGCAGAGAGGGTTTTACAGTCAGTTGGTTTAAGTGAGACCAGATGATTAACCCACGACAATTCCTTTCCTTTGTATTATCTTCCTGCTGTGTTTCGATAATTTAAAACACGCATAAAACAGACTACTGCGGCATTATCATGTTTGGGGGGTCATTCAGACGTAGATGTGAATGTATGTATCTGTAACCTTGAGTGTGCTCTATAACGGGTTCAATTAAGTCATTTTCCGCAAATGTAACTTTAAAAAAAAAAAAAAAAGAGAAATTTTTAGAAACTGAGGGGATGTTTATATTTCGTATTTCATAAATTATAGCATTTCTACTTGTCACTCAAGTACATTATGCACCTAAAGTTATACATTGGATTATAATTATTCTGCTTTATTCTCAATTAGAAATGACTTATTGAAACGTTTATTGTCTCTTGTACATATTTATGAATAACTTACTGTGTCATTGTTCAGATTTATTGAATAAAGCTGACGAAAATCAAAACTTTCATTTGCAATCATTTCACACTATATCAGAAAAGTTTTCGCTCCCTTGATACATATACCGAACACAGAACAGGTAAAATAGCTTACTATGAATATTTAAAAAAAAGGCTATTCCTCAATTTTACCAACGCCCACATGGAAACTATTTCAAAACTTTTCAATCGTTCTGAGATATACAATTAATTCCAAGTTTTTTTAAATTTCGTGGAATAATTTCATTTACCTATGAATTTAAATATTTAATATACAATTCCTTTTTCATTTTGCAGTACTCATGAAATACATTTCAAAAATAAGAAAACGTAAAATAAAAATCATTAACTTTCCTACCTTTAAATAAAGGATGGGTTGTACGCTAAGCATACTTATAACAAAGGAGAATAGAAGTTAAAATAAATTTAACTTTGTCTAAGATCAATCAATTTCTTCTTCTTAAAAACGTAATAGATCATCCCTATAAATAAACGGTCCCTTAAAGGGTTGAAAACCAAATGCACACAAAATGAAATGAATAAAAATAATAGGCCACTAAAGGCCTGATCACACATTAATATGTAATGTTAAAAAAGCAGCAGATTCAATTCAGAATTCTTTTTCCCGTTGAAATCTACTCGCATTCTACGGCAAACTTTGAACCTATGAAAGGTATTCGTACAAGTAAACCTGAACTAGAATAAATCGGCTGAGAAAATTTTTCTTGTGTGAAAATTTTCACATAAATCTGCACATTCTATCCAATATTATCAAATCATAAATTAACATGTACATGTGATTAGGCCTTTATGGGTATAGAATACTCTAGTACATAGATTCAAAGAAAACCTACCTAAATGAGTCCAAGTTCATTTGGACACACACAGGTTCCTCGAATACACCATTTGCAGTTTACTTCTCTGTCCTTAAACAAGACTATTTCAGCCTCTCAATAATTATCGTGAAGCTTTCATCTAACTACTTTTAAAAGCTCTTTAGAGCAACTAAGCTTGTTCCAAACCGACGCCATAGTACTTTCGCTACCATTTGATTACATTCTTCTGTTGCCATTCTCCGTGATAGAATTAGTATGAGATATTAAGTAGCCTCCACACTATGGCCAACGGAATCAACAGGTAATACTTTTCTTTATTACAGGAATCACATCCATTATTGTACTTAATGAAACATCTCGAAATATTTAATATTTCTTAAAAATATTTTCTAAAAGAATTCTCACTTTTCTTTCATATGCATTAAACCTAGATATTTTTCATACACGCAAAAGTGAAGGCAATTCACGACGAATGCGATCGCTATTCGCATCGTAGTTTATGACGTGTTAAAGGTTTCTGTCCTCCTGGACTCTTCGGGCCCTATTCACCACGATTATAATACTCGGATCAAACCGCAGTATTTTCGTATTCTTCAACGGGAATCCGCGGCTATCAGCTCATTTTAATCCCCTGTTTCTGATCCCCCGAATTGGGAGGAGTCATTGCCTAATCCACAGATGCTACTTTTGACGCATGCGCTCTGCGTCAAAAACAAACATGGAGGATATATTTTCAGTTTGAGAAGTTCTCGAAGTTTGACAAATGTTGGAAATAATAGAGAGCCGCAGGAAAAGATTTGTGCATCCAGATAGAAAGAATGATTTGGATTGTTTGGATGATGTAGACGTTTTAATAAAATTACAGCTGAATCATTCATTTGAATGCTAGATGACACGATTTCAGCTCCTTCGGAAAAGAATAATGCTCTATCTTCTGCTGAAAATATTTTGTTAGCATGAAGGTATTTTGCTACTGGATCTTTCCAGATAATATTTGGTGATTTGGCAAATGTCTTCTTTCAGGGCTGTCAATGATGTCGCCATTACTCTTGCAGCATTGCAACCAAACTATATACGTCTCCCACAAATATTCATTCTTCCTTTTGTATTCTTCCATTCTTATTTCGTGAGCAAATATCAGTCACACTACAGATCCTTGGTTCAATTTATAATTTCCTCAAACGATATTTATGTCTGGTTGAGTTAATATGTAAATCAACTCAGCACGAGAACTATCCCCTGAGAATCTCGTTTATTGACCAATCAAAACATTGCTTACATTTTTTCAATAACTAATCTATAGATCAGGGAATCAACTGGTGGTGCATATGGCACCCGTTTAAGTCACAGCTAACGGCGTGTGATCGCTGATCTACCGATTACCTGGCTGCTACCCTATTACGGCCGACATATGTCACTGGTGACTTCTGCGTCATAATGATGTCAGAAAGGGAAATTTCTGGTATCAAACTCCCATGTCCAGTGATTTCTGACGTCATTATGAAGCAGAAGTCACCAGTGACATATGTCGGCTGTAATATGGTAGCAGCCCCTGATTCGCTGAAATAAGCTATTAGCTTGGACTGCGGTACAGTTGTAAAGAAAGAGCGTGATACAGTGGACTCCGCTTAATGTTATCAATCGTTTATTGCTATCAAAATCACTTGGTCCCGATTTTCTCTATTCATTTGACCACGAACCTTTCTGACGTGCCCCAGTTACCCTTGGAGAGATCGCTTCCTTTTGCCTCTCCACAACACTAAACTATGGAAACATTCTTTTACGTTGTTGAATCAAAATTATAAAGTACGACACCGGATTTTACAAACAGCAGAATACAAGATTCTCAGCTCGAAGGACTCTATTAACAAAAAGGGAACATAATTATCAGATTCTTTTACATCCTCCCTCAAGCAGATAAATTGATCGTTAGAGATGAGTACCGTTTGTTTGAGTGATATGTCAACTAAATATGTCTACATCATTTTGTAGAAAATGATGTATGTCTGATGTAGACATACATCAAAACTGAAAATGAAAATGTAATGTAAAATGACGTAGACATACATGTATCACAATGATGTATGTCTACATCATTTTACAAATCGTGATCAAAACAAATGGGCCCAAATCGTGATAAATCAAATATTTCTTGCAACTTGATAGTGTTACAAAATTAATACTGGAAGGCCATCCTTTAATTTTTCAAGTCCATCATGCAGGCATATAAATTTTCAGCTTGGTAGGTTCTCCGTATCCAGAAGCCGTATGGGCGCGGACCTCCACCTGGTAGTAAACGTTCGACTGAAGACCAGAAACGGTATAGGATGATCTACTGCATTTTGGTATTTGAATGGTGATCGCACAGCCACTCGGAACGAACGTGTCGCCAGATCGTATGGACAGCTAGATGAGAGGACAAAGAGAGTAACATATTGAGTACAAGTGGAAAATACCATTCAAACATTTCTGAAAACTAAGTTCATGCTATCATCCTAATGACAAAGTAGATGAGGCAGTTATTAAATTGCGGTAGATGAGTGCATTTCTTGGGTTGCAGCATAGAATTTTATCACCATAACATTCTGTTAACCTCATGCTGTGTGCTAAATAAAGAGCTACACAAGCGTTCAAGTGTCATTTTGCTTTTAGATCATAATTTATTTTAATGAAGGGGGGTGCGGGGCAAAGTATTATCACCAACATGACTCCCTCGAACAACACAAAGAATAAAAAGTGCGTCTTCCTCATTCACCGATCTAATTTTGAATATAACTATCAGTGGTGTGCGGTAGGTGTTCATGCAGAGTGTGCAGAGAGCAACAACAACAATAATAATAAAACCATAAAAATGTACATTAAACACTTCTTTAACGTTTATTATTCATTTGTACGCAAAATCCATACGTCTATCCGTGTTACTAATAATAACAAAAAGCTTATATTTCCACGAAAAACTTATATTTTCAGCAAACGTAGCACCACACGGCGCAGGCCGCTGCAATGCCTCATCAGGATGCTCATGGGTGCCTACAAACCGAAAGTCCAGACCACGTGCAGAGATTTCACTGCACGCTGGCGCAATAGAACGAACTGTTTCTAGTTCGGTCAGTGGATTAAATTATATTTATTAATTGTTTTTAACATTGGGAAATCATATATTCTGGGAAAAACATCTTGACAGTTTTTAAAAACAAAACCAGGGATATGGTGTTACAGATATAACTTATATACTGTCTGTAAAACACAATGAATGGTAAAATTTGGACTGTTCTGTTAGAATTCGTTTCTTTTTTGTCTAACAAAACAAAATTGTTTTTCAGCGAATTATTTCAATAAAAAGAATGCATCACCCAAATTACTTTACCATACTAAAACATTCCCCTTTATAGGGATGAAATACTTCTGTTATATTTCCATGAAAACAAAAGCTTACAATATATAAATTTAAACATGAACCGTCTGCAAATCGTATGGCCAGTTAATCAGTAGAAAAACCAAAAGCGCTTTAGCACATAAGTCCCCGCTCTAATACAACGCTTAATAAACCTACCTTCGGATGATTCTGAATGCCAAGTGCAGAAAAAATAGCTGCACTTGCCTCAGTGCCATAGTATGCTGTTCTTCTCCAGTAGCCCATACATATAAAGCGAGATTTTCAATTTTAGTGCGCAGTGCGTACACATAAAAATTTCTTATGTTTGTTTGCTTTTGAACGTGTAGTGGCAACAGTGTAACATTGCGAGAAAAAAGTATAGAATAAAAAATTGAGATGCAGTACGCGATGACCAAAGATGTGTTTTTATTTTGGCGTGTTTATTCATTGAAGTTATTTGTATCCTTTAAGTGATCGGTTCACGTGTGTATTCATGTTATTTTGTTTACGAATAAGAATTCCGTTGATGGACGAAACCGCAAGTACGGGACATCTGCTCTTTGTTCGGTTGCGAGATCGCTGTCTTTGCCTCCGATGAACGCTATTTTGTTGAAAAATAAGCAAATGAAGCATAAAGGATATGTAACTTATAATTGTCATTTAAAATGATTAAAGCTTGGGTAAAAGTAGATCTTTTATGTCCGTGTTACACAGCCACTCCTGGTGACACTATGTAAGTCCCTCGTTTTTCGCAGTTAATGGGGACCGCGAAAGCTGAAAAACAGCGAAGTAGGATTGGCCCCAGGGAAGTTTCGTGTATGCGAGTACACGAATGTTTTAAATATGAAAACAGTATTACACATTTAAAACAAAAGTTACAACAGTATACTCCAAACCGCCCGCTCACGGTACAATTCCGCTACGAAATGGACCCACACACAATGCTTTTAGCAAGCTAATGCACACTCCTTTGTTCCGAGCACGCGCGAAAACAGCTGATTGGATCCCACCGGTTTACCAGGACAATAGCAGGGCGTCGCAGAGTCTGGGATCTTGACAATCGGACTGAATAGACTATTACGCCCCCTGATGGATCACGTTAATGAATCCTGGGGAATTCGGGAAAGGAACGGTCAGCGAATGAGAATTCACCTAAAAAATCTCACTGTCACTTTAGCTGGAGTTCTCGAGTCACTGGGATCTTAACTGACCCAAAAAACAGTCGGCGGGACCGTCACTGACACCCAGGTATGAAAAGCCTACAAATTTACGACTCGGGTCTTTTCGACGGAGGTACTTGATCTCGTGGAGGCTTTCTAGTTCGGGAGATTCGTCAAGGCAGCGGCAGAGTCTCGGATACCGAACGGGAGATCAATTGGGTTTGCACTGCACCCTTGGGAAAGCCTCCCCACCTGTGTGAGAGATTATTCAATCTTTTTTTCTTTCGACTGTGATCGTCTTGAGTAAGTTACACCGAAATCTACCTGATTTGGCAATTAGAATCCAATTGTAAACAGCCGTAGTTAATCAAGAATAAAAGTAATTTCCAAATTTTGTGTTGACTGTCCTCTGACTCGAGGACATTGATGTGAAATGGCTTATCGCGTATTCCTGGCCATAAATTGTGAAGCGTCGCCAGTATTGTCCAAGGGATATTTAAGTTATTAAGGAACACAAACCTTCAAAAATTTTATATTCTTTAATTTTTACATTTTTAAAGTTTCTGGACATTTTTTGAATCGTTTAAGTTATCCATCTACGCTCGGAGAACTTTTTTCTTTAAACGTAGAAACGAGTTCATGTTTTTACATTTTTAGATTTATTTTTTATATTATCATACAAAATTCACTTAAAAAATGGATTCCTGGAGAAGTTTTTATAAAATTTCTAATAAATAAAGAAGATTGAGTAAAAAAATTGGTTTTTTCAAAAGATCTCATTTTTTAATAAATTAAATTTCGATATTTTTTGAAGGAACCCATTTCTTATACACTGGACTAGCGAATCGCCTAAAACCTTTGCTTCATTTACATTTGGTAAAAAATTTCGGTTCTTCAAAATCATACACGTTGAATTTTTAACGGAATTCCATTACCTTTATATCTAACGAGTGTAACGTCATTAAAAATTAACTAAATTGAAAGCTTTTAGGTGATTTACTACTCAATACTATCAAAAGCATTCACAATCATTTTCAACAAAATACTTTAAAAACTTTTCGAGAAATCCCATTTCAAGTTTCGACATTTTATTAAAAATGCCGTTCCGAGAAAAACGCGTTTGAAGTTTATGAAAGCAACTTTAACTATTAAAAAATGAAAATACATGTTTCAAGTAAAACCGTTGAATGAGAACCTGTAAAATCGTACAATCCCAGAAAAGTAGAAAATGCATCTTTCTAAAAGTGGTGTAGTTTTACAACTTGCTCCCATTCATAGCTTTCTCTATTCCCAGTCCTATCACAGCTTTTCGAGAAATCCAGTTTCTTCAACTTGCGCGCACTCTAAATGAAAGCGTTTAGAGAAAGTGTCTGTTTGTAAACAAATACGAGTGCTGACTACAACTCCACTTTCCGTTGGCAAAACATTTCTTGTTTCCATTGTATCTTATGAGCTTCGATAGGGACCACGTATACGATAAAACTAAATTTTATTTAAGGGAAGGGGAAGGAAACATCAGAAACTGGACAAGTCATTCAAAATAGATTTTTTTTAGAACTTACAAAATTATATATTTTTTTAATTAAATGCTTTACACAGTACTATTAAGTATAATAATCAAATTATAACTACTTTGATTACTTAACAAACTATTACATAAATGAGAATCTAAGAAAAATGGGCATCATTTTAAGGACAAAAAATAATTCCATTTATAGGTACAGTACTTCTTACAAAAGCATAGAAAATACATTAGAAATATGAAAAAAAAATTTAGTAATAATAAAAAAGTTCTTAGAACATAATAATTTTATATAATCTATTACATTAAGGTTAATTACCATTCGTAAGGCTTTATTACCATTTTGGAAATGTGTGCCTCAAATTCTCGAAGAAGAACTTGTCTTGCCTTTTCAAAGTTTTTATCCAAAGCATTCGCGATGTAGGATTTTCAGGAAAGCAATAAAATCCAATATTTTCACCTTTTTTTTAAAAAACGCTTAGTAAAGACATCCGTACAACAGTTTGTTACAATTTTCAGATAATTGACGAAATTAAAACTCCAATAACGAGCACAATCCGTAGGAAATTCAAATGTTTTGCCAACGAGGAAGTGGAGCTGCCACTTTTGCTGCATCTGACGTCATGCGCACATTCTCTATTGCTTTCAAACTTACTCATTACTGACATACGACGAAATTTTACTTACTCTCTTTTCGTGGTTGTTTATTTTATTTAGTATTTGAACTAGCATTTTTAAACATTTTAGCTTTTCAGGAACTGGAATCTTTTAGTATAACATTTCTGATAGTTTCTAAACAAGAGTCATCATTTTAGCTTTGTCTAAGTCACTTTTGAATTTCAGTTATGCCGCTTGCAAACAGATGGCGATACTAGTTTAAATTCTCTGCCAGTGGGACCTCAGATACTCTGAACAGCTTTTAGCATTTACCAAAGATATTTTTTTTTCTTTATTCTGTGGTTGAATATTGTATTGTGACCGGAAATGAACCTCTGTGCAAAACTTTAGAAGATTAACACACAAATGAAGGGATTAAAAAGAAGAGACATGCTTACCGAATAATACGATATTTCGTATTTGTCGATTGTCCCTCGCATGATGTCTTCGAATTTCCGGAACCACTTGAGTTCTAGGATCCCCTTCTCCAGTCTCTGTATCATGACATCGGGTGCGTCTGGCAACAGCGTCACTCGGATCATTCTCGAACGTTCGTCGATGTTGCTGTCAAACCAGAAGGTGTAGTTTCCGCCGGGGACCAGATTATCGATAGTATAAAGGTTGTCCGTGCCTGGAAAGAAGAAATAACACTCGTATCCCCACATTCGAAAGATGTTAAACACTTAGCAGACAAAAACTTAAGTTAGAAACAACACTTTAAAGCTGCCAAAAATAAATGGAGGTCCATCCATTTCTCGCCATTCCCTCGTTGTCTACCGAGTTCACCTTCCAATCCCATACCAAAACAAAACTATTCAAGTCTCCGTTGGCAATGGATGAATGGGCGGACTAGGGCCCGTCATGTTTGCGGCCCGAAAATTAGGTTTTTAATTTTTATTTTTATTTAACAGAAAAACGTGATATTCATAATTATTGCTGAAACGTATCGAAATGATGCCGAATCGTTGATTGATGAAGTCGACAAGTGTGGACGACCGTTCCCATGCTTAGGAATCCACCCCCGCCAGTGTCGATGTGTGTCAATACGATCGACCTTTACTAAGCACGTGTTTAAAATGTCAAACGTAGCTATTGAAAATCATTGTCTCCTGAACGTATTAAATCTTATGTGAAATTCCAGAACATGAAATAAGATTCAGTGGCAAACAACATTTAAAAGTTCATATTGTTTGAGATTCTTTACATTAAAAAAAGATCTGAAGAGTATAAAATTATTAACAATGAATTGAAAACAATTATTATATAGGGGATTAAGGAACACACCATGTTCTAACCTTCAAAAATTTTATATTCTTTTATTTTTACATTTTTTAAATTTCTGAATCGTTTAAAATAAGCACCGTTGAATGAGATACTGTAAATTGGTACTTTATCACAGTTTTTAAGGACTGAAAGTGGTGTATTTTTTTTCAACTTGCTCACTATTGAATTCTAATTTTCCCACTCATATCTTTCCAGGAAACTCTATTCCCAGTCCTACCATAGCTTTTCGAGAAATGCATTTGAATGAAAATCGAGTTTCTTCCACTCTAAATGAAGACGCATTGCCTTTCAAATTTACTCAACGACGAAATTTTACTTAACCTTCAAAAATTTTATATTCTTTTATTTTTACATTTTTTAAATTTCTGAATCGTTTAAAATAAGCACCGTTGAATGAGATACTGTAAATTGGTACTTTATCACAGTTTTTAAGGACTGAAAGTGGTGTATTTTTTTTCAACTTGCTCACTATTGAATTCTAATTTTCCCACTCATATCTTTCCAGGAAACTCTATTCCCAGCTTTTCGAGAAATGCATTTGAATGAAAATCCAGTTTCTTCCACGCATTGCCTTTCAAATTAACTCAACGACCAAATTTTACTTACTCTCTTTTCGTGGTTGTTTATTTTATTTAGCATTTTTAAACATTATTTTAGCTTTTCAGAAACTGGAATCTTCTAGTGTAACAATTTCTGATAGTTTTTTTAAATTTAAATAGTTGAAGAATGACAGCTAACCAAACTCCCATGCAAGCCTTGTAGTAAGGTAGATAAACCTTATTTAGTCTAAGCTGTGGATAAAGAATAAAATGAGTCATTGCCTCAGTCTAAAATGAACATCCAATCACATTATTAGAAACATGTAAAATATTCATACTTAATGCCATTTGCTTGAGGTCTTCCTTCTCACTTCGTACTTCAATGTAACGGACTACGACGTATTTTGCAGATCCCGTCACGTTGATCTGGAATTCTACGCTGGTGGCGCTGACGTTCACCACTTTAACGTCAAAGGACACGAAAGTGTCGTTATCGCCTGGAAGAAGAAAAAAATGAATTTTGAATCGCATGAAGGTATCCGTCTACGTTTGGAAAACTTTTTCTTTAAACGTAGAAACGAGTTCATGTTTTTACATTTTTAGATTTATTTTTTTATATTAACATACAGAATGGCACTTAAAAAATTGATTCCTGGAGAGGTTTTTAAAAAATGTCTAATACATGAAGAAAATGGAGTAAAAAAATCGTTTTTTTTTACAAAAGGTTTCATTTTTTAATAAATCAAATTCTTGCAATATTTTTTGGACGCAACCCATTTCTTATACAGTGGACTAGCGAATCGCCTCAAATCTTTGCTTCATTTACATTTGGTAAAAAATGTGGGTCCTTCATACGCATGGAATTTTTAACGAATTTTCATTATTTTTATACCTAACTATGAGTGTAAAATCATCAAAAATGATCCCAATTGAAAGCTTTTAGGTCATTCACTAGTCAATACTACCGAAAGCATTCATAATAATTTTCAACACAATATTTTAAGAACTTTTCGAAAAATCCCATTTCAAGTTTCGACATTGTATTAAAAATACCGTTCCGAGAAAACCGCGTTTGAAGTTTATGAAAGCAACTTTAACTATCAAAAAAAAAAAATACACGTTTGAAATTCCCCACACTTTCTTGCTTTCAAACTTTCTAATTGCCAAGTTGCTAATTATTAAAAATACTAGAAAAATGTTTAAACTAATCTTCATGAAAATTGAAAAAGTTTTGTCCAAAAGATGCTTTCAAAAAATTCACAGCTTCCGGTTCCGAAACCGCTACTTCGGTTTTTTTTTTTTTTTTTTTTTTTTTTTTTTTTTTTTTTTTTTTTTTTTTTTTTCGAGGGCTGTCCCCAATGTTTAAACAGCTGCCACTTTTCTTTAAAATGGTGTAGAGACAAAACAAAAACAGATATAGAAGCCTAAAGGTTGAAATTTTACAATAGAGAAATGAAATACAATTATGATTTTTGGCAAAAAATGACGTTTTCAACATAGACGGATACCTTAAATACCACATCGGATATCGGTAATTATTTTCCCGAGGACTTTTAATTATTTTCTCTCTCTGTATACAATCTATCAAAACAATTTTTGGAATTATCAAGTAAATTTCAAAAACTCCAGGGTACTTACGGTTTATTAAAATGAGCCTTGGAGAACACTGAAGTGTAAAAGAGGAATGGGCATGCCAGTTTTAAGGAAAGGTCTACTTTCATGAAAGAGTCGAGCTTCGAGGTATTGTCAAGAACCACGTGTATGAGAGAGAAGCAAACAATGCGGCATTCATCCATAAATCTTAACTGCATAAAATCCAAGCGACCTTACGTATTAGCACATTGTATGCGGGACACGTACCAGTACGTTTTCATACTTGAGCGGGGATCCCGTACTAGTACATGGTTTTACTTGTGGGTACGAAAATAAAGGTATATACAGGAAGACGAGGCCGAATGTTTTTGTCAACTACATAGATTCTGAAAAAATTGAGACAAATAAAAACTATATTTACATGAGTCGATGATGAACCACAGAACGGGAAGGTGGATTTCGGATGTCTGCGTTGAAAATATGTTTGTTTTCAACGCAGAGCACATGCGTCAAACGCTTTCAAAGAATACTCACGGCTTCTCGGCACCACGACCACGTTGAAGAGTTTGCTGGACAGGCCGTGGCTGTTGTTGGCGTTGCACGAATACATTCCCCCGTCGGACAGCTGGACATTGTCGATCTCGAGAAGGGATACGTTCGAAGACTTAAAGATGGAGATAGACTTGTTTTCCTCGATCAGTTTTCCCGACTGCAAAGAAAAAACAAACCATCTTTCAATCAACTTTTATCATAAAATCCCCAAAGCATAAACTTTGAGTTCATTGTTTAGAGTGCTAGAGTCAATTTGTTTGTAACATGAAGACAAATGAAATAGGGATCTACTGCTAGAAATCGATTCCGATCGGTTAAGAAACGGGATATTTCTTAGAATCGGTATTCGATAGAACTCAGTCTCGTAACTTTTCAAAGATTGCACTTTTCAATGCACCCATCTTCTTTGCTTAAACCCAAATCATTTCAATCCACTTGCCAATTTCTTCTGCTTTTCATAGACCATTTGAAAGGTGTCTACGAAACCAGTCAGTTTAACACGGGTAAACCTCGATCTACTGACCCCTCATGGGTCGTTCGACTACTTTAGTTCTCAATTTATCTCAACGGTAGCGGTGTTATATTTCCCGGATCATTTTTTTCTCTCGCATCTGTCGCCAAAATGTTAATGTTTCAAGGTCGTGTGATGACATTAACCATGCATTCAAGTTTAATTAATGAACACAAGCCGAAATATCTTTATTAACCCCTTGCCTGTGGAATATATTTGAAATTCTACTAGATTGCGGATTCTAAGGGACAGCTTCAAGCATTTTTTAATAATCAAAATAGTTAAAAAAGTGTTAAAATAAAGGCCTTTGCTTAAGGTATCCGTCTGTTCGGAGAACTTTTTTCTTTGTTTTTACATTTTTAGGTTTATTTTTTATATTATAATAGAGAATTGCACTTAAAAAATTGATTCCTGGAGAAGTTTTTGTAAAATTTCTAATAAATGAAAAAAAAGTAAAAAAATTGGTTTTTTTTTCAAAAGGTCTCCTTTTTTAATAAATTAAATTATTTCAAAATTTTTGACGCAACCCATTTCTTATACACTGGACTAATGAATCCCCTCAAATCTTTGCTTCATTTACATTTGGCAAAAAGTGTTGGTCTTTCAAAATCGAACACATTGAATTGTTAACGAATTTTCATTCCCTTTATATCTAACTACGAGTGTAACGTCATTAAAAATGATCCAAATTGAAAGCTTTTCGGTGATTCACTAGAAATGTCATGTACTTATGCCATTACTAATGTCATGTAGTCATGTCATGAATGATCCTGTTAGTCTTATCAAACCCATAACTGGTTGCTTCCATTTTAGTTGCTAATAAATAATTATGCACATTATTTTTTATCATTATTTATTATGTAAATCGCTTTATGCTAAACTTTTTCCCCTCCTTTTATAATATAAAAATAAATATGTTTTAATTTAAAATAACGGTTTATTATTTTTAATGCTTATATCATGTAACGGTGTCATCCTATGACACTGTTGCATTTTGTGTCCAATTCCATCACACACACACACACACACACATTATATATATATATATATATATATATATATATATATATAGATAGATAGATAGATAGATAGATAGATAGATAGATAGATATAGATAGATAGATAGAGAGAGAGAGAGAGAGGGTGATGTTATCCAAGAAAAATAATGCTTTATGTGTTTTGTGACACTACAGATGATTGCCTAATATTCATGCAATAATAAATATATTTCTATATTTCTCAAAGGAAAAATAGACTCCTACTTTCATGCTAAACAGGATACCTTGCCAAATAGAGTCAGTTAATTCCAATTATTCCATTTTTTTCATAGCATATAATAGTTAAATTTTGTGAAAATATCCACTTTTGAGGTCTACAACAAAGAGAGAGAAAAATGGTGGTTCTCATTGTGTCTCGGTGAATTGGCGACTTCAAAATTCCCATGTTTTGGAAATTTTCAAAATTCTCTTCCCAAAAAACCCAGTTTTTTCCCGGGTTTTTTCCACAGTTCACAACTCTAGTTGCCAGGCGCCAAAGAAACCCCGCGTTCTGAAGGAGACGTAGGGCTCTGTTAATGATAAGCCGAGACAAGGAGTGCAGAGGACGAAAACGCTAATCGTAGCGGCTGCACCTGCAAAAGGCGCAAAATGTAAGTTGAAATATACTGTGACGACTTCAGTATTCTTGAGTGAAGAATTAGCATGAAGAAGAACTCACAGTCTTAATAGAATTGGAAAATCACTTTTATTTTTTCTGGAGTAAATACACAAAGGAATTCTCCCAAAACAAATCGAAATGTAGAGGAGTTTTGCTTGCATCGAAAAAGATTCAATAATCTCACAAGATGGGGTGCAATGCGAAACCCCACGTTTGCTGTCCGAGGCCCTCATGGGAGCGGACTTGACGAGTCTCCCAAACGAAACCACTCCGGTCAAAAGTCGCGGAAGCCCTCACGAGGTCGAAGCACCCACGTATAAAAATGTCTAAAAGCCGCAAAATTCTAAGCTTTTTATGCCTGGGGCTCAGTGACGGTCCCACCCACCGTTTTTGGGGCTAGTTACGATTCCAGTTACCTGACAACTGCTAGGTTTTTCAGTTGAATTTTCATTCGCTGGCTGTCCCGATTCCGGAATTCTCGATGCAACCCTCCGCGATCATAACCGCAACCGATCAGGGGCGTGACGCCTATTCAACCGAACTGTTGACATCCCAGAAACGGCGTCGCCGAGCTACTGCAGCAGGGTCGAAACAGGAGGACTTCAGATCAATTGATTTTGTGTGTGTTCTGAACAATTCACAATATAATACGCGAGGGAAATATGTAATGAAGGAACATATTGAAAAATCTTCATTACAGGGTGGCGGACATAAAAAATGTAAAGAAAACATAAACTCTTTTTCCCCTAAAAATGGCAGTCCCCTTCTAATCCAGCGAAACGTTGAAGGGTCATTTGCTAAACCCAATATTTTAAACCCAACATAAACCCAAGAAA
This sequence comes from Pardosa pseudoannulata, assembly GCA_032207245.1. Classification (NCBI taxonomy): domain Eukaryota; kingdom Metazoa; phylum Arthropoda; class Arachnida; order Araneae; family Lycosidae; genus Pardosa; species Pardosa pseudoannulata. The sequence goes on from CM063501.1 coordinate 2,861,194, forward strand.
TTTCACAATCCGTTTTACCATGTGGTACGGGAGACAAAAAATGTGGATATCAAAATATATCAAATGAAGCAACTGAAATAGAATAATATAAATAGTAAATGAAATCAACAACGAAGGAAAACGCAGGTCTATGATGTGAAATGAATCTGTGACATGGTTTTATATTAAAAGAAAAAAAACACCATTTTCAGTAAAATATAATTAATGTTTCCTTCAAAGCTACGACAATTATTATATAGTTTTCATTTCAATGCAGTTCGTTTTAAACGGCTCAGAAATCTCTAGAGATTTCTAACACGTAAAAATACTTTATTTTTAAAAATCGCATTTTTGAAAGTTTCAAGATAATGTATCCCCTTGAGCAAAATCTGACTGTGCGACGACTTGTTCGAAAATTTCATTTCGAATAAACCTCTTTTACGAACTTCAGGTGTTTCGATCGCCGATAAAACACCGTTATCGGTCGAATGCATTTCAAGTTTTTATAGTTTCATTCGAAGCTACGATAACAAAGGTAAATGTATACAGTGATTCGAGGTTCATGGAGACCAGAACCTTCCGCGAAGTAGGATTTGCCCATAGGAATTTTCGTGTACACGAATGTTTTAAATATCTAATCCGTATTTATATTTAACACATTTAAGATAAAAATTACAACAGTATTTACTTAAACGAGTCAGTGCTCATTAATAAGGTTCATTACAAAACCTTATACAGTGTTAAACATGAATCGACATTGCTTTCTGAGAGAGGCGAAGAATCTTGCGTTGGTGGCGGAGGAGGCACTCGACCCGTAGAAGTTCACTCGGAGACTCTTCTGCTGAAGATAGAACCAGGGGACTTTACCTTGGAGAGAAACAAGGTGAAGGGTGGTTGTGTTTGTTTTTTCTTTTCGTTCAAAATTCCCCTGTCAACACGATTGCCGAACTCGAACCCTATTGTCGTTAATGTCTTTTGCAAAGTCTTACCACGTTGCACAATTGTTGCAGATTCTCCAGGGTAAGGCCCCGCTTTTCAGTTCGTTCTTCGTCTTCCTCACTTGCAGACTTTGTCATCTCAAGAGCTCTTGGTATGCACTCTGACTCAACTCATCTCCTTGTTTGACATGCAGGGATCCTCCTCTATCTTGTAAAACATGAGACAACGCTCCTTTCCTCAATGTGGCTGCCTAAACGGTTGTATTTTTTCATTTTTATTTTTTGATGAATATTTTGGAAAAAACCCGCGAAGAGTCGAGGGACCACTGTAATACAGAGGACTACAATATTAAAAGAGTTCTTTAGAATGATCTTGCGATGGAGAGGATGGAAGTGAGGCAGCAGACAGCTTCAACAGCTCTTCGTTGTTAACAATAAAACAAGTTTGGAAGAGTGTCTCACCTGATCGTACCACTGGTACGTCATGGGCGTCTCTCCGAAAGCGTAGCAATGCAGTTGCACGCGATCGCCTTCCGTGTACGTCGCATTCTCGAAATCGGGATCGAACTCCGGAGAAGGACCTATAACGAAAGAAAAGACATTTTCACTTTTACCTTGACATTGCAGGTGAAAAACTTTCTTTGTTGTGCAAAGAATAGGGTGCAGGGGAACCGAGGCAAGCGGCGCATGTACAAGTCAACTGACCAGTTAGTTATATTTATAAAAAAAACGTGAGCATGAAAAAAATGGACGCAGTGATTTCTGGCATTGGAATTTAATCACCGAATGAGTAGAGCTCTTCTCTTCGACTAGGGTTCGAATTCCACTGCTGGCGTGGGTGTTCGTAGCCGTTCGAAATTAAGAAGTGGGTTCTGGTCACGAAAGGAAAGCTTGATCCCCAGAGAAGCTGTCCATCCTTTTGTTACGAAACATCACTCGTGGAAGAACCATCTGTTAACACGTTCGCGTCAAGAAAAGAGAATTTTCTTTTTAAAGAAACAAACGTTGCTGTTGGAAAATGAGAACTTTCGTTTCAAGATAACTTTTATGAAACATTTTTAGTGGTGGTTTCTGAATCGGGTAAGGGCCCAAATTCCCGTTATTGTTTCGGTCGCGTAGCAACGAGGAATTTCCTTAGATTTTTGTTTCTTAACATCGTGGATAAATTGAATGTAAATTATAAAGAATTATCAGAGGAAATCGATATCTGTACCTCCGAAAGTGCAAACCGGTTTTATGTGAAACAAACAGAGAGAGATGAAGATGAAAGTGGTAGTAACTGCGAATCACAGAAGAATTTATAATACTGACAGTTAGTCAGAGCAAGATGAAAGTAAGAGTAATTGAGAGTCAGAGAAGGATAAAAATACTAAAAGGACATCAGGAGAGAGTGAAAGCGATAATAATTGTGAATCAGAAGTTGATATTGGTAAGAAGTGGAAAAATATTGTTATACCACCACGATAGGAATCATTCGATCGAAGTTTTGACGTATACAGTGAAACCTCTCTGAGCGGCCACCCTTCCGTACTGAGAATATTTGGCCGCTTAGAGGAGTTGGCCGCTCTGAAGGGATTTATTTACTATTATAAGATAATTACTATAATGCGTAATATAAACAAGTCTGACATATATTCCTTATGTAAATGAAATTTAAAACTTATCTAAACAGAAAATAGTACTTTACTTCATACTTCTTTACATTCTTTAAAAAAAAAAAAAAAAAAAAAAAAAAAAAAAGGCTACAATTTGTTTCTGTTTGTTCTGTAGTCTTCGTACTCCTTCAAAATCATCCAATTCTTTTCTTTGATGATTTCGCCGATTTCCGTTCTTCCGCAGTTCAATAATTCGGCTCACTTTCTTGCCGATTTGCCATTCTCATATTTATGCAGAACTCCAATACTCTGCTCGAGATTTAGAAAAACGCATTTCAACGTCATTGCTACTCAGATAACTGGCCAACTAACGAAATGAAATTGGCGTGGATGACATTTTTGCTGACAGAGGTGCAATTTTTCTTTAACTTTACCAATTGGAATTTCAAACAAAGGCCCTAGGACACCTTCCACGCTCGATTGTCCAGTTCCTCCCTCCGTTTCTATGGATGGTGCATTAGGGATTCCCTATCTGAAGGGAGAATACAAAAGAGATAACAGAGTTAATCTTTCTTACAGAGGGGGGGGGACCGCGGGAGTGGACTTCTCAAGTGATTCCTTTGTCTTCTATCCGACCATAAACCTGACCTTGAGTTGTTTCGCTCAAAATTATACCATGGAGTGAGTAGAATTTCCCGAAAAAAGAAAGGGGCAATCCCTCTCGGTGGCCGTTTAGAGGGGGTCGGGTGGCTGCTGATGCAGGTTATTTTACCATTAAGTCTATGAGTCGAAAAATCCGTGCAGTGAAAAATTGGCCGTTTAGAAGGGTGGCCGCTCTGAGAAGTTTCACTGCATATATCTTTAGACTACACTATCCCACTTTATGGGAAAGTTTTAAGGAAAATAACCCGCTGCAAATTGGTTCAAATCATGTACAAATAGTAATTTTAAAAAAAATAAAAAATCAAACTTGCTTTATTTAATTCTGATTTACGTTAACTTTGTATTTATCACCGTGTTTTGGAACAAAGGTGTTATTTTCTCTCCTATTAAGGGTTGTGTTTATTTCTCGTTATCTCGATCGAGAGGTATGACCCTCGAAACATACCCCCAAACCTTTCGCTACTCGAAAGATAACGTAAGGATAATCAAGAATCTCCGAGAGGATACAGTTTTTTTATCAACACGATTGATACATAGAGGAGAAAGCAGATGTAATTCTCTCATCCTGGAAATGCTTATCGATCTAAAACAGATTTCGCAAAGCTGGTGCAAGAGTATTTTCATCTTCTGACCACTGTTTACCTTTTAGCTGAATTTCAAGTTCATCGGCGCTTTCGCTGATGAACCTAAGAAAATAACATCAAATAAAACAATAAATTTGAACATATTTTTTAAGGTGTCCGTCTACTTTAAAAACGTCATTTTTTGCCAAAAATCATATATTTTTTTAGTTCTCTATTGTAAAATTTCAACTTTTAGGCTTCTAAATCTGTTTCCGTTTTGTCTCTACGGCATTTTAAAGAAAAGCGACAGCTGTTTAAACATCAGTGACAGCTGTCCAAACAAAACGGAAGGAGTGACTTCGGAACAGGAAGTGGTGAATTTAAAGCCTTTTAAAGAGCATTTTTTGGACATAATTTTTTTAATTTTCATGAAGATGAGTTTAAACATTTTTCTAGTATTTTTAATAGTTAGCCAATTGGTAATTAGAAAGTTTTGAAGCAAGAAAGTGTGGGAAATTTTAAACATGTATTTTAATTTTTTAATAGTTAAAGTTGCTTTCATAAACTTCAAACGCGTTTTTCTCGGAACGGTATTTTTAATAAAATGTCGAAACTTGAAATAGGATTTCTAGAAAAGTTCTTAAAATATTTTGTCGAAAATTATTGTGAACGCTTTTGATAGTATTGACTAGCGAATGACCTAAAAGCTTTCAATTGGGATCATTTTTAATGATGTTACACTCATAGGTAGGTATAAAGGTAATGAAAAATCGTTAAAAATTCCACGTCTATGATTTTCAAGGACCAAAATTTTTTACCAAATGTAGATGAAGCAAAGATTTTAGGCAATTCGCTATTCCACTGTATAAGAAATGGGTTGCATCAAAAAGTATTGAAATAATTTAATTTATTAAAAGATAAGACCTTTTGAAAAAAAAACCAATTTTTTTACTCCATTTTCTTCATTTATTAGAAATTTTATAAAAACTTCTCCAGGAATCAATTTTTTAAGAGCCATTTTCTATGATAATATAAAAAAGAAATCTAAAAATGTAAAAACATGAACTCGTTTCTACGTTTAAAGAAAAAAGTTCTCCGAACGTAGACGGATACCTTAAGTAACTTTAGAAATAATGACACGTACCATTGTTATGGAAGTGGCCAAAAGAAGGACATTTATGCTGCTCAACAAAACTCAAAAAATGCAAATCTCGGATATTGCAACGCAAAAGCCAGTCATCGTGGTTTTACTTACTTATTCAACGCACTTGGACGTCGAATGACAGCAAGATTTAGCTTTTTTCGAAGAACGACTTTGCTCAAAATGAGTCCTCGCCACACCCCGTGAGGGAACCTATTTGTCTTCACCCTAAACGAGCCCCGAAGTCGCTGTTCGCAAACAATCGTAAAATACTTCTATCCTAATTTCAGGTGCTAATTTTTCCAATGACGTATTTCCCCGAAATATTTTCAATGTATGTGTTACCGTTAAAATGCAGTTATTTCATAGAATACCTAGTTATTTCATGAAATAACTGTAAGAGTGTGTAATATGTTAATAATTTGACACTTTAACTAGCTATTCTATGAAATAACTAGGTATTCTATACATTAACTAATGAGAGACAGTTAAAGTGTAAAATAAGCAGTTTATCTAAAGTGAAATAACTAGGTATTCTATACATTAACTAATGAGAGACAATTGAAATGAAAAAGAAGCAATTTGTCTAATTTATGCAGCGTATAAATGGTATTGTACCATAAAATCATTTGTTACAACAAGGATTACTAAAATGACACCTGGAATTGCCAAGAACGTTATTTCTAAAACAAAAACATTTTTCGTTGACACTCTGGGTTTTACGCGAACATTTTTGAAATCCCTGTAGCAACCGACCGGTCTACATCCAGTACTTCTTGGATTTTAATTCATTTTTGTTCGCAGGATCGGGAATAGAATTGTTTTATGCGGCCGTTTCTTGCGCCCAATTCGAAAAATCCTTCTTCGGTTATTTTTATGATGATAGCTAAAACAGATTTGGCATCGCCTTTTAGTCTGTCAACTTCAGCCACTGGGATACGGACGATATACCCCACACAGTCTTATACTAATAAGAGATTTGAAAAAAAATTTTCAATTTTATAACTCCTCTTCAACCTCCACTCAAAATACAGTTTCTTTTAAGTCAAAGAGTTTTTAAATTAATTTTACAATTTACACTAGATCACAAATTTGTGATGAAAATCCCACTCCGTTTATTTAATTTGTGATTAAGTGAATGTTTCAGTCTATTTAGTATGAATGTTATGTGTTTCCTTTGTGTTTTCTTTGTTAATTCAATTAGATTTTAAATATTCAATTTTTGTAAAAATTTTCCTCAAAATGTTGTTTTTGTTTATGTATCAATTTGTTGAGTTACGATCCCCTCGCCAGATTTCAAACGCCACGCACGCAAGCTGCAAGCACGCCAATTTCGCCAAATGTGGTTGAAGCACCAACAAGATCCATGATTAGAAACAGGAGAGTGGGCTAAGAAGAGGAGTTGAGATATAAAATATAGATTATTTTACGCTGCAGATCGTTATTCTATGAAATAACTAGTTAGACCATGAAATGCAAGAGACTGTTACACTTTAACGGACACGATCAGTTACTTCATGAAATAACTAGGTATTCTATGAAATAAATGCCTAATATACTATAACGGTAACATATGCATTACTAGATTTATTTTTAGACTTATCCAAACGTGTGCCCATTACTAGTTTTTACTGCATTAGACCCATTGAGCCTTACTTTCGGTGCGGACTTTAATGGTAGCTTATAAATGAGTATCTATACTGTACATTTTCGTTGTAAAAGATAAACACAATCATAATTATTTCCTAAATTTAGTTTCGAGTAATAAGTAGTGGAACGTCTCAGCCAACTGAATCGCAGGAATTTCCGGTTTGGTGACACGGATCCCGTATTTGACATCCATTCCATCAATTGAAATGGCAGAGATAACTTCCATTTCTACATTTTCTAGACATCGGTACATTACAGTTAGCATAAATATCCACAGCTTAGAACCCTTTTTCGAATAGGCACAATATTCTATCTTTGTAAATTTTCATAGTAGCCAAATAAGGAAAGGTCAAGAAAAGGATTTCCATTTCGTGAGTCCCTTTTTGAGAAAACGGGTTGACCGATGACTATTAAATTGTAAATACAGTGAAACTTCTAAACGGCCACTTTTTCACTGCACTGATTTTTCGCCTCATAGACCTAATGGTAAAATAACCTGCATCAGCGGCCACCCAGTGGGATTAGCCCTTTCAGGAAATTCTACTCACTCCATGCTTTAATTTTGAGCGAAAAAAACTCATGGTCAGGTTTATGGTCGGATATAAAACAAAGGAATAACTTGAGAAGTCCTCCCTCTTTCTAAGAAAGATTAAATCTGTTATCTCTTTTGTATTCTCTCCACACCCTTCAGATAGAATATCCCTAATGCACCATCCATAGAAACGGAGGCAGGAACTGGACAATCAAACGTTGAAGGTGTCCTAGGGCCTTTGTTTGAAATTCCAATTGGTAAAGTTAAAGAAAAATTGCACCTCTGTCAGCAAAAATGTCATCCACGCCAATTTCATTTCGTTAGTTGGCCAGTTATCTGAGTAGCAATGACGTTGAAATGCGTTTTTCTAAATCTCGAGCAGAGTATTGGAGTTCTGCGTAAATATGAGAATGGCAAATCGACAAGAAAGTGAGCTGAATTATTGAACTGCGGAAGAACGGAAATCGACAAAGTCATTAAAGAAAAGAATTTGATTTTCAAGGAGTACGAAGACTACAGAACAAACAGAAACAAATTGTTCCCCTTTTCAAAAAAAAAAATGTAAAGAAGCATGAAATAAAGTACTATTTTTCTCTTTAGATAAGTTTTAAATTTCATTTACATAAGATCAGACTTGTTTATATTACGCATTATAGTAATTATGTTATCATAGTAAATAAAACCCTTCAGAGCGGCCAAATATTCTCGGTACGGAGGGGGTGGCCGCTCAGGGAGGTTTTACTGTATATTTTTCAGGTACAATGAAATGCGTTGCGCATCCATTTATGTATGCCTACGAGCACAAGATGTATGTACTTTGTATGTGTGTGTGTATAACGAAATTTTTTTATGAGATTGAAATGTCGTTGTACTTTAAATTAAGACTCCTCCGAAAATATTCTGGTTACGTGATTCTAATTGTAGAAACCCCCCCCCCCCAATGTATAAATAGTTATCGTAGGGTTTTCGACTTACCGTAAAAAACAATGTTTACTGCATATTGTAAATCGTATTTGTCGCCATACTTGACTGCACATTTATAGATTCCTCTGTCCTCGGATTTAGGATCGAGAAATGTGAGGTACAGCAAATTGTTGGCACTTTTTAGGATGCCCGGATGACTGGGGGAAGAAATAAACAATCATTTTTTATTAATAAAAAAAACACTTTGGGAAATTTTCTCCCTTCTATCAAACTAAATATTACACTTTCCCATTTTATAATTGTTTAAGAACTTTGAAAGATTTTCATCAAAAATATAAAATGATGTTTTGTACTAAAAAACAGAATCAGGACTACGCTTCAAGTAAAATAATTATTTGACTGCAATAAAACTTGTATTGCTTTCATACACTTTTAACTTTTAAAAATAATATTTTTCTTTTTGGCTATTTTTGTGTCGAATGAGTCATTTCTAACATTATACATTTCTCATTCAAAATTTTAGAGATTGCGTACTAATCCGTTAGTTTTCCAAATTGGCAAAGTATTTTCCTCCATGCTATAAAAAGGCAAAAACAGTTGCCCAAATAGTGTATAATTTAAAAATGCGTTATATAAACAACATTTAAAATATCCGTCTACGTGGAAAACTTCCTATTTTTAGCCAAAAATCATAATTTTTTTATTATTTCTCTATTGTAAAATTTCAACTTTTAGGCTTCTAAATCTGTTTTCATTTTGTCTCTACGGCATTTTAAAGAAAAGTGATAGCTGTTTAAACATCAGTGACAACTGTCGAAACAAAACGGAAGTAGAGACTTCGGAACCGGATGTTGTGAACTTAAAGCCTACAGAGCATTTTTGGGACAAAACTTTTTAAATTTTCATCAAGATTACTTTAAACATTTTTCTAGTATTTTTAATGATCAGCAACTCGGCAATGAGAAACTTTTGAAGCAAGAAAGTGTGGGAAATTTTAACCGTGTATTTTAATTTTTTTTAAGTTAAAGTTGCTTTTATAAATTTCAAACGCGTTTTTCTCGGAACGGTGTTTTTAATAAAATGTCGAAACGTGAAATAAGATTTCTCAAAAAGTTCTTAAAATATTTTGTTGAAAATGATTCTGAATGCTTTTGATAGTATTTACTAGTAAATTACTTAAAAGTTTTCAATTTGGATTATTTTCAATGATGTTACACTCGTAGTTAGATATAAAGGTAACGAAAATGCGCTAAAAATTGAACGTGTATGATTTTGAAGGACCCACATTTTTTACCAAATGTAAAGCAAGCAAAGATTTGAGGCGATTCGCTAGTCCAGTGTATAAGAAATGGGTTGCGTCCAAAAAATATTGAAAGAATTTAATTTATTAAAAAATTAGACCTTTTGAAAAGACCAGATTTTTTTTTTACTCAATTTTCTTAATTTATTAGAAATTTTACAAAAACTTCTCCAGGAATCAATTTTGTAAGTGCCATTCTCTATGATAATATAAAAAATAAATCTAAAAATGTAAAAAACAAGAACTAGTTCCTATGTTTCAAGAAAAAAGTTCTCCGAACGTAGACGTTAAAGACGTTTTACGCTTAAACTCATTAATTTCATGGATGCGTTTTTGTTATGGAAAAGAGGAGAAGTGTCCATTTACCCTTGACCAATGACGTTTCCTCTTGGCCCGAGCCATTTCATTTCAGAGACAAAGCTCGCGTCTCCCCCCACCACCTGGCAGCTGATGTTGAAAGGTTGTCCGGCAGGGGCGTAGATGACGGCTCCGTCCGGACTGGAGACCAGTTCCACGTCGTACGTGACCGTCGCGCGAATCAGGCCGGCTGAAAAACACACACATCTTCGGGTTTTATCGTGTACACTTCATGTCAGCGCATCCGATAATAAACAAAACAGAAAAGCCCCGAACAAGATTGTCCAACACATCCCATACGGTGACCCATTACATGAAATATGGCCGCCACTCTCCTGCAACATTTAATTAAACTCTATATAAATTGTATGCACAGTAGAACCTCGATTATCCGAAGTCGTTGGGGCCAAACCTACTTCGGATAATTGAAATTTTCCAATAATCGAGAATTTATCGATAATCATCTAGTTTAATATGTAGTATCGTGTAATAACATTCGATTGTTCTGGGAATGAGGAATTTGCACAAGTGGGGGATTCGAACAACTTAGTATTTTGCTGATAATTCCAGACTCGTAAATTCCGAAAATGTTCTCAAAAATGTAAAAAACTGGGTCCATCACTTTAAAAGTTAAGCGAAAATCACGTGACATCAAAACGTCGTCACTGTGAATGGATACACTTAAGAAAGTATGCATCTCTGAAGAAAATATTTATAATACCTTGAAATTACATAATCTTCCCCTTCCCCGAGTTATTTATTAGATAATTACATACTTTAGATATTTATTACGATATTTATATGCTTTATCAAACCTTTATTGTACTTGAAATACTCGAAAATGAGCAGTTTTAAAAGTTAAATAGCACTGCTTAATCAACAGTCCTTTTAAAGGTATACATGTATTTTTATATAGTTTAATTGTTCTAAATTGGTAATATTTAAACAAAAGCAAGCATTTATTTACCGCAAAATGGCCTTCACAAACCCATAGACATGATTTATACGATAATTTGGGGTTTCATTTCTCATCCCTTTTCATCGCAGTTGTCCAGATTTTACGTGTATGTGGATCTTTGGGAGCGCTGAAAAATATCTTCTCATTGCTGTATTTTTACACAGTGGCACAATACGATATTTATAATATGATTTTTAATGCCACACATAATAAAAAAAATGTCTTTTATATGTGATACTTAAAGCAGAAATAAATTTTAAAAGTCCCCTTTTAACACGTAAACAGCATAGGCGGTCGGTGTTTCCGTGAACGATGACGTCACAAACTCGGCGGATGAAAAGTATCGTTTTTGAGAGACGTAAAAGAGTCCGCTATAAAACCCATTAGAAATCACTCATTAAGCCCCCAAATGAAAGAAAAATAGGTACTGTCCTGCTTACTTTTTTGTTTTCTATCGTTTAAAATTAGAAAAAGGTGAAAATTCCTCATTGGCAGTATGACCTTCCCAATTTCGAAATGGGGTGTGTTCTTCTTTAGAACAGGGATGTTCGAAAGTGAGGGAGAGTACACTCGTACCGAGAATTGTGCTTACGAAAAGGAATTCTAAAAAAAAGGGAATTCCAAAATGTTTATCTGCACTAACAGTTTGGAAAGGATAAAAGCGTTACCGTGGGATTAGGAAAAAACAGTTTAAATATGATTGAAGAAGTGTAAAAGTTTGGTTTGATTTAGATTAAGGTCTGCAGAAGGGCTACGGTTTTGGCAACAAGGGAGCTCATCTTAATACCCCCCCCTCATCGGTCGTCGGAGGGGTGTACAGAATTAGCAAGACCCCCTTCTCAAGGAGGAAGCATTCAAAGAGCTCATTAGACTGGAATCTACTGCATAAAACAGATTCCGAAGGTGCAGCGTGATTCGAAACCGAAAGGAGCCTCACTACCATGTCTGGACGGCACGCTATTCCTCTCTCCAATGAACGAAATTAAGGGAATGTCTTTCGTCGAAGAACATTCTATAGAAGATGTGAAATTTTTGAAAAAGGTCCTATTTTTGCCAACAATGAACGACATATGCTTATGGAGAAGAGGGGACCTGTACTGGGGTAAAGAAAGTGATTATTTACATACAGTGAAACTTCTCAGAGCGGCCACCCTTCTAAACGGCCAATTTTTCATGGCACGGATTTTTCGACTCGTAGACTTAATGGTAAAATAACCTGTATCAGCGGCCACCCGACCCCCTTCTAAACGGCCACCGAGTGAGATTGACCCTTTCATTTTTCGGGACATTCCGTGCCTTAATTTTGAGCGATAAAACTCAAGGTCATATGGTTTATGGTCGGATATAAGACAAAGGAATAAGAGAAGTCCATTCCCATCTCTTTATAAGAAAGGTTAAATCTGTTATATCTTTTGTGTTCTCCCTTCGGAGAGGGAATCCCTATTGCACCACCCGTAGAAACGGAGGGAGGAACTGGACAATCGAGCGTTGAAGATGTCCTGGGGCCTTGGTTAGGAATTCCAATCGGTAAAGTTGGTGAAGAATTACACCTTTGTCAGCAAAACTGTCATTCACGCCCGTTTCATTTCTTTGGTTGGTCAGCGATCTGAGTTGCAACGATGTCGAAATGCGTTATTGTAAATCTCGAGCAGAGCACTGAAGTTCTGCTTGAAAATGAGAATGGCAAATCGGCAAGAAAGTGAGCCGAATTATTGAACTGCGGAAGAACGGAAATCAACAAGGTCATTAAAGAAAAGAATTTGGTTTTCAAGGAGTACGAAGACTACAGAAACAAATTGTAAAAAAAAAGAATGTAAAGAAGCATGAAATAAAGTACTATTTTCCCTTTAGGTAAGTTTTAAACTTCATCTACATAAGGAATATATGTCAGACTTGTTTATTTTACGCATTATAGTAATTATCTTATAATAGTAAATAAAACCTTTCAGAGCGGCCAAATATTCTAGGTACGGAGGGGTGGCCCCTCAAAGGTTTCACTGTATATATGTGTATCTATATGTGTATATGTATATATGTATGTGTATGTATGTACATATACGTGAATGTATATATAGTGGAAAGAAAGTAACGCTTGCCCGGTCATTCAATTAAGATATTTAGGGTATTTTAAATTGGAAAAATAACTTAAAATTGGAAACATTTTTAGAGCGATTACCTGCTAAGACCGCCGTCAAAGTCGATACCAGCACCACCAGGACGACTTTTTGTTTCATGCTCAGCATCCTGCGCACCAAATGAGGAATCGCACCTGACACGAGTTTGGGGGAACTCGTTTTCTTTTTTATCTTTCTCGGATCCGATAATTCGAGAGCGGAACAGATAAAAATTCGTTCGGAGATGTTCCTTATCCGCGAATAAAAATGAAGACAATAAAGTCACCCGTTCTATTCAATTCTCCTGCCAAAACGTAAAAACTCGCTCAAACTGGTGACTCGTTTGGAGTCGCCTTTAACCCCCCCCCCCAAAAAAAATGGAGTTTTGGGATTTTTACGTATTCATAAAATTACTAGACTGAATCACTTAAAACAACCATCGTGGATATATTGAAGGAAACTATAAAAACTTGAAATGCATTTCACTGAAAACGGGTAGAGATGTAAAAAACCGAAGAGGTGGGAATAAACCCGGGAATTTTGGGAAGAAATCATTTTAACAATGTTTACCATTTATTTTTTCAACACTGGCTATTGAAGAACTAGCATATTATTTATAAGAGATATTTTTTTTTTTTAACTTTTGGCTATATATATATATATATATATATATATATATATATATATATATATATATTCAAGAAATAATAGCAATGAGCATTTAAGTGATTTTATGGTAGTACTTATGTAATTAATGACCCTGTTAGTCTTATCAAACACATAACTGGTTGCTTATTTTAGATTAGTTTAAACATTTTTCTAGTATTTTTAATAATTAGCAACTTGACAGTTAGAAATTTTGGAAGCAAGAAAGTGTGGAGAATTTTAAACATGTATTTTAATTTTTTAACAGTTAAGTTGCTTTCATAAACTTCAAATGCGTTTTTCTCGGAACGGTATTTTTAATAAAATGTCGAAACTTGAAATGGAATTTCTCGAAAAGTTCTTAAAATATTTTGTTGAAATTTATTATAAATGCTTTTGATAGTATTTACTAGTGAATGACCTAAAAGCTTTCAATTTGGATCATTTTTATTGATGTTACACTTATAGTTAGATATAAAGGTAATGAAAATTCGTTAAAAATTCAACGTGTATGATTTTGAAGGACCCAAATTTTTTACCAAATGTAAATGAAGCAAAGATTTGAGGTGATTCGCTCGTCCAGTGTATAAGAAATGGGTTGCGTCAAAAAATATTGAAATAATTTAATTTATTAAAAAATGAGACCTTTTGAAAAAAAAAACCGATTTTTTTTACTCAATTTTCTTTATTTATTAGAAATTTTATAAAAACTTCTTCAGGAATAAATGTTTTATCTATGATAATATAAAAAATAAATGTAAAAACATGAACTCGTTTCTACGTTTAAAGAAAAAAGTTCTCCGAACGTAGACGGATACCTTAAACATGCCCTTAAAAGGACAATAAGAACAATGGAGATCCTAATTTAGATTTCAGAGCTGGAGCAGGTACCCCCAGCAAACTTTTTAGTTCCTTACCAATAGGCCTTTTTTTATTACTGCCTTTGGTGGTGAAGACAAGAATATTGTAGTGGCCATTCAATAACTGCTGATCTTTTCCAAAGGCAATCCCATTGTCAAATTCAAGCTCAAACTAGCTCTGAAAGAATCTGGGATTCTAGATCTCAAGTTACTTTCCTTCCAGTAAATTCCTGCTCTCGTTGTGGAAATGAAAAAGGCCGACTTCCTGGCTAAGAAGGGAACTTTGACCATTTTCTTTCCACACTGTTTGCTACTCTCACTCTTAAACAAGATATGGTTCGATGCCCAATGAAGGGGTTCTCTTCAGAGGTCTACCTGGACATGACCATTACTACAGAATATCACAATGTTTTTATTTATAAATCCTGTGAAGTATTTCTTGTTTTGTTACAGAACCTCCCTTTGGAAAAAAAAGATATACTTTTATGTTCAAATCAATGTATCAAAAAGCATTAACTTTCTTAATTTTTGTTTTCTGCACTTAACTGTTTTGGCTTCTGGGGAACTCATTCATTCATATATAAAATGACAGTTCTGTAAACTCTTCTAATGCAAAATGTGTTACTACTTCCAGTTGCTAAAAATATAGCTATTACCGTACAATTGAGCTTTGGATTGGATTTATTGATATCAATCACAATAAATAGAAAGCAATTGATGGAGATAAACTATTGAATTTTAAATAAGTTTTTAAAATATAAAATAAATAAAAAGATATATTCTTTAATGATATAGAGAAAAATTGCATCCAACCTGCATTAAAATAAAGCCCCTTAGATGCATCTTTATTTAGCCTTTAGTGAGTAAATGGTTGAATGCAACGAGGAAAATCGAAAGGTCATCCCATTCCCCCGTGTCCAATTCATTTATTTCTAAATGTTAACAAAGAAATAAAATGATGAACTTCATTTTAAAAACTTTTTATTAAATATAAAACTGTGAAGGTGATTAGCTTATCAAAAACATGAAAATATCCTCATTTTAAAATAACAGATGAAACTATAAACAATAATATACTCGTACCATTTAGAATTGTTGGGGGAGAAAAAAAAGAACAGGAATTAGAACTATGATTTGGCAAATGTACATACATTACTGGAAGTAAAATTGAATGCAACAGGGGCATATCATAAAATTCTTTTATATATTCACTCGTCACAAACATTCAAACATATTCTTCTCAGTTTCAAAAAGGAAAAAATTTACAAAAGAAATAATATACTCTGTCATTACATTAAAAAATGCATTACTTATGTACACAACGGTTTCAACTCAGTTACAAATAAGTAGGAAATATATTAATGGCCATTTACACAATCAACAATATCTTAGATTTCATGATATGCTTCTACAAGAATGGCTCAAACAAAAGGATATTTACAAAGTGCTTTGCTTCATTTTACACCAGACAAAAAAAAAAAAATTAAATCAAAATTTACTCACAATAATGAATCTTTTTTTCTTTATTCCTGCTTTTCCATTTCAGTTCAAATAGGACAAGAGATGTTATACTCAGTGAAAAGTAAAGACAAAAATATATACTTTACACACAATTATTATCAAATATTTCAATAAATGTTTCATCTCCAGGTCATCAAAGTTTATTTTTAAAAGTGAAAATTTATTTAAAGCAGGAAGATGACAAAAAGGTCAATCTAAAATTTTTAAAATGCAGGAAAAATCATCTGAAATGAAACTGATTGCAGAAAAGAATCTGTTCCTGTATTAAAATTTTGAAATAAATTTGAAGATGATGATTCATGTAGACAAACTTATGAGAAAAATTTGATATAATATACTGTAGCAGCATTTCTTTTGAACTGTCACACATTACAAGCCTTCAATGATTATTTGCTTTTCTTCAAATATAAGAATAATCTAATTTGGAGAATAAAAATAAAAAAATGGCAAGTCAATCAAGGCCTGGTTAGTCTATGGGGAGGGTACACATCCTCATCCAAAATTCCCCTCTAACACTTTTAAAAATAATTTATCGAGCCTGAGCATGGAAAAAGTATTCAAAGAATTTAAAATGCTTCACTTTAAATTATCCGCAATAGCTCCAATTTAGATTAATATAGAATATTTCTATAGAACAATGAAAAATAAAAGAAAATTAAACTCTAAGCAGATTCAAAACTTAGAATAGGATAATAAATACTATTTCAATATACAGATATATACAAAAAATAGTTGCTTTTAGAATTAACATTTATATGAACCATTCAAATGCAAAACGGTGGTTGAAGATAACATAAATATGCACAGTGGTACCTCAACTTATAAGTGCCATTACAGACGCGTTTTTCAAGTTACAAGTCAATGCCTCGGGTTACGAGTTAAAATAAGGAATAGGAGTGAATCGACAAAGATGAAAAGGGGAGAAAATGCAATTTGGGGGGGATCTAAGTTAAATATGCCTTATAAAATAAATATTTTCTGTACACTTTTTGTTCTATTGCACTTTATTACATTCTTAAAACATTCATTGTTTATGGAAACATGCAATTATATTAAAAATAGGGAAAATGAGGTTTACTTTTGGGAGATTAGCCTCACTTTACTTCTATTTTAATGAGGTCTACATACTATCAAATAAGGGAGCACAGTCAGCAAAGGCACCCATTTCATAACTGGAGGATTGTAAGTTCCAAGCTAAGGTTTGCTAAACATGCAGGGGCATGTAAATTAGGTTTGTCGTCCCAATGTCCTCTAAGTTTAAACAATACCTCTGGAGGTGGCAGGCAAGGCCATAACTAGGTCCTTTACCACCAAATATAAAAATATAATAATAAAATACATAAACATGTTATATGTATATATATGTCAGGTCTAAAAAGGGGGGGGGGAAATTAAGCGAGTTGTGAACAATTTAAAAGGAAACTCTTTCATAATAATAAAATAAATGAAAAAAACCACGCTTGTGTAAGCTTTACGGGTAATTCGATCAAGCGGAAGCATATTGGAGGAATTTGATGAGTATGCAAACCGATAAGAGACAGTTTGAGAAAAGACATCGAGCTGACAGTATCCTCCACGCTTAGCTCCATTGTGAATAAATGAAAATGGTGCAAGTGACACCTTTAAAAGGAAACTATACTTTGAAATAAAGAGATGATTTACTAAGAAAGACTGCTTCTTCCATTGACAAAATATTTTCTAAATTCTTAAAATGTTAACAGAATATTAATTTTAAATTCTTTTTGTATTTTTCCTTCTATTTTTCACTTATAAATAATTTTGAACACTTTGGAGGTACTATGATGCTGATAAACTCAATAGTTTATTTATGGGGACTATTTTACATTTAGATAATGAATTTTCGTAAAAAAACTGGCAAATTTCAAAATATAAATTTAGTTTTAATAGCTTTAATAAATTCAAAATTTAAAATGAATACCTGGAATTATATTAAGGTATGTTACGACTGTTTGATAAACATTTTGTAAGAATCTATAACAGGTTTAGTATCTAGAAGCATTCTAAAAAATACGAGAATTCATAAAAAATAATTTTGAAACACATTGGATTTTATACTAAGAAGAGTTTTTTTCATTCAACTTTTCCTTATTTCTACTCGGGGTGAATCGTCCTCTTTCGAACCCCATTTTATTCAGGGTGAGGTGTCCCTAAGGCTGCCACACCCGTGGCAAATGCCACCTTTGCAACGTCCTGGTAGGGGTTTCCTGCTGGATGCAGTTGTGACAATGTATTGCTGGTAGCATTTGAGAGTAGCAAAGCTCTATCTATTGTGTTCTTACAAAATGATTTCATTCAGAGCAGTTGTGTCATTAAGAAATGAAATAATCGACTAAGCTCCAGAGGGCCACCCTTTAAATGGAATGATACTTTTCTTATTTTGCCTTCATAACATTCATCTCTGACACATTTTAAAATAATTTCTCAAGCCTTAACACGGAAATATTATTTCACATTTCAAAGAATTTGCAATACTGTTAACAGCATGCAAACAGTTTTTTAATATACCAGTTTCAGTTATGAATGAACGAAACAATTTAAAATACGTATGAACTCACTCACAGAACCCATTAAGCTCATATACAGAGGTGTTACTGTACTAATATCTAAATTCGAGTTATAATAAAATATTACACAACATATCATACTACACTGTAACCAATAATCCATTTTGGGAAGCCTTCATTTATGGCTCCCAGAATGGGGTAAAGGCATTTTAATAGAAAAAAAAATGGGTTCAAACACCTCATTTAAATGACTAAATTAAACTCAAAAGTTAAGGCACCACTGTATTTATTTTCTAAATTTAAATAGGAATACTAAAATATATAATTTTAAAATAAAGGCATAACTCGGTCCCAAATTATTCCAACCTCCCTTTAATTTCGCATTCTGCAGTAGCAAAGGTATAGAAATAGCATTTCTAGTATGCAAAGCTAGAATTAATACACACGTATACGAATACTCAATCCCTAAATACAGAAGAGGACATTATTAGAAATAGCACCATTTACACGAGTTAGGGAATAATTTGTAAACACAAAGTTCTTACTCAAAATTTACCTATTTATATAGCCTTCTTCGGATTAAGAGTTCGAAACATAAAAGACAGAAATTATATAGCTCATCTTCTATTATGCCATTCATTTTTATTATAGAACCACAAACAGATTGGGGTCTCTTTTTTATAAATATATATATATATATACACATTAAAAAAACAAAAGAGTATTTAAGGATGAGAGTCACTACTTTACACAAATGATATTAAACATAAAAATAAGTAGTTAAGAGAATTACAATACTAAGTTCAACATTAACTTAATTATGAAATCCTTGTAAATACAAATATATGAGAAGTTACTTTTGAAATCAAATGAAGAGAGAACAGAATGATGAAACAAGCTACTGGTGACTGCTCTATACACACACAAACAAAAGTCATAATAGAGAAAGTCAACATACAGTCTTTGGAATACATTATATGCGAAGTACATTTTAGATTCACAAAAATGATAAAGATTATAAAATTTATTGTAAAAAACCTGAAAATATATTTAACATGACATACAAAATAAGACACTCAAAACCAATTATGCATAGATTTTCAACAATTTCCTTAAATTAAAATAGGATGTTCTCAAAGAAATTTATCACACCTATTTGCCACAAAACTGCGGTTATAGCAAATGCCTCATATAGATTTGTAATCTAGCCAACTGCAGGGGTTATATATATATATAAAAAAAAAACCTTCGAGAATTTAAAAGATAAAAAAGAATACAACAACAAAAAGTATAAATCATTTCTAGAGCTGCAACTTAATTACAGTCATTAACCTTCCCCATACTACTCAAAAATACCATTTCTTGCCTATAATCTCAAGATACTGTATATTATTTTCATACATAAGCAGGGAATTTTGGGGGCTTTCTATAGACCTAAAGTGGGGGATCAGCTAATATACAAATTCCTGAAACAGATGCAGTATAGGCCCTTTTTAATGATATTTTTAGCCATTGATGATAAAGTCACCAAATTGCAAAAATAGACAAAGATACAGAAAAAAAAAGATATTAAAATGGCAAAAAATAAATAAAATGTACAGAAATCCTAAATTGAGAAAAAAAATACAAAAACTGAAAAATAAATTAAAAAAGAGTTTTACTTGTATTATAATTGTGTCATACTAGCCATACTATATCTGTAGTGGAACGGTAATCTTCTAAAAAATATATTTCTATGCATGCTGGAAGCAATTATAGGGTTCCCATTCTTTTTCCAGAACAAAAATTAAGGACTTTCTAAGGACCTACACTGCATAACGACATAAATCCTATTTGCTGAAGTAGATATTTTAATGATTATATGAACCACACAAAGCATGTATAATAAATGCCATACAATATTTCAGAAATAAGTATTTAAGAATGCCTAAAAATTAATATAAAATAAACCTCTTTGACAAAAATTAATTTTGAAATATGTACATCTACAGTTTTTTGAGTGATCAAACTAAAATTAAATTGTGAATAAAATGCAATATTATAAACAGAACTTTCTAAGAGTTTAAAAATGACATATGTATATATATGCATTCATATACTAGCTGATTATACCCGACGTTGCCTGGGAAAGAAGAAAAGTTTTAACCTTTCATATTACATTCAATGCATGGAAAATTAAACTTCCATAAATAACCTGAAATATCTAGAAATTCCCCATTCTACATGCTTCGTTTAATTAAAATCTACAGTACTGTTAGCTATTAGGAAAGGGCAGCTGACTTTATACTTTAAACCTTTTAAGTATACAAAAGATTATTCATTTGTCAAATAAGTAACTGAGAAAAAAACTGTCAAATAAGAAAACTGATAGGGAACCACATGATAGTGGAGGATCTCGTCGATGGAGAAATGGATCGTGTTCCAATTTAAAAATTAAGGAAGTTTTAAGGACCTTCAACAAAAATTAAGTAGGTTTAAGGGCCCTTAAAAATGAAAGATAAAATTAAGGAGTTCTTAAGAACTTTTAAGGACTGTAGGAACCCTGAATTAATAAATTGCCAAATTAGCACTTTTTAGAAAATTTTAAGTTTATATTGCATAAATTTATGAAAAAATTATGCCTTTAGATTAGAGTTACCAGAATTGAAATTATTGTTGTTGACATCTAAGTAAAAAATATTGGCAGCATAATCTACCACAGACATTCTCCCACAGCGGCTGTGGCTGTAATCTTGAAAAATCCGCACGAATTTGCTAAATTAATAAAAAGATACTTAAATTAAAATGGAAGCTATTTTTTTCTTACCACTGTTCAAATGTGATCTTTGTATTAGTCTTGAGGTCCTCTACCTCCACAGAACTTACATTAGATGCCATGGCGAGAAAAGCATTGGTCTATCACAGTGGTCGGCAAAGTGTGGCTCCAGAGCCACATGTGGATTTTTGGCTCCTTAAGTACGGCTCTGGCACAAATATTCACAGAAGGCGCAATGATATTTTCAATTTACAAAAAACTTGGTAAGAAAAAAATTACATCTTATTTTGATAAATAAAAATTTAATAATTCGAGAACATGTATAATTTTTTGTTTAAGTTAAAAGATAGATAGGTAATTAAAATTTTATCCGTATTTTTCAATCTAGCTTCACCTCTTACAGGTATTTTTATACGATTTTATGACACCTGCTATATATGTTTGTGGTTCTGGTACAAAATTTGTAATCGATTTTTCGATAACTTCTATTTGTCCAAATGTTGGAAGTTTTCTTCTATATTTAGTCATATTAAAAGTTTTGTTATTTTGTTGATAGAAAAAATTATTTTTTTCTTTTTAGTGCAGTTACATATATTAATAAAATTGTATTTTTTAAAAAGATTTTTTTTTCTCATCATTTAATAATGACAATAATTTTGTACTGTTGACTTTAGAAAAAAATATATTTGGAATATTTTTATTACTAAATAATTATAAATATTAATAATAATTTTACTAAACAAGAAGATTTGCCTCCCAATTTTTTTTTTTTATTTTTTGTAATGTTTATATTTGGCTCTTTGGTGTTAATAAGTTTGCCGACCACTGGTCTAGCATTTACTTTACAGCAATTTGATTGTTAAATATTTAGACATTTTTGACTTCTTAGTGACATATTTCAACCTTGCAAAATTCATTTCAACTAACATGAAAATTTTGAATTTGGGGTAAATTTTTTAAAAAAATCCTGTTTTGGGCTTTTGTATGGATTGACCTGAATTTGGAAAGATTAGTATCCAGTTTTCTTGTTTAGAGTTTTGAAGATTCTAATAAATAATAGCAGACATGCCAACATTCAGGCACTTGTGTTAGAAGCAACAGCGTGGTTTGAAATTTTAACATGCTAGTTACATACCTTATTGGTTTCTAAATTATAATTAAAACTAAAATATTTACACAGCAGTAAATTGCAAAATTTATGCATTTAAAAATGTATCAGTAGCTTTTTTAGCTTTAAAAAGAACTTATTCTTCAGAACAGTAAATATTAAATATTTGCATTTTTGTATCATCAGGGATCCTAAAGTTTCTTTTAACTCTTATTTGACCTAAATTCAGTTTGGTTTTTCTGCACAGTACTGAAAACAGTTTAACATGCAGCATGACTGTGTGGAAAGAGTCATATTCAGCATTATTTTTTGGCAAAACTTTGAAATGACTTTAAAACTTTGATTGCTGAGTTGTAATCTTTTCGGTATTCAAACGTTTTGTTCCTTTCCAGAGCAATCTGAGGAGTTTCCAGAATTATCCATTTTTCTCATTTCTCCGGAGCAGTTGGCATGTCTGTAATAGTGATTTTGAAACATAATAATCCTCTTTTACCCTGTATGGAAGCTGAAGCTGTTTCATCACAAAGTGCTTTTCTTTGGTAGACAATTTGAAGAATATAATAAGGATAGCAAATCATTGTGGGCATAGCAAAAAGCTCTTCCTTACTTCAACTAAATTATAATTGTTCTCTTCAGATTAAAGGCAAGAAATTATACCATCAATACAGATGTGATAATGATTTTGCATCCATTTTTTAAATAAATGATCGATAAGTATAAGCTTTAACTAACCAGGGTCTTCAAACTCGTGGCATTCTTGCAACAATAGAATTTTCTGGCAGATACCTCTACCTTTTTCAAAGTATATGTAAGTTATATTATACAGGTGCTAGTAATAGCAGTAGTAATAAAATTTTTAAAAATGCAGCTGAATTTAAAGTTTTTGTATTGTTATTTAAATAATGGCATAACTCGTGCTACTGTTAGCAGCAATTTTTATATCATCCCATAGCTCTATAGTGGCCTATTTTGCATTCTACAACAAACCTGCCAACCCTTAAAAAGTCCGATTTCTTGCAATAACTAATGTTTATTGATCAATGTATCAACCCTATACTAATATAAAAATTGTACAAAAGAGAGGAAAAATTACATAATATTTAATTATTATATATGATTCATATTTTACTATATCTGAAAAATCAAGATACAAAATCATCAGAAAAAAGTGATTGAAAAGTTGATAAGCAATACTAAAGGTATTAAACAAGTCAGAATACTAAAACAATGAAAATGACAAAGAAAAGTTATATACTAATGACAATATTATCTATTTAAAATATTCACAATTGTTCAGTTTGTATTGCATTTACTGTTGCAGATATTGCTATCTTTACAAAAATTGACCTGGAAACCTAAAAAATAGTAAAATATCCAGTATTGTTGGGCTAAATTTCAAGAGTTGGAAGTTACAGTGAGCTTGTTCAAATATTTCAATTATGTTGCTGCATACATAAAAACTATTTTTTTACACAATATTCTACATGAAACTAAAATAGTAATCCACCATAAAGAGAGTGTCAGCTGTCGACACAAAACCATGTATCACACAGGTCAAGATAACTGCATGTAGCTTATGGATTTAATATACAATTATAAAATTGACTATATTAAATCTATAAGCATGTAACTTATGAATTAAATATACAGTAAAACCTCTTTTTAACGACCCCACGATACAACGACCCTCTTAAAAAGTCTCAATTATTTTACCCTAGGAATAATGTTAATTTTGAATCTTTACAACAACCCCAAGTGTATTACTCTTCGTTAGACCGACTGCCCATTTTAGTCCACAGAACTCATGAGCAAGTGGGCTATTTTAAAGTTATTGTACTGTGGTGCAACCTCAATTCGATTATGACGAAGGAGAAGAAATCGTCTAAGCTTTTGAAAAAGAAGCCTTCAATGCAATCAATGCCTTGTGTCAATATTTTGAAAGACAATTTAATCCTTCAAAATCTAACAGATATGGAATCAGTGATAACGAAAAATTCCCAAATGAACTCGAAACGGGCATCAAAATCTCAGTCATGGAAACACAAATAAATAGCAGTGTTCTCTAGGTATGTACTGTTGCATCATTTCTTGGCTCAATTTTTTTTATTTTTTTTTTTCAATTTGTTACAATGACCCTATGATGTTGGTCCCACAGGGGGGTCGTTATACTGAGGTTCTACTGTAGTAGATATTGTACTTGTTTACATTTCTTAAAACCACCTGTAGTATCCCAGAATTTTGTGAAAATCAGTTTGAAGACCCCTAAACTAAACAGTAGTGTTATATCCATGCACACACACACACCCCAAAAAAAAAAAGAAATTTAAAAAAAAAAAAGAAGACAAAATGAAAAAAAAAATTTTGCTCATTCAATGAAAAATTCTGTTACCTGAGAATATTACATTTACTGTGGAAAAAAAAAATTTCATCACAGTCTGTTGCTGATGCATAAACATGAAAACTGATTTCTTAATCAGTCCCATCATAGATGTTTTATAGATACCTTAAAAATATAATTTTATAAATAAGACAATCCAATCCTGACCATATCTCAAACACAGCCCTCTAAATCATAAACACAATTATAAGCAATACGTGAAATTTTCCAATGAATCCGATACCACTTTTGTTAAGGAAGGGATTTAACCCTTTCGTGGGCCATTTATTTCTCACTCCATGTTTCCAAACTTTCAAAACAGATCTGCTCATTTTATTCAATCGAGGCAGGAATCAGTCTTCCCGTTGTTTCAATAACAAGACCAATATATTAGAATGGTTTTGCGCTTAACACAGGTGTATTTTGTAAGATCGTGTAGGTGGGAAGTCATCTTCCCACTGCCCACGAAAGGGTTAAGGAGACATGTAACATATTTCATCTGCAGTTGGCATTAATGCTGAAGGATTTCCAATCCACTGATGTTTTGCTAGAGACTATGAAGCATGAAATTTTGTCAGCAAAGAAGCCTGGATGACTGAAAGGTAATGACAGATTATGAAAAATGTAAGATTTCAGAAAAGATTTAACACTAATAAAGTTTGGAGTAGAGAGATTAAACACATTCTCAAACATATTTAACAGATATTCTCTAAGGATATGTAAGTCCATATTATAAATAGTCTGCAGTCATATTGTTAATTAAATATACAAACTCAAACTAATTACACAGTCTTTTCTCCTATTCGCTGAATCGGTTGTTGAATTCACGAAGGTATGGAACTGGATCGATGGAAAGTCTTTGAGAGTTTGGCAATATGGATTCAAATTACCACCACAAGCACAGACAACAAATTAATTCAATAACACACCATAAGTGGCATAGAATAGTTTGGGGGTTTTTTTTGGTTCATAACCCAACTTAACTGTAATAATAGGGTTAGACAAGCGCATCAAAACTTCGTTACCATTACTAAGACAAATTCCTTTCAAAAACATCCATAAAAATTAAATTGACTACTTCCATGTTCTTTAAAATCATTTCAATAGCATTTATCCGACATGAGGTTTAATAAAAATATTTACTGATAATATTCCAACTAAAAGTATTGAAACCTAAAATAAATCTACATATTACTGATGCATTCAATCTATATGACTTGAAAAACATGAGAAATTTTTATTTAATGATGAACATTTCTTCCCATACTAAAATAATACTGCTAAAATGTAGCATTTAAAAATTTTTATCTAGTAAAAAGAACAAAGAAAATATTGAATGAAATTTCAGAATTTAACTGTTCCTGAAACGGAACTCAAATAATATTAAGAGGAAAAATTCGCTACAATAATTCATTTTTTCCCAAAACTAATACCCCACCTGGCATTTCATCTTAAAATAAGCCACAGAGAAATACATTAAAGTGTGAATAACTCACATGTAAATGAAAACAGAGTTTTTCCAAAACTGAACACATACTTTCAAAGAAAATAAATAGAATGTGGGAACAAATTGGATTTATTTTGGAAGACATTAAACAATTTTCAGTGAATAGTAAAGAATGACAATGAAAAACTGAAATAATATACATGAAAATAATGTGATGTATAGCAATTAAATTACATAAAATCCTCTAGAAAGCTCATCCTAGTTTAAAAAAAAAAAAAAAAAACACATACAAGGAGTATTTGCACAGGAATACAAAAGCACACAGAAATAGTAAATAAAATTTGCACATGTATAATTGGATTATTTAAATTTGAAACATTGTGCTTTCAAACTGTACAGAGAAATATAGAAATTTTTTAGTATTTCGATCCAGCTCCCGTAAAATAGTTGCAATCTGACATTGAGGTGAAAACCATACAGATAATTAATAAAGATTGATTTTTTTTGTAATTGGCTTCCGACACATGTGGCATGTTTTAAGAGTTTGAGCACACGTCACACATGCACCATGTCCACACATAAATGCAACATTTCGACGTCTCTCCATGCAAATTGAACAGCTGTGTGCCTCTTCAATTTCTTGGATTTTACTTTCTAAATAACGCAACCTCTCCACACTCGCCTGACGACCTTTAGAAGACAAAACACGACCACCTACAAATTCAAACCATCCATTAATCGCTGCACAAAACAAATATATAATACACTTCATATAAAAGTTTATTTCAGTTTTCAACACACCCAAAGGCATTCATGGCAAGGCAATTAAAACAATCATTGTACAGAGCATACCAGCTAACTTTTAAAAATTGACATCAATAAAATATTTTGGTTGGTTGAAACATCAGTTGCTTAATGTATAGCAGCAAAAGTAATTGTATTTTGTGAAACTGAGTACTTATTTCAATTTTAATCAAGTTTAAACAAAATTTCTGTCTCTCTCTCTCTCACACACACACACACATATATATAATAGAAAAAAGAATAAGTAATATATCTCCATTACACATAAAAAATGTAAAACACACAGAAAGAAAGATGGTGTGACTAAAATTACAGTTTGTTTATTGAGAACTGGAAACATTAAATTAATCCTTTTTAAATCTACTTGAAAATAATTTTTTAATTATTTAAAAATAAAAGGGAGGGGACAATTAGCATTTAAAGCTAATTCTAAATAAAGATTAATATCAGTATGAAAAATAACTGCATTACTTTGGAGACATTCGCTGCACTTTAAATAACTGAATAATATATACAAATAGAATAGCCATTACCATAAACAGAATTTTTATTACAAAAATGACTGTAAAAGAACTAAAATATTTAGACACTTGATTCAACACTTTGTAACAGTCCTTAATATAAACAAGACATCTCTGGCTTGAGTTTTAACACAAACACATTTATTTTATCTTTTCTGCATGCATAAAACTAATACTAAAATATCATAAAATATGACACATACCAAGAAAAAAAAAACATTCCGCAATGAACCCAAATTTTTTATAAAACACAAAAAGGTACATTTATGTCCAGTCTTATTGGCAGACAAATATGCCTTGTTTATATTAAGGCTAGAATATAATTCAGGTCTGCTGCACATTTTATAATGTGGAATTAGTTAATGCCTTTTGCAGTTTATATATATAAAAAAAAAAAACACCTATTTCATCAAATCAGACAGCAGACTTTGAGAGAGTTGAAAAGAAAAGGACAACATCAGTATGCATTTATCATTTTGTTATGCAAACATATATCTAAAGCCATTTATATAATTTTTACAAATAGTTTCTTTCTAATATCATTTTGTTTCATTTACTTGAACTGGCCCATTGATTCATAACAGATATATGTGTGGTTAATTTAGTTCTATTCATTTTATATACAAAGATTACTGACAATATATCAACAGTTGCCATTCAACCATGTTTTGGATCAGGAAGAACAAGTAATGTTTAACCTTTAATACTTTAAAACTTGAGAATTACCTACAAAAGAAGGTAATACACAATAGAGTCTGTGTATATATAGGTATGCAGCTCATCTTTTTTTGCCCTTTTCTAAAGAAAAAGTATCAAGATATACGCTGTTCCCCTTTTTAATCTGGATACACTTAAGGATTTTTCAGTTCTTTCAATTACAGTATTCAAAATCTCATAAGTTTAAAGCAAATTTCTTTTTCGTGTGCAGTGGGTATAATACAGTCATGGTTTTTCACCTAAATAGTCTAATTCAAAGTATATATGAAGGATGTAACTGAAATTCATGAAATGTTTTTCTTACACTTGAATCAAGGTGAAACCACACAAACAATTTAAAACAAAGAGGAATGTTAAATTACATTACCTTGAAATAAAAACAAGAAATGACCTTACCTTAAAAAAAATTATTTATTAAGGCTTTTTAATAAAAAGGAAATCCAATTTTTTGGTAAGTTTGAAAGTTTGATCTTAGTAAGGTAATTTCTTTTGGAGATTTAAAAAAAAATCTTAAAAGTTTGAGAAATTTTGGAAAATTTCTTGAATTTTTTTTTTTTTGTTTGTTTTTAAGGAATTTTGAAAAGTACCCTGACATATTTCAGAATTGTAAAGAAGCCTGACATTTTTATAATTTTCTTGATGCATAGCCATCCTGCTATTACTGAAAGGCTTTTTAGTACTTGAACACTTAATCAGCACACTCATTAAGGCTGCTATTTTGCACACTGCTTATCTATTTTGTTATTCTAAAAATTATTTCAAAATAAAAATTCGGTACTTTTTCCTTATCCCAGCACAGGCGATAAAGTTGCCAATAATGATATAATAATGCCAAATGGAATATTGCCGCCTTATTTTCAAAGCAAGTTGTGGCCATTGTTTTTTTCCTTGGTCATATCTTTTTCCTAATATGAAAAATTATAAAAAATAAAAATTTGCGATTTGCCCAAAACAGGGGAAGAAGCGATCAGATTCATTCAAGAGAGAGGCATTTTGCTGAAATTGCAGCTTATGATAAGAATCATGAAATGAAATTGTATTTCAGAGATGAAATTAAATGGTGCTGCAATCTATCCTCTTGTCACTATAAAAGACGTATCTATAAAGGCACATGGTTTCAGTTATTGAAATGGAGCTTTTTGAAGCTTTTTAAATTTAGTTTTAAAAGAATTTTGGCCATTTATTAATGGTATGCTGAGTGTTGTAGCCAATAAAGTCTGTTTGGCAAGATTTGTGCCGGTATAATGGAAAAGTACTAAAATTTTCTCTTTCACCTATTACATAAAAGTTAATTTATTCAAATATGTGCAGTGGTTTTGGAATCAAACAATTTTTGACTCTCCATATGAAAACCTGCAACATACCCTATTCTGTTGTAAGTAATTTTACAACTATTTCCTTAAAAAAAGAATGAAATGGTAACAGAAAACAATAGTTTTTCAAAGATATATTTTTTTATTCATTGTCACTGTTGAAAATCCTGACGTATTGGAGTGATGTAACTTCTTTTGTGCATGCGTGCAGTGACGTCAGGATTCCCCCCCCCCATAGCCCCGCACCAGGGGTGTGAGGAGGAAAAATAGTAGTGGTGATGGATGGAGTAGTGTGTGATTGTCCTCGTCAAGAAAATAAAGTATTTAAAGATCAGTTATCACAATTGGAGTTATTTTCAATTATGCATTTTATTGTGTCAGATCCCGTTATGAACCTGGAAATTTCAGGTAAGAGATATTTTCTCTTACAATTTGATATCTGTTTTTGGAAGTAGAATCCCAAAAGTCACTAAAAATAAAATAAAGTTAAAATAAATACATTTATACTCTTACTTTATTTGTGCCAATAGCTTTCCCTGTCATTTTTTATTATAGCCTAAATTTACATAACCCTACCTCTTATGTTATACAGGTATGTAAACAAAAATGAACTGTAACCACTTAATAAACCAATAGAGATTTGTCACACCCTGCTTGTTTGTTTTCCATTTTTTTGCATACATTTAACTGTTAATTGTTTTTTAGCTATTTAAAAGATTAATTATAAATACTGTATTTCTTTAAGTGAGTGCAACTCTTTTTTATTTTATTTTGCCTTACGCATCAGTTATTGGTAGGTTGTTTTGTAGCATGCAGGTTTGACTG
Organism: Pardosa pseudoannulata; assembly: GCA_032207245.1. Lineage (NCBI taxonomy): Eukaryota > Metazoa > Arthropoda > Arachnida > Araneae > Lycosidae > Pardosa > Pardosa pseudoannulata. The sequence continues at coordinate 2,891,326 of CM063501.1, forward strand.
CAAGATATATATATATATATATATATATATGTATGTATGTATATATATAAACACATACAGTCTGTATCGGTTATAAGGTCAGCTCAATGGTCCAGAAAAATCAGACCCTATAAGCGTGGTGACCCTATATGCGGAACAATACAACCCTATTGAATTACGACAGGATTATATTCACCTAATAAATAAATAATTATACTTTTAAGAACCTTTTGAAAATTAATTTAAGAAGTAAAAAGTACATTACAAATATGCAATATTTTTTTTTTTTTTTGGGGGGGGGGGATTTATTAGCTTTCCTTACTAATCAAAGTACAGTACACATACACTCATGTTCAATGTATTTAAAAATAATCCAGTATATAAGTTTGCTTCCTTTCGTTGGTCATTAACACAACTTTTTCTGAAATGCTCATCTGCTGCTTCAGAATTTGTAAAATAACACCTGGGGTCATGTATGAGAGAGATAACTTCGACCCATACACAGACAGATGTCCACTTGTTATCAGGGGGGAGGAGAGAACTGAGAGAGGTCAAAAACTCCGACAATGAGTCTACACAAGCAAGAAAAGGGGAAAGAAAGGAAAATAAAGGCTTCAATTCAGGTCCTCTCGGATTTCGCATTGACTTCTTAAAGAAATGGAAACTCGTCGAAAACATGAAACTGACCCTATAACTGGTAACAAGAAAAAAAAAATGACTGTATAAGCGGTGCACTTTAACACATGTTCCCCATTAAGTTAGATGAGACTTTAGAAAACTGACCCTATAGCTGGTACTGACTGTGTATATATATATCAAAGGTAGATAAAGATGTTAATTGGAAAGAATTTTATGCGATTTTAATCTCTGGTTTAATCATTATTTTTAAGCTGTGTTAAGAATTCAATAAACGTTTTTCCCACTTCCAATGGATTTTGTGTTCGAAGATTGAAGAAAACCTAGACCTTGGTGAGTACAAGGTTTGCTCACCTCCCTTGAGGCCGACACTCACCTGCTGTGGTTTTCTTCAAAATAATCTCCTGGCATATAATGCACTTCTTCATTCTCAAGCAGCACTCTTCACAGGTCACTCTGTGCCCACAAGGATCAAAGGTCACAATGCCAGGAACTTCAGAGCAAATAACACACTCCATCTCCGGTGTCTTGGGCTCTGATAGGGGAGTTTCACTGCTTTCACCAGAAAGGGGTAATGACTGGGCTTGACCTCTACATAAACCAGAAAAAGGGCTTAAAAATACTTCAAATACACAGAAAGTTTTACAAAATGCAAATACCCCTGTTGACCAGCTACCTGATACAGCTGGACAAATCTCTGATACTAAAAAAAATTAAAGTAGAAGCTAGCATGACTTGTGCAAAATGACGAGAAATAAAAAAACAAGTATTTGAACTAAACATTTTTTATTTCACTACTAAAAGTTTTTCAAAAAAAGTTAACAAAACAACCACCTATCACCAAAAAAGGGTCAGATAATATTACCTTTTTCAGTAATATTATCTGACCCTTTAATTTTAAGCCTAATACCATAAACTATTAAAAAAAAATAGAAAGTCAAAAAAAGAAAGGACTTTATAATCTAATACATAATTAAGAAAATACGATTTAAACTAATATGTCATTTAAAGGGAATTTACCCACAGCATGAACAATAGGATAGCGCTGCTATCCTCACAGGTGACCAAAAGAAAAAAGTACCTGCCTGGTGCTTGTCCACCCAGCAGCAGGCATCGCAAACTATTTACATAATCATACAGCTTCCTCCTCCACTCAGAAAATCACAAAATGATACGGATCATAGCTGCTGAGTGACAGTTGAAGCTACATTAGCGTTTGCCGCGCAGATTTCACGACCAAACTTACAGTGAGAGTCAGCTTCCTTAATGAAAACAATCTAACTGGCAATCAAGATGGCAGTTAAATCTCCTGCCTCGGTTAACTTAAAAATAAACGAACTCATAAACAAATTCCGGGATTCACCAGAAGTTACAGAAGGTGCCGATTTGGCTGCAACTTCTAACCCCCCACCCCACCCCAAAGAAACTTTTAATTTTAAGATTAAAAATTCTAATCCTAAAAACTGCTTGAGGAATAATTGTTTGAAACACGAACTGAGCCACAAAGATTTTGAATCTAATTTTTTTAAAAGTATGGAAAGATATGTTCTTTTTTTTTAACATGTTAATGCAATATCATTCTCCCTCAATGGCCGATCAGCATGGAAGTCACCCTCCACTTTATAAGTGGAATCATACAAACAAGTCAATATTTTGAGAAAAAAGAAGGAAACAAAGGAAAAAATGCAAAAAAGAGGTAGTTAAATAACTATTAAAAGTTAATGTTCTAATTTACTTACTGCAAAAACAAGTGCCTATAGATGAAATATGGAAGAATCCAAATAACTTTTTATCAATATAAACATGTACTCAAGTTTCCAAGTAAACAAATATTTAAAACAGATTCAAATCAGATGCCTCTTCATTGTGCCTCGTTAAAAAATTAAATAAATTCACCAATACAGTTGAACTTTATTATATTAAACTTTGAGGAACTCTATTGTTTGTTGTACCTGAACCTTTAAGAACGATGCTAGACCTCGCAAAATTATATCTTGCACAAGATTTACATTCGATTACATATTATCTTATATAAGATTTATATTGACTAAAATCAAACAACTGAACAATTGCATATTAGAATGACCAAAAATGTAGACAAATGCAAAACTAATTTTGTCCTTAGTTGTTGCTTACTATTTTAATACTGAATTAATTTATAATCTTCTATAGACGTGATGTCAGTATCAAGATAGGTTAAGGAATTTGTCCAATACAACAAAAATATTTTCTTTCCTTGATTGGGTGGACAAGATGTTATTAATTTCATGCATTTTGTTTATAAATCTAGAAACATATTTAAATCTGTTTTCATAGCTGCACAAAAGTTTTATACAAAATGAAAAAAAAAACAACTTAGCGAATGACTGAAAGAAAGGATCCTTCTACCTCATTCCTAAGATTCACTATAAATATATAAAATGGAAATTCGCCATTTATGGATAAATTAGCATTATAAACAAAAGGGAAAATCACAAGATCAACATTGTCATTTGTTATAAGCTGATTTGTTAAAATAAAGATTTCAAGAGTACACCAATCATTTAAAAACCATTTCAAATAGCAAAGCTTTAAAATGCACTTTTAAACAGAACTTGAAAACTTTGCGACAACAAAATTTGTTATTAACTAGTTTGTAAAATTCTATTAATTTTTCTTACATTGAGGCCCACCCTGAGCTGTAATGCCAATAAAGAAGATCTACCATATTACAGATCTATAGTACATCCAAAAATAGATCTTACATTACACAAAAGTTTTTTTGAAGGACAATATACTGATTGTTGCTATCTTGCAATGCTGTAATTATTACAATTAACTAATGGAATCCAAACAAAATGGTAATAAATTTGCACTAAGTTTAATTTTTTAAATTTAAGTTATCTCAACATTTGAACAGATATACACAATTATTAGTAACGTAAACCTTGAATTTGTTGAATTAAAGAAAAAATGTATCACACCAGAAAGATTTCTTACAAAGATAGTCTCATCCACTTTTTTGAGTAAAGGTGATCTTTGTACAAAATAATTGACAATATTTATACAAAACATCTTTGTAAAAAAAACATACATTTCTTGCCCATACATTTTCAACTGTTTTAAAAATTTTTAAATTATTTTCAACAAGTTTAAAGTTTTGTATTCTAACATTTAAGGAAATGTCTTCAAATTTGGAGTTTTGAGATATAAAGGGTTAAATGCGACAATATTTCAAAGATCTTAATGTAATTAAAACCACATCCCTAATGAAATACTGTTTTATGATTTATTTTTGCAATGCAAGAGCAATCTACTGTATAAAGCTAATGTGAACATGCACGCAAGCCACATAATTCTAACCCATAGAATTGGTACTTAAAGACTATAACAGGGATAGCAACTTATGAACAAAGTTAAAAACTGCACAAAAACTAAGATAAAAACTGTCCTGACCATTAATTTTTTCCCCTGGCAAAAATTATTGGTACCTTACAATTGCACATACATTTGAACGAATAAATTTTAACTATTTTCAGGGTTCTCACTCTTTTTCCAGAACAAAAATTAAGAACTTTTTAAGGACTTTCTAAGGACCAAAGTAACTTTTTATAAGGACCTACTTGAAATACACGGCATAATGACATAAAATCCTATTTCCTAAGGAACATGTTTTAATTATGAACCATGCATGTTCTATAAATGCCCTACAATATTTCAGAATTAAATTTTTAAGAATACCTAAAAATTAATATAAGATAAACCTATTTGACAAAAACATTCTGAAAAATGTCCATATAAAGTTTTTTGAGCTATCAAATTAAAAATAAATTGTGAATAAAATATAATATTATGAACAGTACTTTCTGAGGGCTTAAAAATGACTGATATATATATATATATATATATATATATATATATATATATATATATATATATATATATATGTGTGTGTGTGTGTGTGTGTGTGTGTTTACTAGCTGATTATACCCTACGTTGCCTGGGGAAGTAGAAAGTTTTGGACTTTCCTATTACATTCAATGCAAAGAAACTTAAACTTCCATAAGTAACTGAAATATCTACAAAACCACCACCCTTCATGCTTCATTTAATTAAACTCAGCATGTTAGCTATTAGGAAAAGGCAGCTGACTTTATAAACCTTTTCAGAATGCAAAAGATTATTTGTCAAAAAAGTTTTCTAGCTCGTGACTACAAAAAGTACTAATAAACTAAATGTATTTTCATAATATTTTAAGGATATCAGGGAAAAGAATTTTGAATTACTACAGAAATACACTGAAAACATATATGCATTTGAGGATTTTCTTTATTATTAATACTGCATTTTGGCTAGAAAATATAAAAGAATGTTATGAACAATAACAAATATTTTATATATTCTTTGACCAGTCCTTATCACCTGTACTGGCGTTCTTAGAACCGGTTTGGGGCAAGTTAGACTCCAACTTATAAAACCAGAAAGTTTGGATAGTACGGCTAAAACTGATAAGAAATCACATGACAACGTATAAATTGATCAAGTTCCAATTTAAAAATTAAGGAATTTTTAAGGACCTTTGACAAAAATTAAGTAGTTTTAAGGGCCCTTAAAAATGAAAGCTAAACTTTTAAGGACCGTGGGAACCCTGATTTTAATTTGCTATCATCAAGCCAAAATATTTGGGGGGATCCAATACAGCATACATATTACGATGAGGAATGTAAAACTTTAATTAATATGATAAGAAAAGTGACTTATTATACAAAAAAGTAAGAAATGAACGTTGAAGAAGTGTATCATAAAGGCGGTATTACTTTTTCAACTCTGCATAGTGCTGTATTAAGTCGATCACAGCTGGGTTCTGAAGAAGCTCAAGGGGGGTTTTGCCTTTCCGGTTCCTATGATTAAGATCAGCTCCTTCTTGAGCCAAATAACAAGCGATGGCCAGGCCATAATTCTTTTCCATACCCACACTTGTAATATGAGTCATTATCTAAAAAAAAAAAAAAAACACAACTCATTCCAACAACTACAAAATTACACTCATTTCACTTTTAATAGCACAAACATTCAATAAAAATAGTATGTATACATATCTCTGTCACTGATCTGTAAAATAAAATGACAAAACTCAATGCAATAATAAATCTAATTTATTAAGAATAAAATATTAATAAATTAGCCTGTAATACTTGACACCAGCTTCGCCATGTATTAAATACAGTTTTTCTTTGTATTGATATTTTTCAAATAATAAACATACATATTAAACAGATAATAAAATCCTACATGCACATCACATTTCAGAGATATTCATAAAGAGGAGGACGCAGGTTCAAAAACACAATATGGCTGTCAAAAATTTGCCAAATATTGTATTTGCAGTATAACTTAAAAAGTCACATTAACCCATTAAAACACAAGTTTTTTTACTTCTGTTTCCCCCTCCCAAAAAAAAACTAGTAAAACTAGTAAACTGTTAGCTTATATAAAGCTATAATAGAATAATAGTTGAAGTAGAAGCATTTTGCCCTATCCATCCTGAACAGTATTAAGACAAACGTTAGCATCATTTAAAACTACATAAAAGAAAAGGAAAATAAACATCGGCTAACTGCCGTACACACATAGCCATACAACTACCACCACTGACTGATACATAGCCTTTTTCCCCCCCGAGTACTTACCGGTAAGGAAAGAAACGACCTTCAGACATATGCAATATGTCACGGCTCGAAAGAAAGTGCATGCATAATATATATGCTAATATCGTCAGTGTTTATGAGATGTGTAATAAAATATTTAAATTACTTATTATAAAAATAAAGTAACTAATTTTCTAACATAAACAGATCATTTTTCACACTTGAAATAAAAGATTGAAACCAATTAATTTAAATCCCTGCTTCAAATTAAACAATTTAAATTACCTTGCTTACAATAACATCCTAAAGCACAATTTGATAAATTCAACACATTCACAACTTTACGTTCCAGTTTCCCATTGCAGTCATAACAGAGATTACTTACATTAGATATAGCAGGAGCATCTGCTAAGTTAATATCATTTTTACTAGTTTGCCGCATCACAGCGAGATGTAGACCTGTATCTCCATCTTCGTCTTCTACATTGATGTCAGCTCCTAAAGAAACTAACAGTTCCACCAAAGAGCAGTGACACTGACTCACAGCTAATAACAAGGGAGTTTGTTTGCGATTGTTGCGAACATCTATTTCGCAATGACCCTAGCAAAAATAAATATTCAATGTTATTGTACAATATTTTCTAAGTGAAAAACATACATGTCTGAAACTGTTGAAAATAAAATTTAAGCTATAAATTTCTCATTAAGGTATCTGTCTACCTTGAAAACTCCATTTTTAGCCGAAAATCATAATTTTTTTTTTTTTTAATTTCTCTATTACAAAATTTCAAATATTAGGCTTCTAAATCTGTTTTTGTATTGTTTCTACAGCGCTTTAAAGAAAAGTGACAGCTGTCGAAACAAAACGGAAGGAGAGATTTCGGAACCAGAAGTTGTGAATTTAAAGCCTTTTAAAGAGCATTTTTTTTGGGATAAAACTTTTTAAATTTTCATGAAGATTAGTTTAAACATTTTTAAACTAATCTTCATGATAATAATCACGGAATTAGTAAAAAAGTATTTACTCCATTCATTACTTTTTGACTATTATTTTAACCTCTTTTTATTGTTTTTGCAACTGGTTTTAAAATAAAATTGAAATATATAGCTGTTAAAACATAGAACTTTGATGCCTTGTGTACAGGTTTTGGAGATGAAATTCAGCTTCAAAAGTTGAAAAAAAGTCAATAAAGTTGATATGCCATACATTTCAAGAAACTACTTACACATTTTTAAATTTCTTTCTTTTGCTCTTTTAAAAAATTTTTATAGCAGTACAAGAAGTTCAAATCAAATAAGGAAAGAAAAAAAAATAAAATGCAAGTTGTAAAACTAGACTCAAGACTCGAGTTGGTGTTACATGGACACCTGTATATTTTTTATGGCAGCCCAAGACTGATTCATTGTGAGAAGGTGGACAAGCCCTGTTCCAGGGAGGTGAAAGGTTCACCAGGAGGGGGGAAGGATTCCACCCCCACCTGCACCAGATGCGGAGGACATTTTTCCCATGGAGACGAAAGCCTGACCAAGAGGGGGGGATTCCACCCCGGTCCTTGGGAACAGCAGTGGAGGGGATGCCCACTCGGAACCAGAGAGAGCGGACATGAATCTGGAAAGAGCTGAGACTGAAAGGGTGCTTTCCGCTTGGCAGAATTTGAATATTCTCTGTCTTATTTCAGCCATGTTTTTGTGGTTAATGATGACCAATGTACATATGTTTAACAAATCCTGTAATTAATAAAATATATAGTCAAGGATTTTGTCGCTGCAATAATTGTCGGAAATACAGGAATCCACAATACCTGCTCCAGTAACAATAGGTGAGCAGGAACAGATATGAGACGTGCGGTCATCGGAAAGGACAGCTGTGGGCATTCGAGTCGCCCTACACAAGTGAACTGAGAAGAATGCCTGACACTTTGTCAAATGTCAATTTTGATTGTCTACTGCATATATGTATATGAAATAGACTATTATTCCTTTACCTATCTTGTCTATAGCATATGATATACACATCTAATGCTTTACAACACTTATATATCACATGAACTACATTTTAAACGAAAAATAATTTGGTATAGGATCTTAAATTTAGTTAGATTTTCCAGTTAGACTGATGAAGTATAACAATGTACGAAATATGTACAATATAATCATTCTCTCATGGGGAGAACCCAAGAGTTACACGCTAAATATAACAAGTTTTACTTCAAAAGCTTTACAAATTACTAGTTAATCTAGAATACATTTTACAATTATAAACTTTATAAAAAATTATGTTTCTAATTCAGTTTAAAAAAAAATACAAAGGGAAAAGGGATCAAGTAGATGAAGTGATTACCTGCATTAAAAGAGTTTCTGCTACATGAAAATGACCATTCAAGGCAGAAAGATGCAGTGCAGCAAAACCATCATCTTTCTTCCCATCCACTATTTGTCGTGACTTACTTATAAGCCTTTCAGTAGCACTAGGGAAACAGGAATAGAGAACGTCAGACAAAACAGACTCCATTGGCAGTAATTCAATATACAGGGTGTTTCATATTGAATGGGACAAAAAGAATAGAGCAATGTGACTGCCGTAATAGATTTATTGAGCTGAAACAAATTTATTCTGAAACTGCAATTATACAAGTTTTATTTGGCAACAGGGAAAAATGATCGAATGACAAACTCGTCGCTAGAGGCGCTGTTAAACAAAATATCGTCCATGCAGGAGAAAGCATACTGCGTTTTCGAATGTGCCAACACCTACTTGGTAACTGTTGTTCAAAGACATTTTTGCACGAAATTTCATAAAAAACCAGCTGCTTATGCAAGAACTCCATCACAGGTGATATGTTATCGCGAGTGTTGCAGGAACTTGTTTACCATGTAGACATTTGTCATGTCACCAGAGGGGCACCTATTGAACACCTGTAGAAACTTGAATAAATGTATAAATGTAGTTTGGAGGTAAATTTGAATTTTCTAAATATATTAATTACAATGTTCACAATCCTGTTTTCTTTTTGTCCCATTCAATATGAAACTCTTTCCAAAATAGCAAATGAACTTTATTATTATAATCATTCTTGATACAAAGACACAATCAAGCATAGATTTTACCACCGTTTTTCATACTTAAAAAAGCTAAATCAGGGTGCCCAAAGGGGAAACCATTTAGAAACCCACTATCAATTGTAATTTCTTCCATGGCATATGCAAACTGTTTAATAAACACTTTCTTCAAATCTTTTATAAAACTACTTTTAGATAAGAATTTATATTTAAATAAAGTTATATATCTTAATACAAACAAATAAAATTCCCAATGCATTTTAAACTTAAAAATATTATTTTCTGTCTAAGAGGTGTATGTTCACATTACAACCTGAGAGAGAAACAGAGGATTATTAAATTTCACCAAAATAATTATAAAAAAATTGTGACAACTCTTGAGATTCTGTTTTTTTTTTTTATTTAAATAATCTAGACTAATATATTAATTAAAATTGTACATTAATACTTTAAAAAGACTTTTTTGCTCTACGAGAGCATTTATTTCCTTTAGCATTTCCTATGATTATTGTTCATTTTTGGTTCCAATTGCTTTTTAATCAGTTTTGATTTTTTTCTACGGAGCCTCCATTGCCACATATTTTAAAATTTACCTTTAATGTTTCTCTATACTCTCATTTAGCAGCACATAAGGATTTATAAAAAAATGTACAAGAGTTTTTTTTTTAATTTTTGACAAGCAGATTATTTCTCTTTCAAGAAAATTTCCTGTTTTACAACTTATAATTCCTAGTTTCTGGATACCTTGTAAATACATATAGAATTCCTCTAGCTAGGCTTGTTCCTTTACGTGCCTCTATATAATTTTAAAATACATAAACATATGTACACAACAATTTATTTATCAATTTTAGGCAAAGGAAACAAAAATTATTTTGTAATACTACAAAACAAACAATAAAAAATACTAATATTCTAACAAAAATAATTATATTTCTAAAATTACACAAAATAAACAAGATGACTCGAGACAGTTTTCTAACAATAAGGATGGAATAAAATGATATATTCATTAAAAGGAAATGAATAACAAATTATAATAGAAACTACGGTGTAAAGAAATTGTTTATTATAAAAGAGATATAATTTAATTATATGTTAATAACTCTCTTTACAAAAATGGCTAAATATCCTTAGATAATATTGTTGGTGTTTAAGCAAAAGTCACTCTAGCATTTCTGTGACCCTTAGATGTAGTTCCATGCCTCTTACGGTGGAATATATATATATATATATATATATATATATATATATATATATATATATATATATATATATATAATGATAGAAATTAAATAAATACATACTAGAGGCAGAAATTCCATTTTATATCACTGAAAACTATGAAGGAATGCAACATAAGCAAGACAGACTTTCATTGCTGTGGACAACAAGCCAGTAATGAATATGTAATACAGTTTCCTGTATAAACAACCATTTTAAATGAAAAAAAAATGAAACTGTACCAATAGCAAAGCAAATCTCACACTTTCCTGCAATGCACATCACATGCACATGCTCATGGCAAGAAGGAATAAAATGTAAAGTTTATCTTATTTATATATAAAACATACTTAAGAGCATTATAAACAAAGACCTGGCTTTCAAAGAAAAAGCTTTGTGTGCAACCTTGATGTAAATTTAAAAGTTTTGGTTTGGAAAGAATGTTGATTATTTTATTTTTGTAGACAATATGCAATTGAACATCTTTAAAATAAATTTATATAGAATAAAATAGAATATTTTCTGGGGCCAGAACTATGAAATACTTAAGTAATCTCATATGATATTATAGTAAAACATAAAACACAAAGACCACATAACTAGTAACTCTATGTTGAACAATTTTTTAACTATAATATTTCACATCTTTCAATATTTTTTAATGTTCTTTTGAAATGATCATTTTCTAATGTGACTGAACACAATAAACCAAATATTTTGACCCTCAAATTTAGTGTATTAAGGTTTGAGAAAATTACAGATTTGGTGCATTGTATCACATGGTTTAACAGAAACTTAGAAATAATATCATGGTATCTAAAAAATGTATAACAAATTAGCGAGATAAAACAACTAAAAAAACTTACAAATTGTTTCCCTTCAATGCTGCATGATGTAGCACATTAAAACCTCTCTTATTTTTCAGCGTAAAATCAATTTCTGGAATGTTGATTAGAAGGTCCAGAATTTCTAAATTTTCTTTGCTAATAGCATCATGCAAAGCAGTATCACCATACGAATCCTATGAAAATAATCAATTTTACAGTAACAGAAATTGTCATAATCTCTTTTTGAAGTTGATTAATATTAATTAAATTATATATTGATCATTCAGTAAAAAATAAGATGCCATTAGCGACAACTAATTATAATACCATCAATTTTTTAATCTGCAAATCAACAGAGAAAAAGAGGAAAGGAAGTGAGCAGTTTTATTGAAACCCACCAGGGTTCCCACAGTTTTTCTAGAACAAAAATTAAGGATTTTTTAAGGACCAAAGTAACATTTTATAAAGGACCTACATGAAATACACGGCATAACGACATAAACCCTATTTCCTGAGGAACCTATTTTAATGATTACCAACTAGACAAGGCATGTTCCATAAATGCCCTACAATATTTCAGAATTAAGTTTTAAAAAATGCCTAAAAATTAGTAAAAAGATATTTCTATTTGACAAAAACTAATTTTGAAAAATGGACATCTAACGCTTTTTGAGTGATCAATCTAAAAATAAATTGTGAATAAAAACAATATCATAAACAGTATTTTCTGAGGGTTTAAAAATGACTCATATGTGTGTGTGTGTATGTATAATAGCTGATTATGCCCAACGTTGACTGGGAAAGAAGAAAGTTTTAGACTTTCCTTTACATTCAATGGAAGAAAAATGAAACTTCCATAAGTAACTGAAATATCTACAAACTTCCCATCCTCCATTCTTCATGACTGTTAGCTATTAGGAAAGGGCAGCTGACTGTATACTTTAAACCTTTTCAGTATGCGAAAGATTATTTATTGGTCAAATAATAAGTAACTAAGAAAAAACTGTCCCATAAGAAGGAAATCCTGTGACGACGGTGGATCACGTTGATAGAGAAATTGAATACTTTCCAATTTAAAAATTAAGGAGTTTTTAAGGGCCTTTGACAAAAATTAAGTAGTTTTATTGATTGATAACAATTACGACCTCTGAACAGCAAAAATAATCAGATATCTCATAACAAAATTATTTTACATAACTAAAAAAAAAAAAAATTTCAATGAAACAAGAAGTCTTTTGGAAAAAAAAAAAAAAAAAAAAAAAAAAAAAAAAGCACTTACTTGAATATTTACATTACAGTGATGCTTCAATAAAACTTTAACACAATCTAAATGCTGTTTATTGACGGCAACATGCAGTGGACTGCACCGACCCTTATTGACTGTGTCAATATCGGATCCTTTTTTAAGAAGTAAATCCATCACCACCGGTTGATTGCTAAAAAGAGAACCCACACACTTTACTCCAACAGAAAATAACCAATAACCAAATTTTATTTTCCCTCAATTTATATGTGTATAATGCACACACTGTTCTTTACGAGGCAAAATTAGGAAAAACTATCATCTTGTATATTACACCCAAAATAAATTTTACATGACAATGACTGTCTAGTTATAAACAATGCATGACAGCCAAATGGAAAGTGCACTGCTTTTCCATGCCACATTATATGGCAGAGAAAAGTTGTTTGGTTTTTGACATGTTATACAGTTTTAACCACGTTTTAACTATGTGAAAAACCTACTTGTCATAAAATTAAAAAAACAAAAACTTGCAACATCTTTGTTATCAGCTATTGCAATAAAACGAGGTAAAAGTAAGCAATTCACTGCTATATAATAGCTATTGTTAATTATTTAACTATTCAAACAATTTTTTAGAGTACTATTTTTCTATTATGGTATCCGTCTACGTTCAGAGAACTTTTTTCTTTAAACGTACAAACGAGTTCATGTTTTTAGATTTTTAGATTTTTTTTAAATTATCATAGAGAATTGCACTTAAAAAAATTATTCCTGAAGTTTTCATAAAATTTCAAATAAATGAAGAAAATTTACCAAATAAAATGGGTTTTCTCAAAACGTCTAATTTTTTAATAAATTAAATTATTTCAATATTTTTTGATGCAAACCATTTCTTATACACTGGACTAATGAATCACTTAAAATCTTTGCTTCATTTACTTTTGGTAAAAAATGTGGGTCCTTCAAAATCGTGCACATTGATTTTTTAACGAATTTTCATTACCTTTACATCTAACTACAAGTGTTACATCATTAAAAATGATCAATTTAAAGCTTTTAGGTCATTTACTAATAAATACTATCAAAAGTATTCATAATAATTTTCAACAAAATATTTTAAGAACTTTTTGGGAAATCCCATTTCAAGTTTCAACATTTTATTAAAAACACCTAACTAAAAATATTTAATAAAACAGTGCTACCTGAAATTTAGAAAAATATTTGTATTAAAGACAACACATTAACATAGATTTTACTGCCCTGTCAATTGCTTTTGATGTAAGATACTTTGAGATATCACTATGATGATAAAAATGGGACTGGTAATTTGGCCCAAACATTAATGCAAGGGAAGTTTTTAATAATTTTCTGCAGCGGAGCCAGTTGTTCTGCGATGAGCGTCGCAGTTTTTGGCACATTCTGCTTCAGGGATTATAAGTAAAATTAATAAAAATCAATTTTAATATTCAAAATACATTTTTTTTTTTTAATTTCCTTGGTTACTGGAAAACCAACATTGCCACAGAAAGCCTGAATTTGTCTTTTCCTATAAATTTAAACTTATTTAACTTCTGTCTTTAAAAACAAATAAATGAAAAAAAAATTGTAAAATTCTTTTTCAATTAAAAAAAATTAAAAATTAATACATATATTGTTCATACATCTGTTGTTAAACAATTTTCTTGAACAGACACTTTTAAGACCTTTTTCTAGAAAATTATATGACTGTTACAGAGTTAAACCTAAAAGCAATGTAAAGTTACATGTTTTTATATAAGTTTTTTACTATTTTCATCTATAAATAACTGAATTTAAGAAAAAAAAAAATTTCTAATTTGAAAGTAAATGGATCCATTTACCCAAAAGCAGAATAATGAAGCGCAGTATCTCCATCATCATCTTGTACTTCGAGACTGCTGCCAGCAGCTAACAACAATCGAACTATTTCTAAATGGCCCTGGTGACTGGCAACTTGTAAAGCAGTCTTGCCTGAGCTCTTTTGATCAACCTATATTAAAAAACATCTCTAAATTTTAAATAAAATCATTCATTTATATAAAATTGAGTATCCATAAGTAAGAGAATCAAGCCATAATAGGTCTTGCAACTACAAATAGAACAAATCCCAGTTAATTATTATTTGATGTTGAAGGCAAGAATCACCCTTCACAATAATTGTTGCTGTCACTCACCTCCCTGGAGCCTACACTGGGTCCAAGAGTACACACTGCAATATGCAAATGGTCCATGGCTAAGGGTAGCTTCAGTTTGAGCAAGGAATCACGAGGGCTGAAGAAGGACTTAGCCTCAACATTTACAAGCAGAAGTACCAAAACTTGGCCTGCCACCTCCAGAGGTATTGTTTGACAGCTTGGTGGACATTGTGACCATGAACCTATTTTATGTGACCATATTGTAGCGTTCTGGGGCTCTGATTGAGCCCTAAAAAGGATAGCGGAGGCCTACGTACAGACTAAAGATCTTTATTAGAAACACAATGTTGAAATTATGATGAAGACAGATGAGCATGATGAATATCTACAAATGAATGGTGGACACTCTCCGTCGCTCGCCTCACGTTCTTGGCCGATGAGTTCACAGGAGACTCGATTGGTCAAAAATCCTACCTCGGCCATGAACTTCGGTCTTTTTATATCATCGTCTGACCGCAAATGTTCATCTCAGCTGATCGGACATCTGGTTGATGATGTGGTGAGGAAACTGCTTGTAGAACTCTAGCCGGACAGGTGCCAGCCCTGTTCCAAGGAAAGTTTGCAGTCATCGGGAGCAATCTCACCGGACCATTAGTCGATGTCTTTGGACAAACCTTTGGAGAAAACCCTGGTAGGAAATTATTGCTGCTTCCCTTACAATGTAGAGGATTTCTGTCGTGTGAGACTCTTTCTTCGGGATGCCATTGAAACTAACACTGGGAACACTTCGTCAGCATCCTAATGAATTTCTCAGACAGAATGATTGAGATGGTCCTTGGTGTTAACAATCCTCTATTCGGCATCCTATTCAGCACAAAACAATGTCCTTTCACCAGGTAAAGATAAGCTCAGTTCAAATGCTCACAAAGGGCCCATTCACTATTTCCACTTTATGCCGTATTTTCTCAAGGTCGTAGATAAGTCTGTATCTGGAAATTTAATGTAACGATAATTTGCTACGATATTAATGAACACAGTAGATCTTTAGCTAACTTGAGCCTTGATCCTGTTACTCACAAGTTACACGATCACTGCTTTTACCAACTGAGCTGCCGTGGCTCACAATAATTATTAATTAAAACTAATAGAGTAATTAGAGAACTTCAAGTCTGGAATTGGTCAAAGCTAGATGTTTTCAAACTTTGGGCTTTTTTAGATTTTATACTCAGAACAATTTTTTTCATTTGTAAAAAAGTGTCATATTAACACGCCCTACACCATACAGTTTTGAACTTATGAACAGAAAAAATAAATTGTAACTAACATTCAAATGGCTTTTGTATTAATGCTAATATAAAAATAAGGAATAAAAGCTATGCACAAGAGAGGAAAAAACAACAACAACAAGCACTTTTACATAATTTCATATAAAATTGACAAATTCTTAGGGGGGAGCACCCTCCCCTAGAAAATGAACAGTATTTGAAAATAAAAAATAAGTTTAAAAGCACTTGAAAACACAGCATGAACCCTGGAAGTAGTCCATACACATCCTATGGGCAAATTTAGTTATATCATTGAAAAATTCAATTTTCTTTTCAGTTTTAATACAATTTCGAGAAAATGATACACATCATGCTGAGATTTTAACCAACTAAAATTAACAATTTTACTTTAAATAAATCTAAATTTTAATGCAAGAATCTAGAGAAAATCTAATAATGGTAATTAGAAACAAGCTTTAAAAATATATTACATGTATATACACTGATAGAAAACTGACAGTGCATTAAAATCTTTTAATAACAAAATTTCTTAATGTTCATCCTCTTCAGGTGCATAAAAGTGATATCATCCTGACATAATAACAAAAAGAACTTTTTAACTGTACCTTATCAGGGAACTTTTGTAAAAGGTCTCTAACTACATCTGTACGCCCTTGAGCTGCCTCTCTTACTAACTGATCAGAACTACCTGCATCATGCTGATGAGGTTCTACAAGTAAATGACCTAGTAAAGGATCTGAAAAACAAAATCTTCATTTAAGCTGCATAAAATCAAAAATAAAAAAAGGCTGAAAATTATAAAAGCAAAATTCAACAATCATACAACTAGATAAACACCACCTACTGGATAACCCAGAAATTGCCACATTTCAAATGAGGCATGGATGACTCTCAAATTATATTGAACAGAACATTTCTCTAAAGCAGACACAAGTATTTACATATGTGATGAATGAGGAAATGTCAAGCATTCTGTTCTAATCAGCTCCATTAAGAAACATCAAAGTTTCAAAAATTAGCAATCTCAACTAAACAAACATGATTTGACTCACTTTTGAGCAATCAGCCATTAACATATAAGTTCCAAAAACTAAACCAGTTCCTCCCACAAAGTGGAGGACACAGCTATGCCCCAGATGGGGTGCCATGAGGCCCTCCAGGAATATCCCACAAACCACAAGTGCTGGTTGCCAGACTGTAAGTACTGGACTGCTTTCTTCGGCAGACTCATACCTATACACTCAGTGCACCACAAGTATCACAAGCAAGTACAGCAAAGTTCCTATCAGGAGGAGAGAATTAAGAAAAAAGGACTGGATGCTTCAGCTGACCTTATTTTTGATGCTGGAATAAGTGAGCGTGGCATGAACTTTGTGAGTCTAAAGTTGGGTTACAATTGTAGCAGGTGTGTGTGTGTGGGGGCAGTTATTTGTAGCAGTTGCACATTCCATGCAGTATCCAACTGGTCAAAAGAGAGTCGAGAAAACTTTGTGAGATGACAGATGTAACCTTAGGCCTTGGAAAACCATTGCTCAAGGGTCACTGTGAAGGATGAAAGACTTGGACACATTCAAGCATTTTATTAATGACAAGGGTCATCTTTCACACTACTTGTTTCTTTAATTTCTTTAAACAGCCAAGTCAAAGGCGATTTTGAACCCACTGACTTTTGAGGATTCAGATCCTAGACTTTAAATCCTCATTAAACTAACCTCTTTTGGGGCAAAATGGTAGATTATAATAAGTGAAATTCCTCAATTTGTATAATTAATGGTTTATATATTGAAATACATACAAAATTTATAAATATTTAAACTACATAAAAACTATGCATTCACATAGAGTGACAGCCACCCATTGGCATAGAGCAGTGGTTTTCAACACCAACACAGAACCCTGTACATAGTAATGGAACCCCTACATATTACTTATGAAGAAATTTTATTATTTTTCCCTCATTAAACATCAAGACTAAATATAAAGCAGTATAAAAAATGTAGATAATACTTACAAAAGATGACAAGGAAGGAAGATTTTTTTAAAATGAAATGATACAAGTTAAATGATATATTGATGATTATTTCACCCTTTTTGTTCTGTACACATGTGGTTTCAATGACTCATTTTCACATTGCTTTTCTGTTCCTTATTGTTGCATTTCTGGTGTATTAGTTAGTATTATTAATTCTGTTGTAAGAGATTAGTGAAAAATGAGTGACTGAATTTTCTTTAAAACGTCTATGGTGCTTAAAAATTTTTCAAGCGGTGTCATTGCAAAAACCCCATGGTTCCACAAAACACACTTTGAAAAATTCTAACATAGAGCATTTACCTAAAAAAATCATCCATTGGTTATCAGTGGAAAGGCCAATTAAAGGCCACAGGCTCCTGAAATACTCCTAAAAAGTAGAAATAGAGATGGGTGGAAGATTCCAGTTAAAATAAACATCAAGAATATTTTCCAAACTGATACCTATGCTCGGAAAGAAAACTTTGTCAAACATTCTTTCAAAAAGCAATAAATAAATTATTTTGGCTTCAAACAATTGGAAAAAATATTTAACTGTGGTGTAAATATTTTTCATGTTTTAACAGCTAGCTAGTTGTATTTTTTAAATGTTCCCAAACAGAAAATAACATTCTTAGTTACTAAATATTTGACTTTAAAAGATAAAACATTAAGGCTATAGAATTTGACTTACGCGTGTGTTCTTCTCTTTGATTTGCAGTCATAGTATTGTTCATTTCTGTCGCCGTTCCAGGAACTGATGTCACACATAATGGATTGAAGGTCCACGTCTGACCTTCGACACTCACTCTTAAATCCCCATCTGAATAAATTTTTGTTATCTTACCAGTTTTACCTAAAGCCTAAAAGTATAAAATACATTTTAAACAGTCATTACATGGTCTTCCAAATATAAAAACTAATGATAACATGCAAATACCAATGAAACATATCAATTTTGCTATTCCTTTAAAAGTAAAGCAAACCTATAAGAAGCTTAATTTCTTGCTCACATGAACCTTATAACAAGCCTCTTATATTCATTCAAGTAATAAAAAAAATTATATTTATTCACGTAACAATATTTAAATGTTTAAATTTTTCAGTGACACCAACATTTAGACCTCATATACAGCCTTAAATTTATTTCTTGATAACAAAGTTGAGTGCAAGATTGAAAAATTGATGTTTTGAATTCCTTAAAGAAATAAACACAAAATATGTTATAAGAATAACAACATATCCCCCCCCGTCACTTCAAAACATCATTTCACAGTTTGTTATTGTCCATCTTCTATTTTTATTTCTTAGCACTGTTTTAGTGTTCTAGAATATTCTTTTATACTTTTGAATGCTTTTATTTGCTGGATAGCACTGGTTACAGCAGCAAAATTTTGACACGACAAAACCAATTTTAATTAGAAAAAAAAAATAACATATTCTGTAAATATATACTACCATCATTATCTTAATTCAGATATATGAAATTTTAATTTTTCATATGATCCTTTTTTTTCCAACTTAATACATATAAACTTAAGGGTTGGCTTTTTTAGGTTTGAGTTAAAAAATGCTGAGGCCAGACCTTCATATATCGACTTCTTTCATGCATAAATAAAAGTACAATCATGAACATAACAATGTTTTCCATATTTATAACCTATAATTTATTTTAACAATTTAACTCTGTGTGGCATTAATACTGATGTGGAATTTCTGCACAACTTCATTTATTATTTATTGATTTCCCCATTGGACTACCCCAAAGAGATGACAATTACATAAATGACTTCCCAAGTCATAAGCCTTTATTTTGTGGATTTCTAAAATATTGTGGGTGAAACTGCAAACAACAACAATAAAATTGTAGATCTTCAATTTCTGGGGGTGGAGAATGGACAGACGAGTTAAAGGAGAGAAAGAAAAGGTATACATAGAAATTTTGAATTCAATTTTTAATTTTGGGTAGTGTTAAAGGAATGCCAATCTCAGTGATACATATCATTGGCTTATTTTGGGTGGTTGAGAACAGGGGGGGGTAGGGGTTTAAACCCCTCCCCCTCCCGTACCTATGGGCATACCCTTTGGATACCTGTAAAGAAAGCCTTAAGTCTGAACTAAACCTCTGGTATAAAAGATTAAAAAGGATTAGTGAAGATGGAGGTAGTGTTCCAAAAGCAGAGGCAGATGCTCTTGGAATGTGCAATAAAGATGGAACACCAAACTCCTAGAAATATGGGTCGTTCTACCTGTTTCAATGAGTGCAAATGAAAGATCCTTTTTGGCTTTACGCGTTTAAAGACTTATTTAAGCAATTCAATGGATAATAACAGAATGAATGCATTGGCACTCTTAAGCATTCATAGACCCCAGCTGTAGAAGACACTTTAAATGAACTTGCAGAAAAACCCTGTGGTTTGGCTATTACTGTATAAATCAATAAATTTTTAGCGTATTTGTATACTAGTTTAATTCCCTATTTGTTGGTAAGCTATTTTTCTTATATTTTGGTCAAATTCATTCATTTTTTATAGAATATTCACATTTATACAGTTATTATTTAGGTAGATGTTACATTGTGAGTAGTTTTTTTTTGGCCTGATTATTTTCTACTTTTTAATAAAAAATAAAATATTTTACCTGTTATTAAAAAAAAAATTATGTTCTTAAACTTGAAAAATCCAATCAAAATTTAACTAAACAATGTTGTCTAAATAAAAAGTCAAAATTGTTTAGCTGTCTTAATTAGGGAAATAATAGTGCTTTATGACATACTCAAATTTCTTACAGTAGTTAAAAAAAAAAAAAAAAAAAATATGAACCCCCTCCCTTTGAAAATATTCTGCTTATGTCACTGGTTGAGAAAATTACGATTAAAAAAAAACCAGAATGAGGATGAGGAGAATTTTTAACTTTAGGGATGATATTAGATATATATATATATATATATATATATGTATTAATAATAAACATACTGCTTTCATAACTTCAATCCATTCCCCATGCCCTTTTTGTAGTTCTTTCATTTTAGCCATATCATCAATTATTTGAACCATATCACCAACAGAAAATAGTTGAATCTGAAAATAAATCAAAAATTAGACATTAAAGAAATTAGGCATATACTAATATCTTATATACTGCTTAAGAAAAAGAAAAATCATACAATAACATAATTTCAAGGACTAAATACATGACCTGAGATTGAAAATTATGTTAATCCTGCTATTTTTCTTATTGTAAAATGATTGGATTTTAAAAATAGGTTTCGCCAAGTAATGAATGTTAGAAGATATCATTTAATGTCAGAAAATTATACTTATTTTTATAAATATCATCAAATAATGTTATTTTATGGCATTGTAAGATAAAGCCAATGTTAACAACAATAAGTAAAAATACTAGAATATGGGTTTTGCATTAACAGACCAATTTATTAAATTTACTGTTTAGAATATTTCTCTTATAAGCAATATAAATGACTATTTTAAATGCTAAAGCAATTTCAAATTTTATGTTGGTCAATATTAGCAGACGTCCAAAATTGCATGTCTGACATTTAGCAACATTCAAAATATTGGTCATCATTTGTACGACCTTGACTGATATACTTGGATTACTTAGATTGACTGTCAAACACTTTTTCACAGTCACATAAAAATATTACAAGTGAGTTTACCAAAAGCAACATACAAGGTATGGAATTCTCAACTAAAAATTTTACTTACAACTAAATTAAATTATTGTATTTGAATATAAAATAGACACATTCTAGAGACAAATGAAAAAATAAATAGGGCTGGGTTGTTTATCAATATATTGTCAAATACTGATATTTTTTAAGTATTGTGATAACACTGTTAAAATTCTGTACTCCTGATATATCCCTGGTCAGCGATACTCCTTTTCCTCAGCACACAATAATATGGATTGCAAAAAGACATACTAAATGTTCTGCTTATATCAATATAAAGTAATATTTTTGTTCAAGTTATTGCATTTGTTTGATGCTCACTTCATGTATTTACCTTCATACCAGACACAAACACATGCCAGAAGATTATCCCATCTTCATCAAGGTCTTTGATAGTATATGCCAATAACTTGATAACAAAGACCAGAAATTCTAGTGCTTGAAATAGGCACAGATGAACTCGACTGTTCTCTTCCCACACTTGCTCTTGACTTGTTGCAATATATCAAGATATATCAAAGATATTAATTGCTTGATTGCGAGAGTGAGTATTGATATATATCATGATAGCTTGCTGCTAGTTATTTCATAACTTTCCTTCAACTAATATCAGAGGCATATCGTGTTTTGGGTGAATATAGGGATAAAAAATTACTGTTCAGAATTGTGTTGACTGCCTGTAGTGTCTTAAAATTATATTCAAAAAATGCTACATAAAGCAATGTTTGACATCTTTTTGCAGGAAACTGCATACAACTGCTCTCAAGTAATGAGAAAAGTGAAGTAATACACAGTGTGATCATGCTTCTATGCATTTTTGGCACAACACAAGAGAAATGCAATAGTACTATGCTGCACTCATATGGCTAATTTGCATTATTTTTTTTTTAAATAAGATATTAACAATTTGTATTTCTGCTTTATAAATGCTGATTTGAATTAAATCAATCTGTTTTACACATTTTAATATTTTGTTTGGTTTTTGGAAGTGGATACTTATATTTTAAGCTATTGTAAAGAAAATTTTCATTGAATTCTGCAGTTAACCATCAGTTTCAATTTCTTTTTTCCTCCAGAACAACTACAATTTGGAAAATCATTAATCCAGCAGTACAAATTTACTGCCAAAGCCAGAATATCAATGTCTAACGGTACTAATTAGAATCTAAAATGAAGTACAATACAAATGACATTAGAATTTATTAGAACTTTTCAGTCAGGCTTAAGCTAAAGTGAAATGATAGTACGATCACGAGGTTCATAACAAAATTCAGCAGAATTGATAGCTTACAGCAGAGAAAAGAAAACAGATCTGATGACGGGATTTAAAAAAACTTTACTTGCTTTCTATTAAAAAAAAAAACATATGACCATAAACTAACAAGAAAAAACAAGTTTACATAGCAAGTTTATGGTGGAAGGCAACCTGATGGTTATGGTTATGTTGCAACCTGACAACCAACCCACCGGCAAAAATGTGCCGAGTTATATACTTTCTCAGTTGAAAAAAAGTGAATATTAATTGTTCCCAGTGGCAAAAACAAAGGTTCTGAACAAGAATAACTATTAGAACAGTGACATCCCAGTTTAACCGAGGAAAATAAACTGAAAGTAATCCCGGTTACACTGTACAATACACTATTAGTAATCACACAAGATTACCAAACTATGTTGAGTAAAAACGAAGGAGAACCAATAATTACCAAACTAGTATGTTTCATAAAAGTTTTATTGGAAAAACTAGTTGAATTTCATAAACATAAAATGAATAAATAGAAATAAAATTTTTTATACTATTCAGACAAACTATTCCTACATCATGCTTGTAAACCAAAACAAAATAGATTAGTTCCCATCCCAAAACATTGTTCAAGATTACTTCCCTCAGTAATAAATAACATTACAAAGAATGACAAAAGTACCTTTTTAAGTGCACCAGGATGAAAAGTCCATCGATTATTACATCCTTCATACTGAACTCTAATATCTCCTTTATCTGTAACTCGATGAACTGTTCCAATTTTGCCTATAAACTGTCAAAAACAATTAACATAACATAAGCATAGTACAAGATTTTTTTTAACAATAACTATAAAATAATTATAAACAAGTTTAATATCACCTACTACACATAATTATGATCATGTTCTATACAACCTGAGTAGCTGTATGAAATATTATACAAAAAAATTTAACAGTAAATGACATTAAATGAAATAATCTTTTACCAACATTCATACACAATGGTAATGCTACATTATATTAATCTTCAAAATGAAAAAAACTCTTTCATCACTATATATACAGTGATATGTTCAATAGCACTATTAAAAATCCATAGAATTATTTCTAATGATTTAATCTAATTTGTTTAAAGTGTCACAAAAATATAAAAAGACATTACTTTCATATACTGAATGAATCACTATATAACTATCTGTTATCTAAAGATATCAACATATGCAAAGATTTAGAAGAGAAAGCATTAAGTATGCCTCATACCGCTATTCATACAACCATTGAACTACTATTAACATTTCCATACATGCCAGCCCCAAAAAGTTTAGTATTATAACTTATCATTTATCGATCGATGTAATAATATTATACCATACTAATTTAAAAAAAAAAAAGTATGAAAGAAAGGCAAATTACCGTAATTTCGCACATACAGTCTGCACCATCATATAGTCCACATGCACGATTTTTTATTTAAAAAATTTCATAAATCATCAGATTATCTGCACCACTCGATAATCTACGGACTATACGTGCAAAAATAGCCATTTCAGTATGACAGTATTAAATCATTTTAAGAATAAAAACCTAAGTACAGTACAGTGCCAAAAAGTCGGATTTAGACTCCATTAATGCCACCTTTAAAATTTGAAATCATTTCTTCTGCCGTAGCCTCGGAGACGAATTTTAACAGAAGAAACAGAGTAGGCTCCATTTCTCTGTTCGAGAATCCAGCTATGTCAATCGTCTTCTAATGCAGGCCACTGAATTTTTCCACAATGATGGGATTGCTTTCTTCTCCTATTTTTAATCTTTCCTTTTGCTTGTGCCCATTTCTTACTGCTTTCTTGTCGACCTTCTGAATGACTTTCAAGTTGAAATCAGCAGTCAAACTGTGACGATGTTTTAAAGACATAATGAAAGACCAATATTATCACAAATCAAAACTTTGAAAACAAAACACTCTGTTACGAGTGATCCTCATGGTAAAATGACTTTCGACCCTCCACGTTCGATTTTGAACCCATCCACTCGGTGTTGTCAATCGAAGCTGTAAAGAGTGGTACTCCAGGACACAATTTAAGATTGTGCTACTTGCTACTACTGATTATTTCTGCTTTATGGATTGTATTTTTTTACGATATATGGGTTGTTGTTTTTTTTGATACGATGTTTTCTTGGCATCTAAGTGAGTCGTGCTTTTGTTTACATTACATTTGATCATCGGCTGTTCACGCAACTTGCTTTCTCCCCCCTCCCTTCTTCCGATTTTGATGATTTGAGAAATGAACTACCAGCAAATAGTCTGAAAAAAAAAAAAAAAAAAAAAAAAAAAAAAAAAAAAAAAAATTTGATTTTTAAACACAGGTAGTCCATGGACTATACGTGCGAAATTACGGTATATAGTATCTTTAATTTTGTACCATATCCAAGGAATCAGGATACTACACTACAATTTTTAAAATATCAATGAAAAGTTATTAAACAATAAAATTGACATTACAAAATGATCCCATTGGTGCTAATAGTCCCAATTTGGCAAGATTTTGTTTCATTGTTTCAAAAATGGGTAAAAATAGAATGTTTAATAACTTCTCCATCAAAAATCAAGCAATTGGTACATTTACCCCAGAAACTTTGAAAATGGTTGAAAACTCCTGTATTTGTCAGGTTAGACCCTGAGACCAGCATTGGCAGGCTAGCATTTAAATATTTTCCCACAACATGGGAAAAGAAATGGATTTTTCATAATTCAATCAAAAACCTACTGAAGCAACCAAATAATGTACCACAACATCCATCTCCAAGTAAGTTGAGAGTTTATCATGAACAAATGCCTTGAGTCCAAGTAGTGTAAAAGGAAAAAAAATATCAACACATAGTTATTTATCATTCATGGCCCGCTAACTGAAAGAGAAAACTGATTTTTTAAAAAATGCACAGCTCGATGTGAAGACAGATACTACCCAGGCACTTACAAAATCAAGTAACACAATTACTCAACTAAATATAGTGTGAAGACAGAACTACCTCAGTATGAAATACATACAAAATATAATTTGTATGTTGCATGTACAAATTACATGTACTCTATGTTGCATGGTTTTCTGAGTCTCTGCAGATGTTTGAGTGGTTATAATGGTAATGAGGAGGAACAGAACAAGATAGAAGAACATAAGAGATGTATTAAGAACAGTGAACTGACTCAAAGACTTATTCTTTCGATTTTCCCAAACCATCTTTAAATCATTTTCATTGTAAATACATGTTATTTTGCATATTGTTGACATTAATTGTGGCATTTGTTGGTGTCATCCTGACTTTCTATAATTCCCTCAACACAGACCTTAAACATTAATCCATCTGTCAATATCTTTGAGAACTAAGTTCATCCTTTCAAAATAAAGATAAAATTTTCAGACATACCGTCGGGAACAAATTATAAAGAAGTGGTACAAAAAATATCCTAACAAATTAATTGACTTGCCTTCCAAATGCAACCCAAGGAAACAATTGTTGGAGTGCACAATATCCAGCAACTGAAGAACAATCATTTTTGGAAGAAAAATAAAACTCACGCTTCATTAACAAATTACAGTTAACTTTTGTAAAAACAGAAGACGATAAATTTGACATATAAATACTGTTCTGATGTATACTTAAAAATATTAAAGAACACAGATTTCGAAAATAATATTGCTGATTTACCAATTTTAGTATTTATTTTTACTGAATTAAATCAGTCATTTGTGAAAACTGAAAATTTCAGTCACTCAGTGATTGTGGGAAAAAAAAAAAAAAAAAAAAAGTTTAGTAAGAAATTCTATCTCCAATTCCAATTTTTTTCTGAAAAATGAGAATTTTTTGTAAACAGCTTTATGATGAGAGAACTCACTTCAGCCATTCTAGGATTCCAGCCTCCATGACCTTCTTGCATCACTTTTA
The DNA here is from genome assembly GCA_032207245.1 of Pardosa pseudoannulata. Classification (NCBI taxonomy): domain Eukaryota; kingdom Metazoa; phylum Arthropoda; class Arachnida; order Araneae; family Lycosidae; genus Pardosa; species Pardosa pseudoannulata. The sequence goes on from CM063501.1 coordinate 2,918,250, forward strand.
GCGTTTCTACATCCATTAGAACTTGTACTTTATCGCCTGCATTGAATCGAGGATGGTTCATTGCAGTTGGTTTACTACTTGTCGCTTCCACTACTTGCCCTAGATGGGAGAAAAAGTTCATTGGCTTTCAGTTAGACATTTAGGTTTATTCATTTTATTTAAAATAAAATTATAAAAAAATACTTTTGTGTTATTAAATAAACCCATATAAATTTTAACACAAAGTCAACTTTTTCTACCAGAGTTCACTTCTTCAACTGGGACTAAAGACTACTTTGTCACACATAGCAACAGTACATGTACTTCTTAGGAAAAAGCTTCCTTTCTACGCGCAGCTCCTATTTCTACTCCAAATTAGGAAAATATCATGTAAATCTACTGATGTTACAAAATAGAATTTGTTACTAGGAAAATAGATCAACCCTATTCAAGGAATCTAAGTGGAAACTGGGGAAAATTTAAACATTTTAGAGATGGACCTGATATTTAATAAAATACTCTTGGTATAGACTAGAAAAATATATATTAAATTATGTTTATTTTTAAGGGAAGAGTAAGAAAATAAAGAACTTTTATTAAGTTAAATTCTCTTAACAGATGCTAAATTAGAAACTTAATGAGCTATTAAATAGCTTAGTAGGTGCATTTGAATTCCTTATAAATATTTATATCTTTTACATTCTATCTAAAAATAATCTAACTATCTAAACCATCAGTGGGCAAATATGGCTCTGCATCAAGTATATGAAATAATGAACACACAAAAAATTTAAATCCATTTTTTCACTATAATAATAATAACATTTCCAATACTTTATCAGATAAAATATTTTTTTTCAAATTTTTGAATATTTAAAGGAGATTTCTCCCTTAAGGAAATTAACTTTCAACACTAAAAACACAGTATTTTATAATTAACTATTTGGCTGTCGGCATACAAGAGAATAATTATATTTTGTATGTATTTCATACACTTTCATATTTATTTAAGGTAACTGAAAAAGCTAACAAAACTTAGGATGTTCTACCAAATTACTTTTCACTCAAAATATATAGGTCATTGTAAATCATATGTTATGTACAAACATGCCAATCATTAGATGTGTATATTATATCATATAGGATGTACAGACACAGGCAAAGGGCTAAATAAAAAAAGTATCCGTCTACGTTACAAATGTCATTTTTTGCCAAAAGTCATAACTTTTTTTATATCTCTACTGTAAAATTTCAAATTTTAGGCTCCAAAATCTGTGTTTTGTCTCTACGGCATTTTAAAGAAAAGTGACAGCTGTTTAAACATCAGTGACAGCTGTCCAAACAAAACGGAAGGAGCGACTTCAGAACCGGAAGTTGTGAATTTTTTAGACAAAACTTTTTAAATTTTCATCAAGATTACTTTAAACATTTTCTAGTATTTTTAATAATGAGCAACACAGCAATTAGAAAGTTTTGAAGCAAGAAAGTGTGGGGAATTTTAAACATGCATTTTAATTTTTTAACAGTTAAAGTGGCTTTCATAAACTTCAAATGCGTTTTTCTCGGAACGGTATTTTTAATAAAATGTGGAAACTTGAAATGAGATTTCTCGAAAGGTTCTTAAAATATTTTATTGAAAATTATTATGAATGCTTTTGTTAGTATTTACGAGTGAATGACCTAAAAGCTTTCAATTTGGATCATTTTTAATGTTACACTCATAGTTAGATATAAAGGTTGAGAAAATTCATTAAAAATTCAAAGTGTAAGATTTTGATAGAGCAAAATTTTTTACCAAATGTAAGCAAAGATTTGAGGTAATTCAATAGTCCAGTGTATAAGAAATGGGTTGCGTCAAAAAATATTGAAATAATTTAATTTATTAAAAAATGAGACCTTTTGAAAAAACCTGATTTCTTTTTACTGAATTTTCTTCATTTATTAGAAATTTTATAAAAACTTCTCCAGGAATCAATTTTTTAAGTGCCATTCTCTAAAAAATAAATCTACAAATGTAAAAACATGCACTAGTTTCTATGTTTAAAGAAAAAAGTTCTCTGAACGTCGACGGATACCTTAAAGCAATCAACTATTGAAATTTATAGCACATAAAACTTGGAATTTACAAGCAAAACACAAGTGAGAAATATTTCCCATAACACAATGACAAGCATTACATAATAAATAATGATAATGAAAAAAAAAGTGCTCATTACTTTTGCACTTACCCAGTATAGGTAAGTGGTCTTTGTAGTAGTATCCCCCAACTGCATCTTGCGTGTATTTCAAATCCACTTTTCCTTTATGGCCTAGGCGATATACATTAGTAGAACCAGAAGACCAGGTCACGTTCGCTACACTCCTTTCAGATTCGTTGTCCCATCCTCTAATATCTAATACTTTGCCAGTTTTACCTTCTCCCCCTAAAAGTCAAAGATATTGCAATTTATTATTTTAGATCAAATTCATTACAAAAAATAAAAAAGGATTTACTACACAGCTCTTCTACTACCAATATTATATTTATAACACTTATTATACTTATATACTTAATTACCAATATTATACTTATTTTATTTATCACAGTCATTTTTTACAAGAAATTCTTGTAAACTCTATGATGTAAAATAAATACATGTACAGTTATAGAACCTTCCCCACCCCACACCCTAAAAAAAACTTTTCTTGTAATACTCAAATATCAAAGTGAAAATTTTTCCATTTATATATATATATATATACATGTAATCCATTTTTTATAAAACTCATTAACAAGGAGAAAGCTCAACAGCTAGCAGTAATAAAAATGCAGTCAGCTAACATTGAAGAGAACGGCACATCTAATTCAAACTTTATTCCAGTGTTGCTAGAATGCACATCTATTCTACTGGACAACAGACAGAGAAAAGCCAGAGTTCACTCTGATCGAACAGAGATGCACCCAAGAGCGATGACAAAAAGGATTTTCCCACAGTAAAAAGCAACTTAATAAGTGAATTAAATGAAATATCAGCAAAACATGAAACCATTTTCTGCCGACAGCTGGGAAAGGTGATGAATAGACAGAAAGTTTACAGTTTTAGGATACAAAGCTTTATAAAGAATGTTAAGTGGAAAAATACTCCATTGATTAAACTATTTAGAGGCTGGAAAAAAACATTTAAAGGAATTAGAATGTAAGAGTGGAGATTTTTAAGGGAATAAAGTTAAATAATTTTGATATATTACATATATATATATATAACGATTACACATGAAATTATTTAATTTGCCTGCACTTGCTGGGCAAAAGAATTTCTTATCAAGTTGCAGTCATGAATGTATCAGGAAAAAAAGTCCAGTACTGTGAAATTTTACATTTATTGGGGTACCAGAGCAAGGGAGTGATGAGATTTTGTTTCCTGATGAGACTTCAGATTTTTCAGCAATTTTTAGGAGGCAAAAGTGAACCTTGATTATTTAATTTAGCAAATTAAATTAAATTGCAGAAACAGTACCATTTTAATGGGACAGCTGAAAAATGTGACCAAAAGTATTACCTTCATATAAGAATAGCAGGGTTGAAACTATCGTCATTGTCATTGAATAAATAAAAATATTGCTTATGTGGACTAGAACTGTCATTCTGAAATTGGGTGCCATAGTAGTAATCAAGAAAAGTTGGTTTAAAATTTTGAAATTAATAAAGAAGAAAAAAATACTAAGAAGTTCAAATTTAGGTTATCTTATGTCACCGCCATCAAACCATGCAATAATTCATTCATTCACTCCTGCAAACATTACAACAATAACAAATAGGAATGTACCGACATTACTTCGATCTGTTATCTGATATTCTTATCTCAAATGAAACAAACAAGAACAAAATGCAGAATGTCAATGGAAGTCAGAGTGTGAAGAGATTTCTAAAGTTTTATTTGCTTAGTATTGAAAAATAAAATGGTAGAATATTTTTTGAATTGGCAATATTATTGTGAACCTCAATATGATCTCACTTTCATTTTTTACTTCTTAAATGTACAATTACATTGTTTTCTCAGTGTTGTTATATGTATTCGTTCATGTGTCAATTGTAGAGATAAGTATATAAGAAATTCTGTAAACCTCGAGTTAATTAATCCCAAAATATGAATGTATATTTGTGTGAGTGTATATATATATATAGCAATAAATATTTTATAACCTATTAAAACAAAAATTATTACATCTTTAAAAATTTTACATTTTTTATATTCTTAAAAATTCTACTAGATGCATTATAACAAATGCAGGCTTGCTACTGCTGAGGTACTTTTAAAAAGGTGAGAAAAATGACAAATAATACAGAATAAGTGACTAAAAGGTGACTAAACATTGAAAAAAAGAAAAGCGATTTTTTTTCCTCCTCTTCATTACAGATGAATATTAAGATTTTTCTATTTATTTTAACTCAAAATCAAATGATTCATGCAAGACATGATTTTAGCGTCAAATACAAAAAGGTTAATAATTTTATTTAACCTTTGCTTTTTATTCAAGAAAATCTATAAATTAGATTTGAATACATACAACACATTAATTTTATAATCACAATTTTCTGGATACATTAATGATGTTTTGAAATACGTACATAGCTAGATTAGAGTATCTAAACAAAAATTGTGAAGTAAAAGAAAAAGAGAAATGTGTGCTTTGATGTAAGTTACTTTAATGTATTAAATGTGCATTTCAGTACAAATGTACATTTCAGAAACTTCTTTAGGACTTTTTAAAATTACTCAATTCTGGAAACCCTATGACTAATTACATTTTAATACGAAAAATAAAATTAGAGCATCCCATTTTTGGTCTTTTATTAAAATATTTTGTTATTAATTCAAATTTTATTTTTTTAACAGAAAGAACTGGAAACTAGATCAACCGGAAATCCAGGCTGGGTCCGAAACAGCCCTACGGGGTGATGGTACTTGGAAAGACAGCCGAGGGGTGATGTACTTGTAAGACGTCATTGCGTTTCCCTCCCACCAGTAGCTGTCCAACCAACGTTTCAATAATGTACTAACCCAAGGTCATCTGCCAACTTACGAGAGCCGCACATGCAAAATAGTTCAGACGGTTTTGATTGGGTCGCGTCAAGTGATCGTAGCACTTGCCCTAAGAACAAAATACGGTTCAGTACATTGATAAACCCCGTGATACACCATGATAAAAAGTGAGGGAATTGCAAGCCTGTATTTAATATGGAGTTACCTCGATAAAAATGTCTCATGAAATTAGTAAAAAATAAAATAAATATAAAAAATTTAAGAAGAAGAAGGAGCCATACCATCTTGATTACCCCAATCCCAGTCTGGACCTCTGACAACTTTGGCAGAAACAAAAATACCTTTCATCTGAAGTTTGGCAGCACCTTGCCTTTTCGGCATTTCCACTCTACACATTTAAAACAAAATTTACAATTCAGAGGATAAAAATACATTTAATAAAAAGAAATACAATAGAAACTTATACAAACATGAAGAGGAACAGAAAATTTTTTGTATAATTTAATAAGAGTTGTTTTCATCAATGACAATACTTACTGTTTTTCATTCTTTTTTAATAAATAAACAGACTAGAAAGTGTGGCTGTGCTTCGCTACGGTAAACTTATATATTACTTTTAAACCAAGATTTTTTTTTTCGTTCATAACTCTCTAAATTCGTCACAGTGCAGTTCGAGTCATTGGCATATTCCTATATTTCTATTATAAGCATATTATAACAATATTCAGTTTTTATACTTCAGTTTCCATTAAACCTGAGTTGTACATCTATAAGATGTTAAAGCGTGTGCAAAATAAGAGTGCAAAAATTTCACAATAAAGAACTTCTCCTGTTTACTAAACATTCTGGACTACCCTAAAGCTAATCAATCATTATACAATTCTCCGAAATGATCAAGGATCAAGCAAACTATTTAAAATGATACGTTTTTATTTGCCTATGAGAGTCATTGAAATTTGTACTTTTTGTTGTTAGAATATGGTTGATAAACATTTCATTGTAACGTAAAAATGAACCAAGAATTAAATTTAAAATCAGTTCTTATATAAAAATGCTATAATTCGCATCCCGTAGAAATGAAAGTGAATCATTTTATATCTCAATTTCCAGGTCCAATCGAATGGATACTATGCAGATGATGTTTAAATAACATAAAATAAGAAATGAATAAATGAAATATTTAAAGGGATGACATCATAATAATAGAAAAATATCGTTTTCACCTACTTATGATAAATTGAAAATTTTAATCTCCTGCTTTTAACCGAGGAAAACTGAGCTTAAAACAAGTACATGTGAATAACGGAATAACGTCACATTGCTAGAAATTATTGTTTCTTTCACTTGGATATGATGTGATAAATTAAAAAGTGAATCATTTGCGTTTAACCGGGAAAAATAATGCTTGGAATAATGACGTGAAACGCTCGAAAAAGAAGGAAGGAATGGAGTTTGAACGTTAAAAATTTACAAAAACCTTCCTAGAGATTTACTTAATAATTTCCCAAATTTTCAGGCAATTGGATGTATGGTATTTGAGTCTATCCAGTACAGACAGACACAAATTCATTTATATATATATAGATTAAAGTTAAAAAAATATTATTTTAACAATGGTTGTGTTATAACAACAAAATGAATTTTCATGTCCATATTAAAGGTCTGCAAATTTTACGACAAATTACATTTTTAATGAACATTTTTCTCCACATCACAGCTGGGATGCCTAAAGGTTATTTAAAATAATTCTTTCAATCCTTCCCCCCACAACAGTCAAGAATTCAGAATACAATTTCTATTTTTAATGGTAACTTGTTACAACACAAATGTGAATGGAGGTAAAAATTGAAAAAAAAATTCTTAATTGTTTTCTGATTGTGTAAGTAATTTAAAAAAATATCCCTTTAATTCATATAAAATCAAATAAATTATTTTTATGTCTGGTTTCAAGGCAAAAAAAAAAAAAAAAATACATATACAACAAACTGATTTTTACCACATTCTTCAAAAATTATCTGATAAAGAAAAAGAAAGGAAGGAAGCCTTTAGATTTGAGTGAATAAGATTTATATTGTATTATTTTCTCTTACTTATATTTTTCAGAAAAAAAAAATGAAAACACTAAAATTAAAGTTAATTTAAAATTAGTTTCTGTAATCAATCCTTTATTTTCTGAATCTGTGTCAGAGAAGAAAGCGATATCAAACTTTACATTTTTTCGTTCCTAGGTGAATGCATATTTATTTGTCTATGCTTGTCTTTAATAAATATTAAACTATCTTGTATTTCAAAATACATCTGTTAAATAAGAAATTTTAATTTTTTTTTATAATGAAATACATAGCCCTTGCAGCCAAGTCAAAGAACATCATCCTGAATAGACAAAGAGAAATTGACCATTTAGGTCTATACACTATCGCTTTAAAACAATGTTAAAAAGTAAACCTGAAAGCAAATCCCCCAGTAGAACTCCATTTAAATTGGGGGATCTGTCTAATATCTTGCTCTGAATTTGAATTCTTGTTTTTGAGTTTACAAGTGTAGCAATCACTAAAGCTTCTTTTTTTATAGGTTTATGGCACTTGTCAGTTATATCGGCAACCAAAAAGGTGCCAAGCAATTTCAATCGTCAAAAACCATACAGCATGTTATTTGCACATGATTTGATATTTCCGTGCACTTAAAAAAAAATTAGCTCCTACATTAAGAAGTAAAAATGATGATAATTTTTGAATTGCTGAACAGAAACAAAGTGATTCTATTCTTTTTAAACAGAATCCACTCGAACCTGCAGAAACGGTCATAAGATGAAACTTTCCATGATTGTGCAGCCTATGGAAGAAAGATCAACAATATATTCCAGTTGAAATCGTAAAACTGGCAAAAGTGTTTTTTGCTCTTAGGTCACACACATTTTTTGACAGACAAATTGCCTGCTTAGGCAATTCTAAATTCCAAGTAGCAGCAAACAAATCTTTTATGGCTCACAGACTCTACTAATGACCCTACCTATTTGCCCACTATTTTATCAACAACAACACATCATCAATGAGTGAATTTGTGCACACATTTAATTGCACACTTCACAAGAACAGGAAATTTCTTCTGAATTATCAAAACTAAAATATATCAGTGACCACAACAAAAGAAATAATGTGTAATATCTACAAAATAATTGACTTCAACATAAAACTCATAGATGTACAGTAGAACCTCGGTATAACAACCCCGTGTGAGACCAGCATCATTGGGAAAAAATAATAAAAAAAAATGAGCAGAGAAATGATGCAACAGTACATAACTTCTATATTTTGTATTTCCATTACTGAATTTCTGAAAAAAAAGTCTTTGATGGACGCCTGTTTCCAGTTCATTAGGGAACTTTTCATGATCACTGATTCCATATCCGTTAGATTTTGAAGGAAATTTTCAGAATTCAATTGTCCTTCAAATTATGGACGCAAGGCATTGATTGCTTCTTTTTTTATTCCCTTTTTTAAAAACTTGGACGATTTCTTCTCCGTTGTCGGAATCGCAGATTTCTTCCTTTCCGGTAATACGGGCAATACAATCGTCCTCCTTCAAATTTTCTTCGCAGCACTGTAAAGTTTCGTCTACCACAACTACCTCGTGAAAAGACAATTGAAGATCTGGAAACTTGACACTGAGGAGCTGGGTCATTTCATTAGTGTCATCTACCTAGTCAATGTCACATGTGACGAAAGGGTCCTTTAAGCAAGCATAAAGAGAGGAGTACATGTTTCTAGAAATTGCACCACAGAACAATAATTTTAAAATAACCCACTTGCTCATGAGTTTTGTGGTCTAAAATGGACGGTCACTCTAACGAAAAATATACGCATGGGGTCGTTGTAATGATTTAAAATTAACATTATTCCTATGGTAAAATAATTGGGACTTTTAAAGTTACTTTAAAGTTTCGTCCTTCTAACAAAGGGGTCATTAAAAAGAGGTTCTACTGTATATTATAAGTGAATATAACTGTTGAAGCATATCCATTAAAAGTTATTAAAGTTACAAAAAAGCACATTAGTTAATATATTTTATTGCAATATTGTGCTATCTGATAAAAAAAAAAGAATTTCTTGAGAATTAAAAAATATATACTGTTAAGCAATAAATGTTAAATTTTAATATTTAGCTGCTATGTTTAAGCAATAATAAAAAGATACAGATAAACCTAGCATGCTGTGTTTTTTTTTCCACCAAATTGGGCAGTTTTGTGGACTCACCACGTAGCGTAGTTGCTCCAAGATAGTTTGTCGTTTCTTTATTAATTGTGATAATTTAATCTTTAGAAATAATTAAATCTGAAAATACTGCTAAAAAAGGTGGTTTTGTGTGTGTTTAAAATTTAAAGTTTTATATTCTTTTATATTTTCATCTGCAATTTTGCTAAAAATAGTGTTTCATTGCATTTTGAATAATATTAATTGTGATATTTCTTTATATTTTCAACTGCAAAGATTGTATAAAGTGTTAGATTTATTTAGCTTTCAGTTTATGAGAAACACATCATTTTTGTCATTTTATTATTAGTCAATCAACAAAAATTCCTGAAAGGTTTGACATCAGAATAGCGTGTCCCAGCCAGCTTGGAGATAAGCACGGCAGCCCCATATTTACTAGTCCAAAGAATCTGTATCTATATTTTAAGTAATACTGTTAACCAGTATTGCACCCTTTTTTAATATATGAAATGCACATAATGCTTAAAAATAAGCCATAATGAATCATTATTGGTTCACTATGGCTAATTTTTTAATAATTTAGAGCTATTGGGTTCGTAAGCTGTTGAGGGATTAATTCCCCATAAGAATGTTCGATTTCTAAGTAATTTCAGTTGATTAAGTAAAAGTGGTGCCACACTCTTCACCAATAAAAGTCACCCCAAATACCTAGGAGTACTCTGTTCTGATGGAATACCTTTGTGTTTCGTAAACATTGCCAATTTCGTCAAATTCACCTAGGGGTACCCTATTCTGAAGTAACACGATCGCCGAATTAGAGAAGTCGAAGAAAGAAAAATGGTGGTGGTGGAGACCAGCATGCTAGGTACCTCTGTTCCAATAAAGGCAAAGATAAAACTACAGTGTTCATGAAGTAAAACATTATTAAAGTAATTTACCCAGATGAAGCAACAGTTTCAAGCCGAAGAAATGGATGTGTTAAGTCATGTTTATCCGACATGTAACACTGTGTACATAAATCAAAATCTGGGCACCTCTTGCATTTCCAACGCATGCCCGCTATACCCTGTTTCCGACAAGAATTACAAATAATATTGGGATGTTTAATACCTGAAACAGAAGGAAAATTTAATGAAAAAAATTAATATTATACAGTTTCAACATTAGGTATTTTTCCCTTTCGTCAGAGCAGGCGATAAAGTTCCCAAAATAAATAGAACTGATGCCAAACAAATTATCCTTGCTTGGAACAGTTTACCGCCACATTTTCAAAACAAGTCGTGCCATTTCTTATCAGTCACATCTTTTTCACAATATGTAAAATACAATATTGGCCATAAACAACGATTGTTTGCAGCTAATAAAGTCTGCTTGACCAGATTTGCGACAGCGAAGCAAAAAAATGGAATGGAGAACTTTTCCATTTTGTTGCCACAACAGGAGATAAAGCCGCCAGAAATGGTAAACCAAAGCCATACAAAATATCACTGCCAAATTTTCAAAACAAGTAGTGGCCATTTCTTATTAGTCACGTCTTTTTCGTAATACATAAAAATAGTATTGGCGACAAATAATAATGATTGTTTGTCACCAATAATACAAGATTTGCGCCGGCGAAAAGGGAAAAATACCAAAATTAGTGGAAGTGACAGCAAGATTTTAGATTACTGCAATTGTTACAGTGCTTATCAAAATATAAGTCTTGTTTTAATAATCTGTGTAAACCATGTATGCAGTTTAACCTAGCAATCAAACACCACAGTCAAAACGTTTAGTAAAGCAGTTTTTAGGTAATTACAAAGAAATTTCATTAAAGTAATGATAGCAATTGATATTATTATCTCCAACATTTTTTAAACTTTTATTGAACCAAATTTTTGCAATATATTATGTTTCTAAATACTAAATGCAAAAAATAAAATATAAAAAACAGATTTAGGTGAAAATAGTTTTAAATTTTCTCATCATGGTAGGTACAGATGCATTATAGACTCCGTATTTTTTTTGTCGCCAAATTTGGCAATTTTAAGGGGCAATGAGTGGGTTGCCATGTTTGCCCTGACTTTGGTAGCCGGGTATGGCAGCTCTAATGTGTTCTTGCACCCCATTGGTGCACGTGATTTCTGACGTCAGTATTATATTATGACGTCAGTATATATGACTATTGGAGAAATCTTATTTTCTGAATTTAGTATTTTAGTTATGGTGGGTGTAGTTATTTTGGTTCTTACTATTTTTGAAATTTTTAAAAAGTATCAAGATATTCTAAATCACACAAGATGCTATGGTTTGGAACAGTTTTGTTGCATTCTTATTTTCTGGGATTTAGTTAATTTAGTTATGATGGGTGAAGTTATTTTGGTTCTTACTATTTTTGAAATTGTTAAAAAATATCAAGATATTTTTAGGTGTGAGGTGGGTTTTACATTTCATTCTAAACTCCAAGTGTGAGAGAATAACAATATTTCAAATCTCAGTTTTTTTTGTTTTTTTAATTACAAAAGAATTACTTCAAAGCTTTTTAAGGGAGGTAGGAGAGTTGAAGAATGTTTGTGGTGCTACCCTTTCCAATTTTCATCTGCTATTACATTTATTTTTCATTTCTTTTATTACAAGGGGGGGTTGAGGGGGAGAACCTCCCTCACATGTTAGATTTTTTATAATATTAGTGCTTATTAAAATGCTATATATTGTGTTTATTCTTTTGATATATATCATAAATATTAGTAATCTGTTATTTATTTTTTGAATAACGTAAAAAATGATACTTATTATGCTAATTTTATTTTAATAATGCTTTTGTTAATGTTGTGTTTCGAATAATGTTGTATTTCAAACCGGAAGGAGCGACTTCGGAACCGGAAGTTATGAATATAAAGTCTTTTAAAGAGCATTTTTTGGACAAAATTTTTTAATTTTTATGAAGATTAGTTTAAACATTTTTCTAGCATTTTTAATAATTAGCAACTTGGCAAGTTTGGAAGCAAGAAAATGTGGGGAATTTTAAACATGTATTTTAATTTTTTAACAGTTAAAGTTGCTTTCATAAACTTCAAATGCGTTTTCTCAGAACGGTATTTTTAATAAAATGTGGAAACTTGACATGGGATTTCTCGAAAAGTTCTTAAAATGATAGTATTGACCAGAGAATAACATAAAAGCTTTAAATTTGGATAATTTTTAGTGATTTTACACTCTTAGTTAGATATAAAGGTAATGAAAATTCGTTAAAAATTCAAGGTGTATGATTTTGAAGGACCAAAATGTAAATTACCAAATGTAAATTAAGCAAAGATTTGAGGTTTTTCGCTAGTCCAGTATATAAGAAATGGGTTGCATAAAAAATATTGAAATAATTTAATTTAATATAATATGAGACCTTTTGAAAAAACCCAATTTTTTTACTAAATTTTCTGCATTTATTAGAAATACGTCTCCAGGAACAAATTTTATAAGTGCTATTCTCTATGATAATATAAAAAATAAATCTAAAAATGTAAAAACATGAACTCGTTTCTATGTTTAAAGTAAAAAGGTTTCCGAATGTAGGCAGATACCTTAATATAGGTCCTCATTGGCATGTTTTTAAAATTTTGGCACCTTTTTTTCATCTGGGATAGTTTATATTGAACAGGAAAAACTCGTCTTAAATTTCTTTTTCTTTTCTCTAAAGTTCAAAATTTTTGTAATTTTATTTATTTTACACCATAATGCATTCATTTTTTTTTAAATTTAAAATTCCCATATAGTTATGCAGACTTTTTAGTCGCCAATGAAGATAGATTCTTACATATGTTGCAAACTTACCCAATGGTGCATTATCTAAAGTCCGTAAATCGTAGGCCCCTTGATATCCGACTCTATAGTTTGTGCGGGACCCGGAATCCCACTGTACCACAACAGTTTTGTCAGGAGAAGTAGAACTGCCAGGTTTGCCGATTTCAACAACAGTTCCCACATGGCCTTCCCCGTCGTCTTGATTTCCCCATTTCCAGTCCGGACCACGGACAACACGCAACCCTACTTCCATTAAAATAATTCTTATTGCTGTACAAGGTGTGGTTGGGAATCAATTCCAACTATCATGTGAAACCTGCAAACACAAACACAGACTTATTAGAAGAAGGCATTACAAGAATATACAGAAATAAATATACATTCCTTATTTAGAAAAACTAGTTATTTACAAAAAGTTTAAAAAAAAAATTATGAAAATGGAATACAAGATGCATAAATTTAGAACAATTTAAAATGAGTTAAAAAAAAGATTTGTTTGTTACAAAAAGTTGCCAAGAAAAATATTAGCATATGATAAATTTAAAATAAAATATATCTATCGGTCATTTTACGTTAATAAAATTACTAATATTAAAATGTTCATAAACATTTTATATATATTTAGTATGACACCATGGAAAGATGAATAATTTCACCAAACCATACCAGCAACTGTCATGCAGATTTACTTAATATTTAATCAGCAGATTTAAAAAAATAAATCATAATTTTACATGATTCACTCAAAAAGACGACATACTTATATCCACACAGTATTCTTATTTAGAATAAATTATAATTAAAGTGGCATGAAATTACTACAGGATGTTTAAAGTTAATGTACAAAGGAATTTTCATTTTACATTAAAGTCAGCCACGAGATTTGAAGCGTTAAATTTTGATTTGATTTTTTTAAGTTTAAGAACATTATTTTTTTTATTATAAGAGGTAAAATATTTTTTGTTAAAAAGTAGGAATTAATCAAGCCAGAAAAACTACTCATCATTTTATTAGGCAGTCAGATGAACAAATAAAGTGCGCAGTAGATCCTATCGACGAATGCACGCAATCGGCTTAGAGTGGTCCAGTGTAAACCATCGCTTAAGGTTACCATCAGGAAGTGATGAACAATTGGATATAGTAGGGAGGCTAAATTAGGATTTTCAATTTGTAAAGGGGGGAAGGGAACGTGGTGATATCGAAATTAGATTTCTCCCCTCCAAAACAAAGTTTCAAATTTTTTATATAAGAATAATTTTCATGTCGGAATCGCAGATTTCTGCATTTCCGGTAATACGGGCCAATAAAATCGCCCTCATTTCAATTTTCTCCGCAGCAGTGTAAAGTTTCGCCTACCGCAACAAACTCATCAAAAGATAATTGAAGATTTAGTTTTCCCCTTTTCGTCACGTCCCCCCCCCTAAAGCAAACACAACGAGGGGAGTGCAAGTTTCTTGAAGTTGCACCCCAGTACAATAATTTTGAAATATTGCACTTGCTCAAGAGTTCTGCGGACTAAAATGGGCGGTCGCTCTAACGAAAAATAATATGCTTGGGATCGTTGTAATGATTCAAAATCAACATTATTCCTACGGTAAAATAATTGGGACTTTTTAAGAGGGCCGTTCTAACGAAGGGATCGTTAAAAAGAGGTTCTGCTGTATTTATAAAAGGTATCATTTCTCTCTATAACCCCGAGGTATATGATTAAAATAAAAAATTGTTCTCATTTCTAAAAATGACAGATCTATCTCCCCCCTCCCTCCATCGAGATTCATAAACCTAAAGAGGGAATAAAATTAAGAAAGAACGTTTTTTCAAAAATTCGAGCTAAGTCTGGTCTCCGGAATTACCGATATGTCGTAATAATGATTTTTTTCCTGCTGTTCTTAGTGTGTATAATCCCAAAATTAATTTGAATTTTGAAATAAATAGAACCCTCATTTGGGCACCTTGGCTGGGCGCGTATAATATATACAAGGAGTTCGAAAGATGTGCGATGTAGCAAACGTGCTGCACGAAATAAAAATATAAATCTACTATTTATTCACAGTCCTGCGATATTAAGGTCTCGTTCATCATCAAGTCGAAAAATTCCGGGAGTTTTCGTTCTTGGCTAAAGATCCGTTAATAGGAATCCCGCCTCGCGAAAACGAGGTTTCGATGCAAGGTGAGGGACCACCCACGCAGGAGAGAATTCCCAATTTTACTCTCCTTTGAGCAGATACCAAACAAGCAAACTCACGTCGTTGCAGAAGAGAAAAAAAATCCGGGCCCAATGCTTCGCACACTTTTATCAGTCGCCAATAAGAAAAAAAAAATTGTGAAAATTAAAATCTTAATATATTCATTTTTAACATTTTTCGTACATTAAAAATTTTAATAATAAACAAAATTAATTACCATCCTCTTCGCGCCCAAACTCCAGTCCACAGTATGGTCCACTGCAAGCCATTACCACCATCTGGAGGAGATATGGCTCATCGAAATCGACAGTGGCAGACAATAAAATGATCTTGGAGGAGGATGGCTTCGGAAGCGGTTTTTCTCCAAAGATCAAAGGCCGTCAGATGCGCAACTCAAATGCGCAGTAGACCCTATGGACGAATTCACGCGCTCGGCTCATTGAGTGGCCCAGTGTGTGGATGCAACCCGTAAACCATCGTCGAAGGTCACCATCAGGAAGTGGTGAACCATTGGCCATAGTGTGGAGGCTACCTAACTTATTTACTAAGCAGACGATTGCGTTTTAAAACGCTATCAAAATTAAGACATTCGAATTGGCAACGGGTGGTTGTGATGCAGTTTCGTTTTTGGGTGTTGTGTTCAATAAATTATTCTTTGTTTTAGTGTACGTTTTAAGTAATAATTAATTACCTGTTTTTAGTCATCATACTTGCATTCCTATTTATTCGACACAGAAATTAAGGATTTATTGCAGCTGTAAAAATGTATAAATCAGAATTCTACCAGGTAAGGCAACTTTTACGATATTCAATAATTTGAAAAAGGTTGTTTCCATTCTTGAATTCATTTCTTGACACTGGTAAATTAAGGCTCCAAAATAAAAGGTTCTATTTATTTCAAAATTGAAATTTGCTTACAAAATTTTTTCAAAATGTTAAGAGCGATCCTTTTGCATGAATTCATCATTAGATGCCGCAAAAGAACAGAAACAGAAGATCGATTGTGCCGCCAAAAATTAGAATAGCCACTCCTCAGGATGCAAAAGGATTCTAATTTTGTTTGAGACTAAACTGATAACTTAATACTAGTAGCTCCATCTATGTGTCAGCTTACGAACTTTTCAACCCAATTGTTAAAGTTACATATGTAAATACAAAATTTTTGAGGTCTAATAATAGCTATTATGAAAATATTTAAACAGGGAATTACAGATCAGTTACATTATCTATGCACATAAAGAGGATTGGTTGTAGAAACAATTACGCTATGTGCAAGAGTTTTTTTTTTTTGTTTTTTTTTTACGCGGATTCTTTGCGACACCCTTCGAAACAAAATATTGTAAAAATGTAACTTTTTTTTTTTTTTTTTTTTAAAGGTAAGGCAAACATAGATACCTTGGCGCATTATCAGAAAAGGCTAAAAAGAAAAACAAGGTTGGCATGATTTAAATCAGTTGATTTTTTTGAAAAAATCATTGATTTAAATCATTTTTTTCACTTTTAAAACTTCTAAACCAAAGACAGGAGAAATGGGAATCCGTCAGCACAGTAATACCAATAAGTAAATGAGTGTCAATAGATAGTGCTCTCCAGGAATTGGGGGTTGTTATCACAAAGTGTGGAGTAGGGATAGTACAATGATGGTTTATGACTGGTAGAATTCATTTTATATAATGGGAGGTAAAGAGACAGAACTGGAAATCCAGTTTGTCTACCCAATAACGACATCTGCCGGAATAGAAAGACAGTTTTCTTCTTTTGGTATTGTTCGTTCGAGCCTTCATAACCCATTAGGTGTGGATAAAGCATCAAAGCGAATGTTTTTGTTCAAACAATTAAATCCATCATTCGGTGCTTAAAAATATTGAAATAATTATGATTTGTTTTTTAAAATAAATAGTTTGCATTAAAAGAATATTTAATTTGTTCTTTTAATTAACATCTTATTTAGTTTGCACTATCCAATGACAAAATACTGGAATGTATTTAGATTAAAATTTATATTTAATTTTAGGTAATCAGTGTGTAGAATAAACTAGATAGATAAGATGTTACTTCTTATAACAAACTATTCTATGTATATTGCAAAAAACATAAAAACAATTACAATAAGTATTCAGACAAAAATCAAAATCCGATTTAAATAAAAAAAAAATCTGATTTAAATCAAATAAATCTGAATTTTAAAAAAAATCATGATTTTTTTTTCCAACCCTGATTGTAGACACAATTACGCTATGTGCAAGAGTTTTTTTACGCGGATTCTTTGCGACACCCTTCGAAACAAAGATAGTAAAAATGTAAACATTGCATTTTTTAAAGTTTAAAGGTAAGGCAAACACAAATAGCTTGGCGCGAAATTAAAAAATGCTGAAAACAAAAGTAAAGTCGCAGAATGGAGCTGAACTCCAGCACCCCTTTCAACCAGTTTTCTGCTGCCGGTCACCGTTCAAGACTCGTTCTGTCCTCGGGTGACAAAGAGGGAAATGTGGATCTTCCTCGTTTGAATGGAATGTAGATTTCCTTTACAGGTGGTGCTAATAATTCAATACGAAACACCAATCCATTAAACGAGAATTCTCAACGTGACGAAAGTTCGCAAACACTCATCAACTTTGTCACTGCTTAAGAAGAACGTTCGGTCAGGATTTTTCTCGTTAACGAGAGAAAACTCAAAAAGTCAACTATTTCATTTCAGTAAAAATGAGCACAGAAGTTCGGCTTGGCTTCAATCACCGTCTGAGGTTCATCGATACAGCAGGGGATCTTCCGCAATACACCCATTTCATTTTTTTTTTTTTTTTTCTTTTTAAGTTTTATTTTGACTGCATTATTCAGGATTTCCACTCTTTTTCCAGAACAAAAATTAAGGACCTAAGTAACTTTTTATAAGGACCTACATGAAATACACGGCATAACGACATAAACCCTATTACCTGAGGAACCTATTTTAATGATTATGAAGCAGACAAGGCACGTTCCATAAATGCCCTACAATATTTCAGAATTAAGTTTTTAAAAATGCCTAAAAATTAATAAGATAAATCTATTCGACAAAAACTAATTTTGAAAAAAATTTTTAGTGATCAAACTAAAAGAGAAATAAAATACAATACAATATTATAAACAGTACTTTCACAGATTTAAAAATGACACATATATATATATATATATATATATATATATATATTGTTTCTCATTCCAATATTTCAATGGGGTTTATAAATGAAAGGATCAAAAATGTAAAAAATTAAAAAAGGTTTAACCGGGATGGATCTTGATACCCTTGATTTTCTGTGTACAACCCTGCCTTCTTTTTCTGTACATATCAATAACACGACATCCAAGGTCGTTTCGTCTGTCAATTATTATTTTTTGACAATTCGCAATACCTAATCCGAAGGACTTGCGGGGAAGCATTTCCATTCCCAGAGCAGAGGAGGAAAAAAAAAAGGCCGGAAAAATTCCACCTTTTACGGAAACTTGTTATCGTGGTATGTAGCGCGGAACAATCCGACGGACTCCCGCAAGTGACGAATAAATATTCTTTTAACAATAAAAAACACGGGATTAGGAATACACGAAGGAGAAAAAAAATATAACCATTCTTCCTAAGAGCCGGCATTCATACCGACGCCTCTAATGAGGTGAGAGTTCGCCTGCTGTAACCACGACAGCATTTTCGAACTGTGCTCAATTGTACCACTTTGTAAAAATGACTGTATTCCGTGTATTTTGATATTGCGAGTGTGCATTACGCCATGCATTCACATCGAAGCCTAAACGGTCCTGCAGACTCATAAATATATATGTATGTGTTTGTTCATATTTAAAAAAAATAAAGACTATAAGTGTCCCGTTTGGGTTTCGAAGTCAGAAGTATAGTACTGAAGTCGTGCAGAAGTATGTTTGTTCTCAATGGCATTAATTGCTCAAAAACAACGCACTTTTAATATAAAATACCTTTTATTGTATTTGCGTGTGTGAGATCTTTAAAACACAGAAAATGTTACATAGAAGAATATGTGACGTAAATAATATTAATATATATCAAAACACAAAAGCAACTCAAGAGCCATTTTTCTCGCATACGAAAGAACAACCATGTTTTTACTAAAAGATATCGTTCGTTGCCACTCGCAATTTACAAAGAAAAATTAAAATAAAAAAGATAATATCCGGGTAGAACATCAACTATAACAGACGATGTGAAAATAAATGTTACGCCAAATGGCAGGGTTGACATGATTTAAATCATAATTTGAACCTTGATTTAACTCAATTGATTTTTTTTTAATCATTGATTTAAATCATTTCTTTTTTTCACTTCTTTTAAAACCTCTATTCCAAAGACAGGAGAATTGAGAATCCGTCAGCACAGTAAACCTCAAACTGACTCCTAAAATTGACAACCGATTGTATTTAGGAACATCTGAAGTGCCACCAGAAAAGGGGTCCATCCTTTCCGAGAGCTAGAAATAAAACAAATAAGATAGGGGGTAGTAACAAGGCACCAATCTGGGCCCGTATGACCCAGCACAGTCGCCATTCGCGGGCCAAGGCAGCAGAGGTTTCTTTTTGAAGCCGGTTTGGATAAAACGGGAGACGCAGAAAATTTTTTTAAATACAAACACAAAGAACATGCCTTGTTAGATGCTGGGTACAAAGCGTCGACTGTTGTAACCCTCCATCAACACCGACAAATATTGGATCCGTTCGATTTGTAACAAAATGTATGTACAACATTTCGTCACATTCCGTTACAACTTCCTGATGGGTGGTTGCCGTCATGGCCATAAAAATGACACCGTTTCAGCTAAAGACCTTTATTAAGATAACGTTGGAGGACGGGTTCCCACTTCATCATAGGGTCGGGACAAACGGAAGGGTCAGCTAGCATGAAGTTCTACGTACAAGACCCGTAACACCTGGGTCAACATCTGTGGTAAAAAATCCCTAGAAAAGTGTCTCCGACAGCGTGGATCTCCTTTTTATCTGGAAATTTCCTAAATGGTCCGCTAGGGCCATGTAGAGTCATAATGGGTCTTCTCTGAGGGCGCAAACGGTAGCCCCACTGGTCCATTTAGGTTAGGTGTTACAAAGGGGAATGCAAAAGAACGAGGGAATTTTTAGCCCTCGATTTAAGTTTTGAAAACGACTGAGAATTTTCCTTACATATTATATATGAGAATGTATTTATATATGTGCACACACACATATACAAATATATACACATACATACACACATTCATATATATATATATATATATGTGTGTGTGTGTGTGTGTGTGTGTAAAATTGCTTAATATGTTATTTTGTATAAGTGTTAATTATCTTTATGCCAAATGAGGATTTCTTTTTATGTAATATAATTTTTATGTTAATATTTTGATGTAAAAAAGGATTACGAATAATGTTATTGGGGGATGTAATATTAAAATCCCTGATTTACGTATTTTAATATTAATTTAATAACTTTTGTTCATAAAGTACGTTCGGGGTTTGTGCGGTCATTCTCATTTTTCCCTCCACACACGCTATAGACTTCCTTCAGCGTCTGTCGGTACTATTGTAGCCAATAGTTGGCGCTTTCTCTTTAAACATGGGTATTTTTTATCACGTGATCGAATGTGCTTAGGGATTATTCGTAGTGTTTTTACCTGAGGAATCCCTACATGAAAAGGGTATGTGCACGAGGTTGTAAAAGTGTTTGTCTGTTGTATAGATTTCACGTTTCTTATTAGAAATAAACTCAGTGTCGTGGTTTTGAATGAGTTCAGCCCATATTATATATATATATATATATATATATATATATATATATATATATATATATATATATATATATACATACATAAATTAATATGTGTGTGTTACTATGTTCAGTGTTAACAATGTGTTTTATGGTCCCATCAAGAGAAACCAAGGAGTCTTTAGGGATAGACGCCGTCCGCTCTTCGTTGGTGACCTTTCGAATCTTCCCTTACCCAAATCCCGTTTCGACGAAAGGATTTGTCCTCCTTCGATTTTCATGTAATAAGTGCCAAGAATCGCAAACGACCGAGTAACATTTCAGGCGATATCATCCTAAGCAACTCAAATATTTATCAACACAAAGGGGCGAGGCACACGCGCAAGTCTACCAGTTATCCCAATAAAAATGCCGCTCTCGAGCTTTTCTTCTAAAAATATAATGTTGTCCGCAGGAATAGAACAAAAAAAAATATGTCTAATACAACTCCTCCGTGCTGGACACAACTGCTTCTGCTACCTCTTTTTCCATGTACCTGAATACTCCGAGAATAGATAATTAATAATGTATAGGAATATAGTGTGACAGCTTCAACGTTCTCGAGTGAGAGGTAACGTGAAGAAAGGATCACAGTTAAGATAAAATTTGGAAATTACTTTTATTCTACGGCTATTTACAAGGGGATTCTAATTCCTGCAAAGGAGGGTTGCCTGTGTAATTTCCTCCCGACGATCACAGTCGAAAGAAAAAAAAATATTTAATAATCCCGTACGAGTGGGGAGGCTTTTCCAAGGGTGCAGTGCAAACCCAATTGATCTCCCGTTCGGTATCAGAGACTCTGCCGCTCCCTTGACGAATCTCTCGAACTAGAAAGCTGCCTCCGGTAACAAAACGCGAAAGCGTCCACGAGGTCAACACACCTCCGTGAAAAAATGTGGAAAAGCCCCGAGTCGCAAAATTGTAGGCTTTTTCTACCTGTGGGTCAGTGACGGTCCCGCCAACTGTTTTTCGTGTCAGTTAAAATCCCAGTCACTCGAGAACTCCAGCTAAAGTTACAGTTATATTTTTTAGCTGAATTCTCATTCCCTGGCTGTCCAGATTCCGGAATTCCCGAGGATTCATTAACGTGACCCATAAGGGGTGTAAAGAACGGAAAGAAGAAGAAAAAAAGAGACGAGCGAGCCAACGAAACGAAACGAAACGAACGAACGAACGAGCGAGCGAGCGCGCTCACGCACAAACGAACGAATTTGGGGAGGCAAGATTGAACCTTTATGATTTAAGATCGTCCCAAAAAACCACAGGCTGCACTGTCATTATTGCAGGAGCGGTATCAGTTTCCTAGACACAGCTGAGAAATGGGTTAGAAAAGGAACGAACGACACATTTAAGAAGGGTTTGCACCTAATATTGGATTCCTTTCGTTCCATGTTAACCCATAGGAAAAATAAAGTTCCCCTACCCAGCTCTCATTTAAAAAATTCTTTTTTAAAACTAAT
The DNA here is from genome assembly GCA_032207245.1 of Pardosa pseudoannulata. Classification (NCBI taxonomy): domain Eukaryota; kingdom Metazoa; phylum Arthropoda; class Arachnida; order Araneae; family Lycosidae; genus Pardosa; species Pardosa pseudoannulata. The sequence goes on from CM063501.1 coordinate 2,940,678, forward strand.
ACCACGTTGTGAAGACTTCCCTTTGTTCCGAGCACGCGCCAAAACAGCTGATCGGATCCCAACTGTTTACCAGGACAATAGCGTGGCGGAGAGTCTGGGATCTTGACAATCTGATTGAATAGACGATAACGCTCCCTGATAGATCACGTTAATGAATCCTCGGTAATTTCGGAATCGGGACAGCCAGGGAATGAGAATTCAGGTAAAAAATATAACTGTAACTTTAGCTGGAGTTCTCAGGTAACTGGGATCTTAACTGACACGAAAAACAGTTGGCGGGACCGTCACTGACCCCCAGATAGAAAAAGCCTACAATTTTGCGACTCGGGGCTTTTCGATATTTTTTACGGAGGTTCTTGACCTCGTGGAGACTTTTGCGATTTTTTTTACCGGATCCA